>OZ026607.1:20338605-20371105 GCA_964020085.1 Micromussa lordhowensis | reverse complement strand
AGAGCAGTAAAGAGGGAAACAGCAAGTCTATACCCATTTCTTCCTCCTTTTCCCGGAGCATCCTTGACACCTTGGTTTTCTGTGATCTTATATCAGCCAGCTTGTCGTTTAATTCACTAAACTCTGCCATGGCTAGTTTCCTTTGACTGTGTGCTTCCTTCAATTCCTTCTGTTGTGCAGCTATTTTTTCATTTGCCTCCTGAAGAACCTGAAATTATAAAGCAGTGAAGAAATTTAGATTCTCTTTACTCAAGTTCACTCCTACAGTGAAATCACATAGATCATCATCACCATCCATCCTTGTAGCACCATGGCACACGTAAGCCCTTAGATACCAGTGGCTTAAACATTTACAAACAAGTTGTTGGGGGTGGCTTTCCAGGGTTGAGCCCTTAACTCAGTATACTAATTCTCCCCACTGCCATCAATGCATCTCAAATTGTTCTTATTGGGACAATTTTGATGAAGAATGACTTTGTTGACTTCATTGCTAACATTTTCAGGAGAGGATAAGTGCTAATCACTCTCAGAAGATCTGGGTTTGACTGGCCTTTTTCACCTCTTCTTTCCAAACAATAAAATTCAATGCCAGTACATGATATTAATAAATCATTTTCCACAGAATTCAAGTGACATTGCAATTGCTTGGGAAGAAAATAAAATATTTAAAACTAACCCTTTCAATATCCTCCTTCTCCATTTTCAGACCCCTGACTTCTCTATCCAAAGATCTCATCTTGGAGCTCATTTCTACAAGAAAAGAGAATTTTAGCAAGCCTCAAGTCTTGTCATTAACCTTGTGGAGCTTTTTGCCAAAAATGCATTTTTTGGACATTTTGGAGATTTTCAGCCTGGATAGGAGCCAAACTAGCTCCAATCCACTCGAAAAGGCATTTGCAACATAGTAGCATGCCTCACTTTTCACAAGCACCGCATTTTACGACATTTTTGCTCAGGCATACGCAAATATCAAAACTTGGAGATGGACGAGAAAGTGACCTATGTCACTACGTTGTTTGGACGAGAAAGTGACTTACCTCTTTAGGCTTTTTGTTTTTTGTTTAAGTTTCTTTTTCACCTTTCCTTTTTCTCCTTTTCTTATCTTTTTGCAGCAGTGATCAACCTTCTACTGGGCTTGCTTCCAGTGCAAAAATTTCTCAGAAAGCATCATCGAGACGGGCAATTTTTAACATGGAGTAGCTAAGTGCAGTCGCAGGGAATTTTGCTCAAGTTTTTCACTCAAATTTCTGAGCATTTTCATGCATATCTCAAGCACAATCAATCACCCTGATCTGGGTATCATTGGAAATATCTTCTCCTCCTACGGAACTTGAGTATAGATTATGCCAATTTTGGTCAAAGGTGATGATGTCAGAACTGAAACAAAGGCCAACACTCGTCACGGCCAGTTACGGCCGGAATAAGAGTCAATGGGTTAAGTAAAATACACTAACTTCCTGGTCAACAAGCCACAGCTATCACTATGCTGCAAAACAAACCCTTTCCTTTGCTAAGATAACGTCTTGTACCTTCATTGTTTGACTCCAGGTCTTTTCTTGATGTTAAGGCATCTTGCAGTTCTTTTTCTAAATCTGCTGATTGAGCCTCATACTCTGTTGGTTCAAACCAAACTAAATCAGAGCCAGGGATCAACATGTACATGCACATACATGTAAACAATATTAACACTGTGCTGTTAGTGATTTCTCAACACCACGATCACAAAGGAGAGAGTTTCCATTTCTTTCAATTCTTGGCTATGAAACTAAACCAGGAAACAGAACCATGACCGAAGTTCTACTCACCCATAATTTTTTTCTTCATTGATGTCATTTCATCTTTCAATCTCTTCACTTCCACTGTATCCACCATGTCACTCTTGGGCCCATCAACTGACAGTGCTTGATCTTGCAATGCTCTTGTTGATTCTACATTTGCAAAGTATAACAGTTTAGAAGACATATCAAAAGGAACAATTAAACAAACTAGACTGTAGGTGATACACAGAGTAATATGATCTAGTGAAAAACAAACCCAAAAAATAGAAAGCAGAATACAGATTTCGCTTATGACTCTGTTACTTAACATCAAGTGACTGCCAGATTGTCATCTAGTGATTGTCAGATTGCAACCAGAAGCCAGCATGATTACTTGGTTCTTCAGGTTCTGTTTTGTTGTATACGCCATTGGCTTTGTTCAGGCAAGACCGTGGTATATATGTGAAAATGTTAGACATTCTGTGGCTTGGCACAAACTTCTGGTGGTGTGTACATTTGAGGCGGATCGAAAATGCCTGGTTTCTATAACCCGCGCAGCATTTGTAGAAAATGATCGATTAACCAATTAAAAGATGGGAAATGTCCTATGTAATGCAGATTAGTATGTTAAACAATCAGCATACATTCCAAACATTCCAGGAACACCACCCGGAGTGAGGAACACGATTAACCAGGCCGCTACAGATGTCTTCTAACCAATATTTTTTAGGGGACTGGGCAGCTGTACACAGACTACCAGACTGTACTTTTCTGTTGTCATATTTGTTTTCCAACAAAAGAATGATTTGAACATTAATCCAACACACCTTGAAGTTTCCTGACCAGTTCCGTTTTCTCTCTCTCAAGTCTTTGTATTCTTCTTTCGTATGCTTCAACAGATAAAGAGCTGGGGACTAAACAGATTTTCATATCCAATTAAATTACTATTGAGAATAACTTAACAGATTAACATACATGTCAAAGATATCTTGTGTGAAGAATATTTTGACTCAATGTTCAATGTTATTTTCCTCAGTCAAACATCTTGACCCCACATTGCTTTTCATCACTTCAGCAACTGCATTACATGTATAGTTTTTTTGTTTCAAAATTACGGAATGGATTTTTTTCTGTGTCAGACGGTCAATGTTTTGACTCTATAAGCGCTTTAAAGTACAGCTACCAACATATCAGAAAAGCATGTAGAAATGAAAACAATGTATCTGATGTTTAATAATGAGAATCATTTGCCTAAGGTACCGGTATTCATCTCAGAGAAGATTGCTTGAGAAAAATTGTAGACACAAATCACTGTTGGAACCTCAAGTATAACCTTAAGGACAGGAGAGAATATTTAAGTATTTACCGTTGTTGGCAACAGGCTCCAAAGTTATATCTCTGGCTTCCTTGACTACAGTTTTAGCTCTATCAGACAGCCGGCTAGAGTGCGAGAAAAAATATGTACAAGTATAAGTATGTATTTCTTTTCAGTATTAAATTAAGCTTGTATTGCATTATTTTCCATTGGGAATCCCAGTTTTTGAAACCTCCAAGGAAAACAACTAGTGCAGTTGGTGCAAAGTGTAATTTAAAGCTCTGGTACAGTAGTCACACAGGTCCTCACCCCCTGCTGTTCTCTCCTGTGGTAGTCAACTAGGCATTTGCAGAATATGAGCGGACAAAAACTTGATAAGGCACAATCTAAGCAGTGTGTATGTTTCTTTCAAGGCCCAAAAATAATTTATAATTACTGTTTGTCATGATGGCTTTAAATTTTATTGTGGTGTTTTACGCTGAGTTTCATTCATTTTAAATTCAATAATACGTAGAAGTAGCAAATGTGACAATTTTAATTTTCACGCCAATGTTTTTAACTTGATACTTTTGTTTTCACGAAGGTATGCAACATGATACCCTTAAATGTTTCCTCAAAAATAGAAAGATATGTATTTTTTCTGCTGGAGATAAATAGAATAAAGTGAACTATCTGATGAAAAATCGAAGAGGAACGATTTTGTGTTATACAAAATGCATATTTTCATTTCACCGATGAACAAGAACTAATCTAATTATCAAATAGTCATAATAGTGCATTCTTTTTCTGTCCCCACCTTTGGTGTGAAACTTATACACAATGCTCTCGATTAAAACAACTGAAGAGCGTTTCAACGAGAAGTATTGAAGGTAGAGATCATTACTTGACTGAAATTATATCTTACATGTACATCAGTGAGCGAGTCATGTCAAAGATTGACGATACTAATTGGCAGTTTCAGTAAGTGCCACAAAATCTACTAGTTTTACATGTAACTAACACAAAAAAATTTATTTATCATATTAGCAATTCTAGAACACATGTGTCTTACATGTTGTGTTCTGCCAAAAGGAAAAGCACTCAATGTTAATGTGTAATCCCATATGAAATGTATTTTTCGCCTAACATACATGTATAGTCAACAGTGACACTAAGCTTCACATGCGTTTCGAGCAAATTGTTTGCGTTTGAAAGAGAATAGCACCACAAGGATAGAAAGAGATTTGCAGAAACATATATATAGTTTTGTCATGTTTGTTAAAGCAAAGCAAGTACATAGTGCACATGGGTACCTAGCCGCCCACCAAGCCACCCTTCCCACAAGGCTAATTTATAAATGGAAATTAATTAATTAAACAAACATTAAAGTTTACACCTTATTGTGTTAGTGCATTAGTGTCTTAGCTAACAGCAGCCCCCCAAACCATCCCAATAGTGCACTCTGCACTAGAAATTGGTTTGAAAATAGCTAGTTTGAGAAATCAGGGGTAAAATTAGTGTTTGAATGAGGGGAGGAAAACAAATTCTGGTCTGAGGTATCATGGGGTTCAAATTATAAAGGGCTCAATAATTCAGGATTCCACTGTAGATGAAATGTTTCCTATTTAGCTGAGAGAAGCGAAAGAGAAAAGATACATTATGCAGTGCTCGACACCTCCACAGCAACTTCAAACTCTTCTGCATGAAACAGATTCATACTTCCAAAACACCTCCCGCACTCCTAATTTCCAATTTCATTCAGAAACAGTGATCATAGCACTGATAATTCCAAGTGCTTTTATTTAATCATTTATTTATTTGTTTGTTTGTTTATTTGTTTCACCTGTTCTCAGTAAATGAAAATCCAATAAATGGCAAATGATGTCCAGTGAAAGGTGACACGGAGGATGGCCTCACAGCATCCTACAACAAAAGTGTTGTAATAAGTTTAAATTCATGAATTCTATATGAACACTTGAAAACCTTAAACAATTAAAAAACACTTAAAAACATATTTATTATGCAAAGCTTTTCCATGATTGTAAACAGATTCTTATCTGATTTTTATAATTATTTATGTAGTTCTTAGATTTTTCGACTCATAGATATTTTTAAATGTTTTGACTGTCTTTGTTATTTTTAACATCACTACCACTACCATTATTTTTCTTTTTTTCCTATATCTGTAATTCATGTTGTGAAGCGCCTAGAACAGTGTTATGTTATAGAAATAAACTTTATTATTAATATTAGTATTATTAATTGCACATAGAAACCTACAGCAATACAGTAAAGGGCAGAAAACTTCAAATCTTAAAATCTTATCAGGCCTACCACTATTGAAAAACAAAACTCTGAGAAAATTGAATTCTCAGAGATGTGATAATTTGATTCCAAGTGAAAAGCTATCCTGTCCCTTTGTGTAACATAATCATATGAAAGTCAGTAGTGAATCTTTCTACATGGAGGACAAGCAATACCATTCACACCATGTCCTAAGAAAACGAAAAGAAGATCTCTGCACATACATTTGCTCTTGAGTCGTCAATATCCACATCAAAATTTGACGTGTCTGATGGACTGCTGACCTCAGGAATGTAAGGAGCAACAGCTGAAACAACAACAAGCCAACAATAAATCAACTGATTCTGAAACGTTCAACTATTTAACTTTTTAAGCCAAAAAGTACAGTAGAACGATGTTAATCTGGTCACCAACATGCCGTATTAACAGGGTTGCCGTATTAAAGGGTTCTCTAAATATGAAAATGACTGACTGAGCTTTTGTTCAGGCCAGAATAATGTAGCCATAATGTGTGGCCATTTGAACAGGTGGCAGAGAGGCGTGGTTCCACTGTATCAACAACGTAGTGATACAACAAGACTAACTGCTTCAGGTTTGTCATGTTAGTTACTGGTATTTGTTCTATGTACACACACCTGCCGAGAGGTTGATAAATTTGGCTGATCAACTTTGTCAACAGATGGTTTACCACCTGAAGTAAAGTTCCCCAGTACAACACCTTTTCAACAAATGACTCCATTGAAACAATCGTTCCACATTCATAACAACCATTTTAACCACATGTATATTAACCAAACAATTTTTCCTGCTAAAAAACATTCCAACCAACTTAAAGCAGTTAATCCCAATCAATTCAACAAAACCTGATTACAGTTTAAACAGGTTTCAATAAAAATAACCAAATTGTAACAATAATCAATCAACCAATTAACTACTTATTAACCGAGGGTGAGGTCTCTACAGAAAAATCTCCAAGACATGGACCTTGCCGTATAGACTGAGGGATAGAAAAAGTCAATACAGCAAAGCCCAGGTTTGAGATTTTTTCCTTTAAAGACCACTCGTTCGAGGTTAACAAGTTGTTTATTATATGGCTTTCTTTTTCTGTTTTTGCAGGCTCTTAATTGGCCTGTGGGCATTACAGGAGAATAATGCCCTAGAATTAGCCAATTAGAGCACATGTTATATTGCCTACAAACACAAGCCATATAATAATATATCATATGATGTAAGTATATACAGTACCGCCTGAAACTATGGACCCATCGGGTTGCGGCAAAACCTCGTCTTTGCCGCGTGCTCCCACCTCGCGTCCACCGCGGGTGAAAATATGTAGCACCGCGGTAAAGACGAGTGCGACCGCAATTGAATATATACCGCGGCAAAATAGACGAGGTAATACCTCGGGAAAATAATGTATGTGTATCGAGTAGAGTGGCATTTTTTCATCAACGTTTCATGTAAACTCCATCATAATCCGGAATCAAGAAACACGCTCGATAAAAAGTCGAACGGTTTACATGTACATACAAATGCGTATCCTCTAGTTTGTTTCGCTCTTCCAAAATCTACATGTGCCATTTTACGAACTGTGGCTACACTGTACGTAGCCATTTCAATAGGGTTCACAGGGTTTTCTTGATTAGAACGGCAAATGGATGGAGCAGTCTACTACATGTACTGCCGTAATCAACAAGGCGTTGATAGAGTGCCATTAAAATACATCTGCTGATCCGTAATCGCAGCAACACGCGCTAACTGCTACCAGTTTCAGGTTAAAATGTCACTCTTCGTCGTCTAGTTGTCGTTGTTTTTTCTTCAAAATCGATGCATTGAAAGTAGTAACGAAACGTCGTGACTTAGTGTTGGAAGCAACAAGTCAGGAATCATTGAAAATCAAACACGCAGCATCTTTTTAATTCCGCGAAAGGTCACACGAAATGTAAAACAATATCCACTTTCCTAGACTGGAGAAAGGTTTCGATTCTCCTTTAAATCAAGTGTAGAAAGGCAATTAATATATTTCCCCGTAGGAATCTTGGCTCAAACTTAAAGGAAGATTACATGTGTTGAATGTCGTCAGGAATAAAGAGCGGTCACCGCTGTAAATTCTTTGTCGGAATCAGTGGAAATCAAACGGGTATGATTCTAACATCTGGAGGTACAGATAAACGAAGCGGCAGAAACTAAGTACACACTGAAATCTCTTATAAAATAAGACATCATACATAAAAATGCGTAGATTGCTATATAACCCTTACTTCCAAAAACCCTGGAATGCAATACGCCCGGGAATACGAAAATAGCGGCATGTCTTTTGTCGGCTTTTCGGAATTTCGTGTCTCAAAAGGAAACTAAAGGTAAAGAAACCTTCCATGGGGCCGGTGAGTTTTTTCCAACATTTTGATCAGAATTATAACAAGCCAAATAAAATCGCAACCACTTCATTTAGCCGCAAACCCTAAGTAAATAGTAAATAAACCAAAATCTATTTTAACCATTGTTTATTGTGCGTTAAATATACCGTGGGACCAGGCCAATTTCAATGGTTGCCACAAGACAACCTGTCACCGACGCACTCAAGCAAAACGAGGTGAGCTGAGATTTTTGTTTCCGAGAAATGGCGGGTTGTTTTTGAGTTCCGTTCGATAATTGGAGTGCTGTTATTAAAAAGCCGATGAAGGTTTCTCTTATTCACGGTTTGCTCTAGAATTTACATATTCTTACATGTAATAAAGCTTCCTGTATACGATCTCCATCGGCTGCAAAACTTGGACCAGAAAAAGTCTGATCGCTGTGTTCATGACAGCTATACAAGAAATGTCTTTCTTGCCGGCTGAGCTTGCGAAAGAGGCAAGAAATGAAGTTCTCTCACACTGAATGGAGATCTGGGTACGAGTGGGTGTCAGTTTACATGCTTGTCACATGGTTCAGTTTTTGTTTCTTGCCTTGAAAGTGCAACAGTTTTTCCCACCCCCCACCCCTTATAATAGTAAAAAGTGATTGAGAGAGCAATGAGAGAACAACGAACAGTCATGATTGTCATTTTTTATTACGTATCTATGTTGCTTAGTCTTGACATAGTTGAATTTTGAATTTGTGTAATAAAGTGCTGTTGCATTTTCGTGTGGCAGGCAAATGGCATTCGGTGTGTGAGAACGAGACACAAAAAGCAATGGCCGTTTTTATGTCATTCACCGATCGGAGTTGACCCGGTTTTTGTAACTGCCGGCTACAAAGCGTGCAGCGCATATAAACAGACAAGTACGGATGATATTATGGCAACAAATTAATTTGAGTTGAATTATCCCGGTTTCTTTTAATCGAAGTGGATTTCAGAGCCATTCCAGCCTTTCGCATTTAGTCTTCCCGATCGTTTGCATGATGCGTGGACATGATGTCAGATCATTAGTGAACCCGTGATGTCGCGTTCTTCTTGGCAAACGGGAATGCATATAATACAATCTCGTAACTGACATGATCCTGACATGGATAATTGGCTTTATCAAATGCTTCTTTGTGATAAAAGTGCGGAGATTGAAGCTGAACATTCAAGCATGCTTTGTCGCGAAGAACAAAATGCTATTCAAACTTGACGCGTCTTCTTTACCGAGGTAATACCTCGTCCAAAATGCTGCCGCGGTGGGACGAATAGCGTCCTCGGGTTTACCTAGGTAAAGACGAGGTTGAGTGCGGGAATACCGCGTCATTGACGCGTGGAAGCCCCGCGGCAAGAACGCGGGAAATGGGTCAATATCTTCAGGCGGTACTGTATGAAATAACTCATATATTTGAACTGCGGTCAGAGATGAAAGTTAAGAATGATCATCGCAGTGAATTTTCCAATTTAAGCAACTGGAAAGAAGAAGCCTGAAAAAAATAAGGGCTTCAACGGGATTCGAAACCGTGACCTCCGCGATACTGGTGCGATGCTCTACCAACTGAGCTATGAAGCCACACATTGGGAGCTCCCAATGTGTGGCTTCATAGCTCAGTTGGTAGAGCATCACATCGGTATCGTGGAGGTCACGGGTTTGAATCCCGTTGAAGCCCTGATTTTTTTCAGGCTTCTTCTTTCCAGTTGCTTAAATTGGAAAATTCACTGCAATGATCATTATTAACTTTTAATATACCATATGAAGCTAAACATGGTATGTTATCAATCAAAATATTAATCAATAACAACTTACTATCACCAAGGTTGTCCCAATCAATTCCCTCAAAGAAAGGGTGATTTCGAAAGTCATCAATTCCATTTTGACCCAATCGCTGCTCCATTTTACAGCACAGTCTGGAAACACAAGAAAGAAACAAGTTTAATATTATCAGTTCTAATTTTGAAGATAAGAGGTGGGTGCTGAAATTCAAGGGAGGCTCATATACTAGAGAAAAGACAGTACTACAGAAGTCTGCATTCGAGCCTTGTAGCCAATCAGAATGGTGATTGAGTTATTCATTCCCCCCTGGGTGGAATGCTAGTCCATTGAAGAGTTACACCCAGTACTACCGCCAGAGTCACTTACAATCTCGTGAAAACTAGATTGCCAGAGTTGGTAACAGAAGTGGAAGAACAAACCAATCAATTATCAATTCCAGATCTTGTGATAGGTTAGTTCTCTAACTCAGACAATCTAGCTTTCACCGGATCATAAGTGACTGAATCCTAAAGTAACAGAATTTGAAGAAATGGAAATCTTCTGGTTCTTCCAACTCCAATTCCGTCGAGCTAATGACCCTGCTTATGACTCCAATCTTCACTAGGTCATAAGCGCCTGTACGACTCTGACTGCATTGCTAGTGAAAACCAGCCTTTAAACTTCACATGATTGAACTAACCTCTGCATTAGATCTCTTGCATTATTAGATACTTCTACATCAGAAGGAAAATTGAACTTGCCCTGAAATAAAATAACCCATACAGGTAAATGAGAACAGTCGTTTTAAAGTGATTTTACCCCCAGTTGAATTCATTGCAGTTCAGTACACTACATGATTTAAAATGTACTAACAATATCTGGTTTCAGTCAAAACCATGACTTTTGAATGTGAAGTGAGTTATCATAAAATAAACAAAAATATGTGGAATCTACAAACTCTAGAATCTACAGAAGAATATTACAAAATTAAACAATCTTTTACATGTAGATCTATTACATGTGTACCCTTGTAAGTTCAGTTACTCTAAGATGATCTACCTTCAAATTCTCAAAACTGAAATATAAGGATCTGTGAAGCAACTAGTAAAGAGAATCAATATTTTGAACTCTTACAACTTACAGTGTGGCTCATGATTTTGCTGTATGTTTCCACCAGTGATTCTGCATAAAAAGGAGTTTCACCAAAAAGCATCTCATACATACAGACACCCAACGACCACCAATCACATTCAACACCATATTTTCCTCTCCCGTCCTCCATGGCCTGTGCACAGAAAACAAATGATAACAACTTAAAATTCCACAGCATCATCAATGTAGTTCAGGACAGATTTATACCATGAGGCCTTACCATCCAATTACCTCAGAATTACATGACAGATGAAACACTAGCAGACCTGTCAACCCCTGAAAAAGGGAAATCAGGAGACCCATGAAAAAAATCGGGAGATTCTACAATAGTAGTAAGATTCATTTTTTTCAGATATGGATTCAACAAACCCTTCTTTTTGCCATTTTGATCCAATTGTGACCACTTTCCCACCCCATGCATGTCCCGTGAACTTGCAAAGGCTACAGGGAAACTTGGCATTGAATCAAGGTCCATTTACAATAGGTCCTATTCAATAGGCATTGTGTAAGGTTGCTATGTTTGAAATGCTTAGTCACAAAAAGAAAATGTTTAATAATTATTCAACCAAATAAACGCTACCAGAGTAGTTGTGCATTAAACAAACATACCTGCAGGATTTCAGGAGAGATGTAGTCAGGGGTACCCACAGCAACTGATGACCTAACCTGTAGAAAGATCAATAACATAGCAGAGTTTGCTAAGCTGTGCACCTTGGTTACTTTGTTTAAACAGCTGTAAAACAAATGCATCACCAATGCTTGTCTTGGAGGTTGGTAAAGCTGGGCCAATGGATCTAACATGGGGAAGGAAGTCACCATGGCAACCCTTCAAGTGGCCACCACCACAGGTATTGTCACACTGACTCAGTGGAATACTTACGACAAGCCCCAATAAGGAGTGGGATCAAGCAAAGATCAGCAATGATCTGCAAGCAATGGCAAATGACCTAGCACAGGCCAGGTACCCCCCCCCCACCCACCCCTGCGAAGAGTGCCAAGGTGCTAAGGGGGTAGACTGCTGGCCTGCGTTGTTTTGAGGTTAACTTTGCCTAAAGTTCATTTAGCCACATTTAATTAAAAACTTATTTCTGTTTAAGTACAGATCACATACAGTGCCGTTTTTGCCAAGCTTTGAACAAGAACCAAAGTCAGCCAATCTGATGTGTCCACTAACATCTAGAAGAACATTGTCTGGCTTAACATCCCTGCAGAAAAAATGAAATATATGAGTGCCATCTTCTTAAATACCGGTGTACAGCCTGGATGTAGTTAAGAGCTGACAGCTGGTTAATTCACCAGCTAAGAGCTTATCACAGGCAGACATTTCACAAGAAACAGAGTTTCGGAGACGTTTTTTTAAGGTGCTAAGGCCAGGTGAGCCTGTTTAGTGTTTTCTTGGCTGTATCTCAGGATATACACAGGGTTATGTGGAATTTAATTAGTAAATGCTATGTTTATTTTCATAATAATAATAAACCTAGTCCTGAAATGGGCAAAACAAAGTCCATGTTTTCTTTTTCACAGAAAATATCTTCTGTTTTCTTTTCCCCACACTTTCTTCTTTTCCTCTGTTATATTACTCAGACAAGTGTACTTTTTTTCAGTAACGTTAAATAAATTAAACAGTACCCTGAATCCTAAGAGTACTGATATAGCTATTATTAATGACAAATTTTAATTATACTAGAAAAATTACTAATTACTAACAATAATTGTATAGAAACAACCAGTATTACTGTATAATACTGACACATGAGCAGCTTGTATCAAAATTATTTATATGCATGAGTAACCAATCGGAAACACCTCTTAGACAGAACTAAGTGACACCAGCACTTATTCTAGACAGAATTGTCTGGCAAGCATTATCCTATGTTCTATGAAAAAAAAATTGATTCCACACCTGTGCACATAGTCCATTTTATGGATAGAATTGACTGCTAACACCACCTCAGCCAGATAAAACTTGGCCATTTCTTCTGGTAAATGATCTTCATATTTACTTAAGAGAGTCAAAAGATCACCTCCACTATAATAATCCATGACAAAATACTGCAAGAGAATTAAAAACAACACTTAACACAGATTTATAGTAAGCTCTTAAATACTGTATTTGTATTTATGCCTTCAATTCCCAGCTGAAAACATGTTCAAAAACACAATGACAGGGCTGATGAACCTTCTGGTTCCTTCAATCACTTGGAAAGTTTGTAAAAGACTTAATTACCGACACGTTCTGCCGTTGCACCTACATGTACACTTAAAATTATATTGCCAAGTGATATAAAAGATGAGGACAGCTTTGAGCACATTAAATACAAAGTAAAAACATTTTTACATGTATTTAGGACACTGTATGAATAGTTACCATATATGACCAGGAGCAAGCTTCAGGGGTACATTTGTGTAACATAGGCCAATTTTTTCCACAAACATTTCTCAGAAATGCACGTAATTGACTGAAATAGGCTCTAGTTAACAAATCTGTTCAGAAAAATATGGTTTTTAACTCTTATGGAGTTTTCCTTCGGAAAAAAATGATTACCCATAATCCTTTGTGTTACCTAGCAAAATCCTGAATAATAACAAGGCCTTGTAACCTTAGTAAGTGCTATCGCATACATCAAATGGCATTAAATGGCGGCGAAAAGGCAGAGAGAATCATAGGTTTCTTCAATTAATTTTAACACCCAAGTTGTACAAGCCAATCGTTAAAACACTGCACATGCCTCTAGAGACAGCATTTGTAAAACAGACAAAGTTGCAACTTCTTACCAAGTAATCAGCATCTTGAAAAGCATAATGCAAAGTAGTGATCCATCTCTTGTCTCCATACACAAGGACATCTCTTTCCTCTTTGAAGCACGCAGTCTAAAGAGTAAGCAATTGAAAGCAATAAACACTGCTTTTTTCCTTGGAGTCTGCACAAAAAAGGTACCAAAGTCAACATACAGTACACAAGCAGGGTGGACTTTTTGATGGGCCCCACACTTCGTACCTTTTCCCTTAAAACACTACTAAGTTATCACTTGAATTTGTAGCACAGTTAGAGGATTAATGAGAGGGGATCTTAGGATGATTAATATTGACCTGGATCATATTGTGTGAGATGACAGCATTTTTATTCTTTTGTTAGTCTTAGCTATATATATGTAGCTATATTTAAGGTAGTCCTTTACAAAAGCTTTATTGACTTCCAAGGACTTCCTTGCCTAATACATGTATACAATGATATGTTGAGAATATATTTATAAATAGCACAAATAAAACAAGAACATGGATCAATATAGACAAAAAAGGATTAACTTCTGGCATTGAATCCTTTAATGTTTTGAACTAATCTCAATACAACAAAGAACGCCTTTATGAAATTTATGGCTTCTATCATTTGACTTAAGTTCATAAAATTTTAATTCAATGAAATGGCACAGCAGCTTCTACATATAAACTGTTCTAAGTGTCTGTGATTCTAAAAATAATTTAACTTGCAAAACTAGTCAATGAAGCAGAGGTCACATGGAAACAACCCGGTGGCATTGTGAGTAGAAAGCACAAATTAGAAAATATGCTAAATTGAACAAAAACAAAGAAAAAATTTTATTGTGCAGTAGACCAAGCTTTAAAATCTCTTCAAGTTTGGGTAATTACTTGCTATCCTGAGGCTACAAGTATTAATTAATAATAATAAAAAATAGAGCTTAGCTCTTTCGTGGCTAATAAAAACTTCAAACTACTAATCCTCGTATTATCCACAATGTTTACTACATTTGAACCTACAATTATAATTTTATGAACTAGCTTGCTTCTACAAGGCTCCGGTATATGTAGCGTAAAGCCTGAGGACTCAATGAGTGTACAGAAATTCAGAGTTACGTAATGACTCCTGTTGTCGTCATGAGAAGCGACAAGCTTGTAATAAGTGCACAACATGAACTGTTTGTGTAAATTATGACTAAAACTATGCAAGCAAAATATAGGCTTGATTTACACAGAAACAATTCCAGTTATAGGGTTGTTATCAACTTCCTACATGCAACAATGGTGAACGATTAAAATCAGCCCTGAAGAGTTTCAATTAGCTTGTGTCACTAAGTGAGTAATCTTTTTCCAGTAAAATTTGCATTGCTTGCATTCCATTAATTCTCAGCAACTTATCTTACTTCAGATCAGGAATTAACAATTGTTATACATATAGGTACGTCACAAGTGACTAGACTGGTGAATTTATAAATGGGTATTAATTTGATATAAGAGATTCCATTTCTGATGTCACTGACTTTGGTAAGAGTGGGTGAGCAGATTACGGGCATGGTGACATGGATCCATGTTCTGGTGGTCACAGTATCAGGGCAGTAAATATGGGAAAAGGATATATTAACATTTACTTGCCCAGTAAATGTTACAAATATATCACATGCACTAACTTACTGAATCACAAAAACTTTAGAGTGTATTTTTTTAGTCTCCAATATTTATTTCTGTTAATTTCTGTTGAAGTAACCAATAGTAGAAAAAATCCAGCCCTAAGCAAATTTTGTTGCCAAATTATGTTCAAGATGTTTGCTATCAAAGTTATCACATGTTCTGTAGACACTAATTAAATAATAATTAATTAATCATGTTACATAATTACTTTATGAAAACAGTCTGCAGCTAAATACAATCTTGATTAGCACTGGAGTAAAAAAAAACAGTTTAGATGAATTCTCTAAATGAAAGGAATCAAAAATGTTCCAGCTTTTTCTACATCACACAATCCCCTGTCTTTAACACCCATATTTATCTTCTAGAAATTCTATTTTGGAATGTGACACTCTGGTTGCTTACTGATGAAGCAGTTGAACACAGGAAAAACTACACTATCTATGTACTTAATACATTAACTATCATTTATTATAATCATGAATTCCACCACCCAGCTACAGGATCTAATAATGGTTTAAACAACAACATGATCAACTTGATACACCTTAAATTAACCAAGGCAAGTGTGCTTATCATAATAACGTATACTATTCCTGTAAAATATCTTTAATTACTACTTCATGAACTTACATATTTTCATTACAAGGTCCTTGTTGCCCCTAATTATTATTAAAAAATTTAACACCTTGTATAAGTAATACCAAAATGGATTCTTATCAAAACTATGTTTGTTGAATAAACATCTGATGGTGCTGAAGATAAAAATCTATCATTTAAAGACAGCCACAGTTGTGTAACCTAAATACAAGCTAAGCATTGAGATAAGAACAAACCAGAAATTAATATTTTGAATATTTAAACATGAAAACAATTAGAAGCAAATACCAGAGACACTTTCAGCAATCTATTGTAACAGAAAAGCAGGAAATTAAAAATCATCAAAATCTGAGAAGCTGTCAAAGTTGATCTTGCAATCTTGCAATCTTGTATTGTTTACACAAAGGAAAACATGAATTTCATTGTGATCATGGTTTCAATCTGGGAATCATGCCGAGTGGAACATAATCTCTAATTTCCCAGACAGCAGGTCAAAATAATGCTGCAGCATATCATCGTCTATGCTGTATATAACTTTCAGGCAACGAAGAATCACAGTAACAAATGGTGAAACACACGAGTTACTCTCTCAAAAAATGATAGGAGCAGTTTATACTTCTGCCAGCTCCTACTTTAAAAGGGCTTTGGATAACATTTCATGTCAAGATATTTAACATCAACTATGGATGTCTCCACAACAAGAAATGAGTTAAATCATTTATAGTCCAAATAAAAGACAGTCTCGTTTCAACTTGACCTATCATCACCTCTTTTTCTTTATGTGCAAGAAATGTGCATGAAATGTACACGAAATGAACAACGCTGTGCATTAGGACTGAAAACGCGGAAATAGCATGAAAAATATAATTTCAGCTGTCGTTTCAATATCATCGAATTTGATACAAACCAATTACTACTCAGAGAAAAGAGAACTTCACTTGAAAAACAGATATGGGCTATGTTAGTTGAAGGTTATATTTTTAGTTGCATAACCTCTCCGAGACTTGATTATAACGAAAGGTTCGCTTCGATCTTCGATTTCTTTAACCCTATTCCGCTTTTGAACTTATGGGTCCAGAAATAATTACACATTAACATGTATGCACACATACAAAAGAAGTCGATCTTATTTCACGAATGACAGCACAAGAATTCTATGCTCAAGATATATGCAAACACTCGGTACGGAGCCTGCATGCCCATAGCCCAAAGAAATAAAACAAAAAGAATACCGACTTTTTATCATGAATAAATCTTACAAAATAAACAATGGTAAATATTCTGAGCTGTGTAAACTGTTGTTAAAATAGGTTTGACACGGCGTTTTTTTATTTTTTATTTGCCTGTAAGCATTCCATAAGAAAGGAGATCTAGAATTTTATTACAGACAGATCTGTACCTATGACAGCCTGTTTCGCTCGTTGCGTATTCGTTCGATGTTCCACTAATCAACTTTACCTCCTTTTCCGCACACAGAATCGAAAGATAAAGTTTGTCGAAAAATCAACATTTGATCAATGGTAAAGTCGCTTAGTAAACGAACATAGAAGACAACCTCATAGCCCCTAGCCCGCTTCACTAACTAACTTCAATTGGCACATCTTTTTCTACGCTACAAACAGCCGTGCAATTTCATCACGTCTAATTTCCACAAGGCCGAAGCAGAGCCAATAGAAAGATCGAACTAAACCAAAAAGACTAAACAACGCTTCAACAGAAGAGATGAATGAACCCGACTTTCAAGTCTTACCTCAGCTCTTTTCAACATCTCCCATTTGTTTAGAGTCTTCATCGCGTATATTCTATCATTTGCCTTCATGCGAACCACGGTAACCTAGAAGAAGGAATATACGAGAATGAGGGAAAGTTTCACGTGTAAACGGATTACAGAAGACCATTTTAGCCAAATGACACTTCCTATACCTCTCCGAAAGCTCCTTTTCCGATGAGATTCAACGGATCAAAGTCTTCTCGCCGAAGACGAAGTTCCTTTATTTTCGTTGCAACTGGTTTGACTGTAAATAAATCGAGACAAGTCTTAGTAAGAGCTCAGTAAAGACTTCTCTCCTTACAGGTATAAATTATTCTTACCATGCTCAATAAATTCACTGACATTCTTGTCCCTCCGCAAAGTGGAGTTGCAACATTCATCATACAAGAGTAGCAAAACGTCTAACAATGTCTCTACGCTGTAAGAGCCTTTCTCTTTGCCGCCCTGAGAGAAAAGGCTCTCGAGTTGCTTGAGTCGTTCCTCAGCTGCTTCAGTAGCCATGATTTCTATTGTCCTTCAGGCAATTACCGAGTGATCTAGTAGGGCGGACTACCACGTAAATTCGTAAGAATATTCCACACCGCTTCCAAACTGCTGCGGCATACTGAAATCGAACGAGCGTCGAGGGATTCCTCAAGAGCCTGGAAGTCAAAGTAATTTCCTGAAGCTAAGCCGCCGTTTGGAAACCCTGGCCTTGAAAGATATCATAAACTGAATAAAGCTTGAACTTTTAACCAATCTTCGACCGATCTTCCTGCGCAAAAACAATGCATCAGATGCTCTCGAAGAAAAGTCGGAAATATGGCCGAAGCATCCCAAGCTGCATCATGGGAAAACCAAGCCTTACATACCGGTGACGTAATGCCACAAAAAGCCACAGGAGAACTCTGGGTATTAGTACTAATAGCACTACAGACGAGATAAGTAGTGTAAATTAATAGAGGACACTTTTGACGATAAAACAACCGGCAACCTGTGAAAGTGGGAAAGAAAAAACTTCCATAAAATTCTGCGTCCTGAGGTACATCGTGACACTATTCATTGCTAATCATTAACGTCCTCTTCCGGTTGTGACGAGTCTGATACCTCGTACCCACTCAAACCACTTCCGGTTACAAATATTAATTGTTTGATTAGTATTTCGCGAAAAAGAGCATTCCATGCCATACTTCAGATATGCATTATGCAACTGAACATTGTGTTACAATTTTGTTACAAATTTCTCCAAGTTTCAACTTCTGGCACAAAACTAGTGGTTCACTCGAAAAGAAACTGAAAAGGCATTTGTGTTATTTCCTTTCACGCAATGCACCAAAAATGTTTAACAATTTTAAATCTGAGCCAAAACCTAAAAACGTGATTCTCACGCTTCCGCATGCACACGCTCTAATTGTCTTTATCTCCAGACTTCCGTTGATGGAAGCTGTCATTTCAGTGTCACCCAATACTGTTATCCAATTTGAAATCAAATGTTATTGTTGGGCTTAGATATGTTGTAGACGTCCGGAGCTTCTTAAACAATATAAAAGAACGATACTAAGAACAGGTAAAATTCTTTATAACGACGTTCTAGTTCCTTTTTCAACACCTTCCTGTATCGCTTCTTCTCAGCTCATGAACAACTTCGTAACCATGGTGCTTTTCCTCTGAAAGTGCGAGCCGTTCGAACTTTCGAAGGGTTGAGAGAGCTTGGAGTCCTTCTACCCCCTTATATGGGCCATAAAAGTGTGTGCGGTCCCAAAGGGTAGGATTTTTGAGCCGTTCTGGTCTTGAATAGTAGTTAATTTAAAACAGATGTAATCAATTAGTGTTTGGATTCAGCTTGACACGATGATTTCTGATCATAGTCTCCTGACAGAAGTATCGGCCAATCTTATGACGGACCATACTGCAAGTTAAGAGATCTGAAATATGATTATTTCGGAATCTGTTTGTCTGATAAACGCGCGCGTACTGACCACGTGCACACTGAAACGACGCGGGAAAGGAGAGAGAGCCTGGGACCGAGGTTGCCACTGGAGCATCGTTTAGACCGGCCTTGTAACCCTCTTTCCTTTCATGTCACGTCAGAATGGGAGACGGATCGGCTAAGCTCAGACAGATCATTTTTGTTTTCAAATTTCTTCCTCTTCCCAACACTATTCCCTTCTTATCGGTGGAAGTTCTAAATTTCCAAAGGACTCTTTCAGAGCGTTAGAGTATAACGTTGTTACGTCGGGTGGTTCGGAAGTGGGGGGGGGGGGGGGGGAGGGTTGGTATTTTTGGGTCGTCTGTAACTTCTTGTTGGTGCACTGTGCGGAGGACTCAAAATCTTAGTCTAGGATTGTATGAGGACTGCTTCCAAGTGTTAAAATAGGTTTAACCGTCCACAAAACCAATCCCAAGGAGTTGCAATGGTAACTAAATCCACTGACTTTTAGCCAGACATCATCCTTCCTCCTTAGTTATTGTGAAAACAATTTAAGAACAGTTTAGCTAAATGTGCGTTTTACAAGTCGCAAATAGTTAGCAACTTTTGTAAAAATCTTGACTAAACAGGTCGAGAAACATATAGTCGTTTACTGCAGCACTTGGCCATTCGTGAGGATAAAACAAACTGCCCAGAAGGACCGTCACGAAAACTTATCCTGTGAGATCGCGATAAGGAGTTATTTGGATAGATTAGTTAACCACAATACATTGAAGACCATAGAATGTCTCTTAGTCCGCCAAGCGTCTGAGATTTAAAGTGCATGTATTGTCTTCTCGGTCTCTTATCGGGGTCCGTGTGTCGGCGCTTGGCTTGTTAGCCGCATATGAAGTTCGGAGGGGTGGGGGGGGGGGCGTACTCTTAGAAAAATTGGGTGGGGGTATGCGGCCCGCTTCTGAAAAACCTTACCTTATTAATGACCAAAATCTGCGAATTTCTCTACCTTATTTATGACCTGACCAAAAATTTGATAGCCTATTTATGACTGTCACGGCAGACACAGTTGCCCTAAACATAATACTAAAGGGTTTTACCATACCCTTTGGGGTCACACATACCTATATGGCCCATATAAGGGAGTACCCCCCAGGATGAAGATCAACCTACTCTGTGTTCAGACTGCCAGTGTTGTCCTGGATTTAAGGCCGGATTATTGTAGCTGCTGATCTGTCAGCCTTGATAATATGTCGGTAACTTTACTGCCGGTTGCTGAAAAGACTTTGCGCTTCGGTTGTTTTAGCGCCAGTCGCGTCAAAACATCCCCGACTGTCCATATATCGGTTTTTGCGGCTTCTAAGTCCGACGCGGCCGGACCACCTCAGTTGAGAATTTGACACGATCCTCGTGAGAACCTCAAGGTCCTCTTATCTATATCATTTCATTAGCGACGGACCGTCATTTTTTGACGGGGTGGGGGTGGGAAATTTCCAAACAAATTCCTCCACAGCAAAAACTACCTGAGAAAAAGGGGTGCAAGGAGAGCTCTGTGGAAAAAAAATATCGAGTGCTTTCTAATCTATTGCCCACCAAAACAAAAACACCCAATCTAATGCAAAGATGGGAAAAAAATTTCATGCCCCACCAACCCCTCAAAAAATAATGGTCTGTCCCTCATCGAGACCGACTCAAATTTAAATCGAGACTAATCCAATACTGCTTAGATAAGGTCTCAGGCAATGATGGCACGATGTTTAGGTAGCGAGATAATGCTGCTAGTCCCCCCCCCGGGAGTCTTATAAATGCACTCTTAATAGCTGTTGCGCACTTCATGATAGGCTGGCAGCCACTCTATTCTCTTAGGGTTCGACGAGTGTTAGCCCCCTGAAAATGTCCTTTTTCGGAACGCGTCTTGTCCCAATTCAATCCGTTTTGTCATCATGGGCCTGGATTTGACCAGTTCTGTGGCAAAATAGTTCATAGTTGCATAAGACGTAATTTTCAGACAGACGGAAAAGGTGTCATTGAATCAGCGTGCTCTAACACGTAACGCACCCAAGACTAGAGAGTACTTTTCTCAGGTTTCAAAACTAAGGCTCTGATGCACTTGGTTTGACAGAGGTAACCCAAGCTTAGCTATCTTTAACAGGATCATTACTATGTAGACAAGCTCTCCTAAGCGGCGAAAAGGAGGTCTTCCGATTCAGACGGGTGAGAACTATCAACTTCAGATCACACCATAACAAAAAAACTTTATTATAAGTCAGTTGACGGCATATTTCGTACAAATACTCAAAATGACATATAGAAAGTAAATAATTCTTTACTTTGTCACCAGTCAAGTGTTTTTTTTTTAATTTTTATTTTACAATGGCTCGTGGCTTTTCTAACAGTATTACTGTGTTTACCAAGGAACAGGGGGAAGAGAAATTACAGGAAAACGTTTTGGGAAGGGGCGGGAAGAGCTTGAAACCTCAACATAACAAATCAACTTGGCTTTGTCAAGTACATACCGGTATCTACCTCGCAACAACACGTTTTCCAGACAGGAGAGCTGTCTTGATCAAGAACTTAAAATACAAAACTACCAATTTTATTATCATTTGGCTACCGCGACAAAACCAAGAAAGACTGGCTTGCGTGATTGTCCAAGTTTTTAGAGTTACTCATCAACAGTAATGCCAGGTCATGAGCCAAGCAGTATTTGAACTAACTGTACACGGTGCCTAGTGAGTTCACTTTCGAGGCATAACCGACCGATTGGGAGCACTTCACGATGCTGTTTGCCTCTCTCCGAGTGGCTTGTCTCCTGTTTGATTTCATTCAACTGCTTACAAGACACCACTATGACAAGAATTTTGCATCAGATTCAGCAAGCAGGGCTTCTAAAGTCCTAGTCATTCCCTTGAGGGATGAAATTCTGTAGGGAGGAAACACTGCACTTTAGTTTAACCTCACAAAAACAGAGTGTAAACAACTATTGATGGTAATGTAGTGTAGAAGAGACTAGGAGTATTTCTACCCCCCCCCCCCGATGGGATGCTAGTCAGGGTTACCCCGACATTAAATTTGCCGGTACCCAATTGCAGGCATGTTGGCCACCTTGTGACAATATTTAGGGGGGAAGTTAGGGATTTTTCCCCTGAAAAGTAGGGATTTTTAGGGATAAATGGTTAAAAAGTAGGGCTATTTTAGGGCTTTTATTTAGGAAAGAATGAAGAATTCAACTAACCTTTTTACCACTGTTATCCAAACAGAAAGATACTCAAATGAAATACTGGTTAATTTATAGCATTAATGACTTGGACAGGAAAGGGATCATGACCTGGTGCATGCTACTGGTGTACACAAGCGCAACACCGTGCGTATGCACAAATTCGCTCTTCAGAGAAAGGCACGGTTTTGGTGCAACAGCACAGGGTACAATCAAAAAAGGCACAAATAAGGCACGGTTTAGGCACAGGCAAGACACATTTTTGGCACTCTTTTGAACAGTTTAGGCACAGCTTAGGCACAGTTCAGGCACATTTTATGAACAGTCAGGCACGTTTTTGGGACAAGCATCATAATGATTCCTGGGATTCTTTGACCTTATATATCCTAGCCGGTTACAATAGTTCACAGAAGTGGTTAGAGATAGAATAGAGTGCTGTTTAAAATTCATTAGATTGAATAACAAAGATTATTTTTAGGCCTCACACAGATAAGTTTAAAGAATACTTTAAGAGCTCTTAAACACGCATCTTTGCCACTATTTTGCACTATTTAGGCATGGTCTGATCGAGCACTTGACGCACAACCTTAGGCACAACTTGGGCACAGTTTAGGTATAACTAAAGCACAATGTTGGAACAACTTAGGCACAGCTTAGGCACGTTTTACCCACACAAATAAAAATATGTTGCACACCTCATGCACAGCCCAGGCACATTTTATGCACAAACTGTTCGTGCCAAGGCACGCTTTAGAAACTGATTTTAGAGCAACCGCATGCCTTGAAGAATTTTTGCCTTCAAAAAATGCTGTTTTTACCTTGCGAGTTTGGCCATAGTCTAGATGTGGGTTTTCCCTATTTTTAAGAATTACCCAAGGAAGAAAGCTGAACTTGTGAGTATTTCAAAAATTGGTTTCTTATCTTCTCAATAACAAAAGGAACTAAAACAAAAACGATATTTTAAATTGTGGTTCAGTTTCCATGTAGAAGGATATAACATGACAATCCTGCTGTAAATTGTTGTAACTTCCTCATTTTTGGATTGCCTACTGTCCTTGTTTTAAGATAATGAGTACCCATAAACCCGGCAATGACTTTTGTGGAGAAAGTTAAAGTGGGTAACTTTAATAAAAACTGAGAGATTCTAAAATGTGCCTAGTGACTCCAAATGTTACGCGGAGCATTCAAAATGGCCCCGTTTTAGACAACATTTTTGAAATACTTTCTTTCCTTCAACCATATGTAGGCAGACATAAACTTTTTCAATGAGAAGATATTCACAAACGTCAACTTCTTGCCAAATATCAATGTGATCTGATTTTAAACAAGCTCACAAGAGCCAAATTTACAGTATATGATTTTTAGCCGTGTACACCAGTAGCGTGCACCAGACCTCATGCACATCGCGTCTTCAGGTAGGGCCAATGTAGAACCCACGCCGAGCACTTTCAATGACATCAGTCGCGCTCAACCATCATAGAAAGGAAAAAAGTAGGGATTTTTAGGGGAAAATCGAAAAAAAGCTGAAAAAGTAGGGTTTTTTAGGGCAAGTGAAAATATTTAGGGATTTTTAGGAATTTTAGGGCCACCAACATGCCTGCAATTGTGTACCTGGGTGGAGAGAGGCACTGTGAGCGCATTTAGTGTCTTGCCCATTGGAGATCCAAGGCTAAAAAGACCAGAACTTTTGTCCCTTTAATTTTTGCCAGGTTTACTTTGTCCTGCCCCATCTAACTGTCCCGGGGTTTCCAAGGATACTAGATAATCTGCTATGAAGCCACCTCTCGATTTAATCACACAGCTGCATGTTTTGGCTGTTTTTTGTTTACTTCGCAAATATTCAATTTTCTTTCTAATCAAATTTATTTCACAACAAAAAGAGCAAGTTGTTCAGACACTTGCAAACAGGTCAATGAATACATGCACCGTTTGATTTTTTTTGTCAACCATTTCATCCACAAAATGTCATTTATGTGACAACTTGACTCAAGCATAAATGTTATATTTATATATATGTATTTATTGCAACATGCAGATTGCCTTGGCACAATAAATGTTTCATTTGCTAGATAATTTGAGTGCTGGGAATACTTTTACATATGTTTCCACAGTACATTATTTCATTTAAGTTGTAAAGCGCTGTTGATCCGTAAATGTAAATAGCACTCTAGAAGTGATAAAATTATTATTATTATTATTATTATTATTATTATTATTATTATTATTATTAGAATCACTTCAGTCCTTGAAACTTTTGATTTAAGGTACATTTAAATTTTCTTTTGTGTTTGTGAACAGCATGTGTTCATAAGTTTGTTTGTCCAACTAGAACATGTGACATTGCCAATTAAAAAATAGCTATCACGATTGTGTACACAGCTCACCCAAGAAGCCAAAACAAGACAGTTCTGTTTCTGAAGAAAAAAACACAAGTGTGCTGGTAACACTATTAAATGTTAAGGATCTGTACGGAAATACAATTTCTCACCTTCTACTAGCCGTCTCCAGCCTCATTTCCATAAAACCTACTTCTGATTGCAGTTGAATCTGCTCTATTTTGGCTTTATCACTGTCATTTGAATAACAACTACTTTCTTCCCAAAGTTTCTGTAGCTGAAATACAACAGCAAAACATTTTCATTTCCTTGGAAGACAAAGAGAGGGTTGTTCAAAATGAAGTTAAGACAAGAAGAAAAGTAATAAACAAAGAGAGAGTTGTTCAAAATAAAGTTTAATTAACAATAGAGCCAAGGTAGTTCTTACCTGTCTATCTACAGTCTCTGTTGGCCAGGACGACAAATGAGATGTAAGATTTTTATCCACAAATTTTGCTATTGCTTGCAAGTTGACTGTAGGAACCGAAGGTTGTGCAGCAGACGCTGGACTTGACGCATTCGAAGAGTGAGAAAGAGGACTAGATGACACTAGACTAGAGGATGTTGCTGATAAAGGAGGAACCTGTTGAGAGGAGTGGTGAGGGGTGTGCTCAGTCAACGATGGCTGTTGTGAAAATACCACTGGGGAACCCGGTGAGCTATGATGCGGCCTGTCATCCTTGCGGTGTAAGCCAACAGTGACTGGCGACACAGCCTGCTGTGGGAGACCTGCCGTTGGTGGTAGTGCATTGGCTGCCGCTGCTGTTGGGAGAAAAGAGGACACATTACCCAAGATAAACTTGTTCACTACATGACTAGTTGAAAGTTAAGTTGACTAAAGCTGTGTTCACACTAAATGTTAATTATGTTCAACTGAATTACGATTCAATCTATCATACTCAATTCGATTTTATTCAACTATGGTTCTGTTCACATCTGCGAAAATTCAAATAAACTAGGCAGGGTAACCTCGCAATCTAAAGTTGAAAACAAAACGGCGCCCTATCAAACAGCTGCCATGTTATTCACCGCAATACTTGATTTTGGAGGCCAGAAAAAAGGCAAAGGAAGCTTCGAAGGCTAAAAGAAGAAAAATGCGCCGTCTGAAACAGCAACAACGGATTAGACAAACCACCACGTGTCCGCCATTTTGTTCAATCACGCACTGTAATTACTTCAAACAACCCCAAGGGGGTTGTTTGAAGTAATTGTAATCCAATTATAATCAGGGACTGTAATTAGTTGATGTGAACCCATTTCATATTTAATTCGATTATAATTCGATCATAATCGAGGCCTAATGTGAACACAGCTTAAGTAAGTTCCGAGGGTCAACAACTATAATTAACCAATCAGATAGCACTATTGCTGGCCCAATATTTCCCAACTATATTGTAACAGCTGATACCAATTGCTACAGAACTAGGAAAAGAAACCTTGCTATAATCTGGTCTATTATTGATGTCCTCATTGAATACAAAATTAAAATGTATAATTGGGGAGGTTTTGATCTAATATGGAGGTTAAGGTCACTCTTTAGTTAAAACAACTTAATAAAGTGCTGGAAACTTAGAGGGTCCACAAATGGTACAGCGAGTCTGGTATTACAAATCAACTACTACTCACCTATGGAATATGGCTGTTGAATATTACCTGCAGCTGCTGCAGCTTGAGCCTGAATGAAACAATGGGGAAGAAAACCAGTTAGCACTTCAATAATGTTATTATGACACAAGAGGGTTAGGGCACTTAGCAAGTCACTGCAGTACGCAGTACACAAGTTTTCTTTGAAATTGACTGAACTATTCCAGTCAGCTACATTAAATTTTGAAAAATCAGTAACAAATGTTCATTTATCACACAAAGGGCTTGGCATAAATCAAGACTGCCACTTTTCTGTGAGGTAACTGGTCATACAGCCCATTTTTTCGATATCCGAAGCCTTTCAAAAACAAGTTGCAAACCTCTGACATCTTTCGTTGCTGGAGCACAAGGGTAGCTTGCTGAAGAGGGTGAAGAACCGGCTGAGGGGAGACCTGTTTGTTAAACACCACTGGCTGCGGCGATGGAAGTTGGGCTGCAAGGGGTAAGGGTGCAGCGTTGACTTGCTGTGATACTTGTGGTAGAGGTGGACCAGTACTATTTACATGAGCATACTGTCTAAAATCATTCATTTGAGGTGGAACCGGTTGAACGGCTTGCTGTGGAACAACATACTGGTGTGGTGCAAATGGGTATTGTTGTGGTACTCTTGGAGCACCAGTCACTGGCACCTGAGGAAATAAATTTTGAGCTAATGGCACTCTGTGTCTTGAGGGAAACTGCGGCGACTGTTGAGGAAACTGAAGCTGGGGAGAAGGTACTCCATGGTGCTGGGGAACTTGCGGTGAAACTGCAGTGATTACATTTGGTGATGGAGTGTGTGAAGACTGGTCGTAGATGCTAGGACGTGAGGATGGAGTGGTTGGTGGTGAAACATCTTGCAAGCTTCCTGCTGGTGAAACTGAAACGGAAGAGAGATTAATGAATTTACGAAAACACACTTGCAGAGAAATGAAGATAAGTTATGAAGTTACTAAGTTATGAGGGAAAACTTACCTGCTGTCTCTCCTCCAAAATTTGCCACAACAGGATTAGGCCTGATAAAAAAGAATCACAATAAGTTTATTATCAACATAGCATATTTGTTGGTAGGGAGCAAAGTTTTCTTTTTTCCTATTTTTTTTTTCACGAACTCTCAGGCTGCAAAGATGGTTAAAGTATTACAGACTTGGTAGCTGAAAGAGACCTTAGTGCTGGCAGAAATTCCGCAAGAAAACAATAGTTTTGAAAACAAAAATTATCCTTTGTCAAGATTACAAGTTTAAATCAGACTCACAAGACTACCGAGGCAATTTCACTTGCCCAGCGGACCATGGAAAAGCCAGGTTTTCCCTTGCCCAAGAGCAAAATATACTCTTCACTTACCTATAAACAACTGTTGGAAGAGCTGCAGTATGCACTGAACATGTCTTGACCTCCTGATGTCCTCTGTCAATAGGTTCACCGAGTCTCTGTATATCTTTCTTCTGCTCTCCAGACAAGTTCCTGATGTCCGCATGATTTCCATCTCGTTTATCACCAGAGCTATGGGAGTCTCTGTGGATACTCTTTGAAGGGGACATGTCTGAAATTTTTATGCACAATGATTAAATTAAATTAAATTACTCTAACTACTGTTGGGAACTTTTATGAAAATTTTCTCTACATCTTACCATGAGCCAACAGAAAACTGACAACAAACTATTAAAAATATAGAGTGACACTGAAGTTACTGAACTAGAGTGTGATCCACATTGAGAAATATCTGCAGAGTTCTTCCTTTGCAAGTTTATGTAACAGGCTGACCAACATTTCCCAGTATGGACCAAACAAAAGGCTGCAGTGTAATACTCTTATTATAAAGCATCCATTAAAAGTTAACACACATGGCAAAGTTGAGCACATATATACATGTTTTTTTTAGGTCACCTTTAAAAAATAATGATAAACTGAAATTGTCCTTTTGAAACAAAGGAATCTAGATTTCTAATTAACTACAAATTTTGTGGAGGTGCAGTGGCCTCATGGTTAGTGTGCTTGCCTCTGGATCGAGTGGTCCGGGTGCAAGCCCTGGCTTGGGAAATTTACAGTTTTCCCTCACGCCCAGGTGGATAAACAGGTTCTGGTGAATTTAATGCTGCAATAGACTAGCAGTCGCTTCATGCTACAGAAACCAGAGATAAGTGCCAACCTGATGGGCCACTTGGCTTGTATGAAGACTTGCAAATTGTTTCCTTTAATGCAATGTTTTGAAAAGCAAAATTTGGAGACCCCAGGGAGACAATTAGAATTCTCTTTCTCATCGTGGACTGGTTTGTGGCATAATGACACTTTTAGTAATCTTCAAAAATAGCAGTTACGCCTTTGCCTTAACCTCTATACATTTTTTCTTTAATTTTTCATTTGAGAATTGGGTGGTACACAAGTTTGATGAAATCTCTACTTGAAATCAAGTAGCTGAGCAGACAGTTGTGGAAGTGATGAATGCCCTTTTACTACATAAAACTCACATTTGTTTGGTTTGGAGGAAGCCAGGTGTTCTCGGTGAAGAGAGGCGTCTCCTCTGATGTCTCGTCCATCTTTACTTCCCATAAAGTCTCTTTTTTCCTTGTCTTTTCTCTCCTTCTCTCTTCTCTCTCTATATGAAGAAAACGAGATATTGAATTGACTATTTAATTTTAACAATATATTGGACTGTTGGTCTTACACTTTTTGCTCAAGGAAACAAAATCCTGCAAAAGCATTTGCAAACACTACAAAAGCTCAACAAACATGTTTGAACACTGCGTTGAATGTAGCCACTAACTAAGAAATTCCTTGTGAGGAAGTTTGGGAGAATAAGAAATACTATATAAAGATGAACTAAGCGCAATAAATATTTTTTCATGTGATTAACAAAATGTAAATTCCTGTTCCCCAGAGAATGTCAAGAACTTTTGCTTTTTCTCTGTTTCTATAGCATATACCGAAATACAGCCTTTACTTTCTTACTGGGTATTTTCTAAATAGTAGTAATAAAACTATTTTTTGACAGCTTGATGCTTTCAATTCACAATGCTTTCAATGAAGTGAATGTATATTACCTTCTTGGAACATCTTTCCAAATTAAGGGCACAAGATGTTCAAGTTATTTTGGCATTATAGTTAACTCAACTATTTCTCTATTGGGCTAAACCAAAAAAGCTAAAAAATTGTAGGTTCCATGTATTAGTCAGGCACATGAGTCAATGGGTTCACTCAAGTTGCCCACATTTCAGAAACAGATGTTACGATCACCAGATGTTTGCTTGGGATTCAAGGGAACAAAGGAAGACCATCTCTAAATTCAACTTTTTTTGGAATTGAAGCTTTTACAGAATTCCAAATGTGGTATTAAAACGAAACAGCTAGAACAAAGGACAAATAATCAACGACCATAAGAAAAATTTTCCACTCCTATCCTCCAGAAAAGAAAAAACAAAAAAATACAGGAAATCTCTCATTAATACCATAAATAATATGTTTCCATGTGACACAATGACAGTCATGTTGATATAGTTTCAAACGAGAAAACGTCTCTCATTTGGGAAACATCCCTATTGTTGTTGCTATAAAGTGGAACAATTGGCCAATTTTGATATATTAACATTCTAACTTGGCTTGGAGGCTTAGGGGAATAAAACAAAAGACAATAATTATTCATCAATCAATCTTGATGTGATTTCCTCTGATTTATTCCCTAAGGCCCTCCACAGACTAGGGATTTAGTTGTCGACAACTATTTGTGATCGACAACTAAAAGTTATCGACAACTAAATAAGTCCGATAAAGGGATTCCACACACTGGCCCTCAAATACTGATTTAGCAACCGATACGCAGGGACGTTGGGCACCAAGAGCTTACTACGCATGTGCATGTGCTTACTACGCATATGCCGGCGGGGAAAGCCGCTGAAACAATAGCGCGGAGATCTAAAAGTAGTCGACAACTAAAACAAAAGTTTTCACACACTAGAAAAACGCCAAAAAATGAGGCCGTCGACAACTAATAATTTGGGGTTTAGTTGTCGACAACTTGCACCACAGACTTCGTTTTTTAGTTATCGATAACTTTTAGTTGTCGATCACAAATAGTTGTCGACAACTAAATCCCTAGTCTGTGGAGGGCCTAAGCCTTGGAGCCAAGTCAGAATTTTAATATATCAAAATTGGCCTAGTATACTAGGCAGCTTACAACTGTTCTGATCAAGCAACTCAGCATTTCAACAGAATAAATCCTGTTCTTCATTGTTCACCGTTATGGTAGCTGATGTCACAATTTTGATATCAGCAGTTTTTCTTTCTGGTGACATTACTGCCATAATCAAATTAATTAATACAATGCTGCCTCAAATAATCCAGTCTACTACCGTTCAATCCAGTCTTTTGGTTTCTCCCACTGTGACTTCTCTGTTTTACAGTTGTAATAATATACCTTTCCTGAAGAGCTGGTATGCTGAGACCAGACAAAAGCCTACAAGACAAATAAGAAAATTTCATTTCATTTCATTCAATTCCCATACTCTTACTCATTGATTAGGAAAATTCTTTATCATAACTGTACTGATAGAGTTCTGCACATGCAAACTATAAAGACTGGTTGTTTTTGTCTACTTTGGTAAATTAGGGGATCGACGTGGGATTGGAGGCAGAGAGCAGAGTTCTTAGTTGTAAAAAAGCGCAAGTGAGTAATGAACCAGGCTTGCCCCAGGTAACACAGTTAACAATGCTTTGTTAATTTTGAAAATTTGTCCAAATGACATCTTAATTTGGATAGTGTCTTGAAATAATCAAACAATTTGGACAGTTCCACAAGCAATATAATTAACAGGCACTACGACCACTGCTGGTCCAATTTGGAATTAAATTAACAAAATCCCTCTGACTGGGACTCGTCAAGTTCTATCCATCCTCGGAATCATTTTCATCCAATTTATTCTCACGTTAAACACATGTAATCCTGTTACATATACAAATATTTAGCATACTTGAAATTTAATTATCAAGCCAACATAAAATTAAAAGAAACATTGAAGCCACATTTACATTGTAACTTCATCAAATATGATGTAAAACAAATTGTGCATGATCACCCAGATTATTTTAACCACTTCTGATTGCCATTCATATTTTGAAAAAGCATCGCCGACCACCTACCTCATCACTGTTAACATGATTGGGTTTGCTGTGGCGCTCATTGCCATGTGAGTTACTGTTAGGAAGGGTATGATGACTGTGTGCATCAGTTGGAGACTTGCTAGAACCTGTTTAACAAGAATTCCCAGTTACAATAAGCACATGTTTAGGTCAATAGCTTGATAATAACGCCAGTATGTAGGTACAGAAGGAGGCCTGATGATTAGTAACAACTGGGTGTAGAAGGTAGTTTAGGGAAAAACTTGGTGCTTAACAGGCATCCATGATTGCTTCTTTAGTTGCTGTTTGGTAGCTATAACCGTCGAAACAGTCACCTATTAATCATGGCATTTACATTACCAAAGAGGAAAACACGCTTTTGCAGAATGTGTCAACGCGTAGTCCAAAAACAGGACCTTATAATGAGAATCAGTTGCACAAACTCATGAGGGTGTAAAGAGAACCAACTTTTAGACATGCTCTTCTGGCAAGCTTTTAACTACGATGTACTGGCCTCAAAATCATTCTCACTAGCACCACCCCCCCAAAAAACAAAAGAAAAAGTATATATTTCATCCCTTACAGTACTTCTGTAGTTTTAATTTACTCAAAAGTTTTCCCAAAAGTTGTCCATGCGGTAAGCGATAAACAGAATTCACTATCTCAACTAAAAAAAAAAACCATTAACCCTGGGCTACAGGAGAGGACTTTCTTTGTTTGTCTTCACATACTGTTAACATCAGTTGGTTGACAATGGAGTTCAGTGAAACTGCATTTATCCTAGTAGCTTTACAACACTTCTGTTAAGACCTTTTCCAGTTGAACATTTTCCAA
>OZ026607.1:20018605-20333605 GCA_964020085.1 Micromussa lordhowensis | reverse complement strand
AACAGCACCAGCCATATGTTTGATGCTAATAAAGTTTCTGCAGGAAATACATTTTGTGATGTTTCAGTAATGACACTGGAGTATGTTTATTATGTAAGACTTCTCATAATAAAGAAACAACATTTTTTAATTTACAAAACATGTTTTGTGCGCTATTTTTGTTTTCCGCGTATCTCGTATTTCACAATAATTTCAAATTGTAATGCAAGTTTTGACGCGTAATTTTGTAACATCTTAATTTAAAATTCAAATGTACAATCGTTAAAACCTCATTTGCAACTGAAGATGACATGAGAATGTCGAAACATGTTTTGTAAATTAAAAAATGTCGTTTCTTTATTGAGAGTTATCGTCACTCTGCTGTCTTTACGTGTAAGATTTGTGTTAACTATAGAAGTACTTTAGGCGTGCTTTCAGGTGTGATGAATCCCTAGGGGTCACTAGGCTATTTAAGATTTTGTAAGATATGCAAGAGCCACTCAAAGGCATCTCTTTCAACTTTGCTTTATTTTATTCCCTGCTGTATTTTCTTTATGTTGATTGATGTAAATGCTCGCTGTATCCTGCATCAATAAACAAGATTTCCCCGTCCCCGATGCTGTGTTTGTGTTTATTAGGATTTGTTAAAAAATATTTTATAATCGTTTCAGGGTGATTAGAGTATAAGTTATGTGTATATGTCCATCATATCACGCTTGATTGCCTGCAAGCTGGTTCCAAAGTTACTATTCAAGAATATTCATAAGAATTATATTTTCAGCCTAAAATTGGCAGAAAATAAGAACATTCAATCTGGGCAAGAAAACAATATTCTCATAATAAAAAGAGTATAACAGGTCCTCAATAGATTTGTTCAGTCATCGAAATACCTGAAATTCTAGCCCATATGAACGAACACCCCTGGGTACGAATTTGATGTTTAAAGAAAATAACAGCCAATAACAAATGCTGTAATAACAAGGAGCGCGATTTCTGAATAAGCCAATGAAGAAGGTCGTTAGAAATTTCGTCTTTGCGGCCTTTTGCAGCCAGGAAAGTGCTGTGGGTAATAGTAAACACAAACTTTCTTGAACAGCGAAAAATTAATTTTCCTGACCATGGCGGTAGTCTTAGGAAGACTGGATGAAGTTAGGACTTGCCAGAAAACTGTAGGAGAATGTGGGCCATAATTTAGGGCGATGGAAAACGACCCGGACGACTCAAATCCAATCGTGCCGCACAATTCAATTGTCGATTGCCGTTTGCATGCATCTCCGACTGAAGACAGGAATTTTTCGCGAAAAGTACGTCGACATGACTTTGCATTTCGGCAATCGCAACCTGTGAAAAAGAGCATCAATGATGGAAGGGCTGCAATCGACTCTTTAAAGTCCCGTCTGTACGACAAACCTGAAAACTCAGAGGTCTTCAGAGCGATACATCGACCAGGCCCGCCATCTTCAGGGCAAGCAGCTCAGGTATCAAAGTTCTACAAATTAGCTTTGAAGTGTTCGTTTGGTTTTTGCGGTGCGAATGCTTCAGAGCCACTTGCAATCCGAGGATTCAATATGAGGTTAATTCTGTTCAAAACTTAAATAGCGGGAAAACTTTACATTTCAGTATAGACGGTGTCATGGAAACGTGACGGACGCCAAATTCACGGGATAAAAATCGTTATATATTTAACAAATTGACGTCAGTTTTTCATGCGTCTGTCCTGTTATTGATCATAAATTTCGTCATCACATTGTCAAAGTAGCTATGGATCCACGAGGCGATAGCCGAGTGGATCCGCAGGCTACTTTGACAATGTGATGATGAAATTTATTGTCAATAACAGGACAGACTCAGTAAAAACTGACATCAATTTGTTTTTTACGATAACAAATGATCGAATTGCCCACTCTCGCTTGCTGATGCGTCACACAAATTTCAAATTCATGTGTCGCACTTCGCATATTGACGGTAAAAATTAGCCAATGAGTGTGTGAGAATTTCTGCAGTTGTCATAAAAAATCCATCTGATATGTTCTCTCACACGCGATTGGTCAAAATGCGTCACGTTACTGAATATGCCCCAGCTAAAAATGCGGGATATCCGAGTGATATTCCGCAATTTTCAAAACTGCACCTTTTGCAAAAAATATTTGAAGGGTAAATAACCTTTCAAATATTTTTAAACACAATAGCCTCTATTTGGCATGGAAAAATGCACAGATATTTGTCCTTGGACATTATTTGTTTCTCAAAGCTTGCAGTATTCCTCAAGCTACGCTCTCAGAAAACTGTTCACTTCTGGGAACGGATAATGTCTGCGGACAAATATCCTAGCTTACAATCTATCAAATATTTCCACTCCGTTTGATGCAAAAATATGCTCAGTTATTTGTCCTAGGACATTATCTGTTCCTCAAAGCTCACAGTTTTTCTCAAACTACTCTCTTGGAAAACTGTTTTCTCCTTGGAACAGATAATGTCCTCAGATAATGTCCTCCGAGCTTATTTCTGCGCCAAATGGAGGCTATTGTTTATTTAGTAAATTCTCAGCTCTGACTATTGCATTTCTAACTTTTTGATTGACTAAAAAACTCCGACTATGAGCCAATAGTCAGAATTTTACATCGTATGGAAAATAGTGCGCCAAGTTTAAACATTTTCCGCACAAAGTTTTCAACTTCAGCCCTCTATAATGGCCGAAATAAAAATCGGCAGCAAAACCTGGTTTCAGAATTTACTAAAACAATTATTCCATTCGCCCTTGTTGGATATGAAGTGATTATAACCAACCGGCGCTATGCGCTCGTTGGTTATTTTATCACTTCATATCCAACTCGGGCTCATGGAATAATTGTTATATATTTTGCACCAAATGGAGGTTATTGTTTACATTGTACCTAGTGGATGACACAAACTTCACTATAAATCAACTTGATAGTGATTTATCAGTTAGCTAAAGACTCAGGGGGTATTCCCTTATATGAGCTATATATGTATGTACCGTCCCAAAGGGTATGGGTTTTTAGCCTTTTTGGTCATAATTAGGGCTAGGGTATTGATTTTGGCCATTTAGGTCGTAAATAGGGATGTTTTTTTCACTCGTCTAAAAATGAGTATGTTCTACTTCTTCATTATTATTGATAAGACCTTCACAATGCCTTAACATCGGTCTGAACTAGGTGATTAATAATTTAAATTGTATGGCAGGTCTAAAGCAGGGTATTGATTAAAGGATCAGGTCATCAATAGGGTATCAAATATTTGGTCAGGTCATAAATAGGGTAGGGAAAATCACAGATTTTGGGAAGCGGGCTGCACACCGAGAGAACGGCAGAAATCGAGTCTAGCCGCACACCCCCTAGACCAATGTATTTTGAAGCCATGCTATTTTGCATTTGCAAACATGTTGCCAAGGACCTTTTTTGTGGATGTAGGGTACTTAGTATGATTTAAACCCATCCATTATAAACACAATGGAGTCAAGGCTACTGGGGAGAAATTTGGGATGTATATTTTCAACCTGGATTTTTTTTAGGGAGACATGTTTTTTCCGGTCACCCCAAAACGCAGACCATGCAGACTGCAGACAGTGCAGACTAAGTACTTTTTTCTAACACTTTACTCACTTTGGTTCTAGTTACAAAATAGTTTTCAATATATCCTAATGTTTGTTATGTATCCGCAGGCCTCACAAACGTAGCATGTTGATTCAATAGGCGAATGTGTCTAATAGACTTTCTATGCGAAATTCCCTTTATTGGTCCTAAATATTCTAACATCAAGCATAAAAATAAACTTCCATTCATTTTGGGTGCAAATTGTGTCTATTTCTGAAAGGTTTGGTCTTTGTGGTTTTCTTTCTTTTGTTCAATTTGTTATTGTTGTTGTGGTTTTCATTGGTCTTCTTTCCCCCTCATAAGTGATTCATAAAACAAAGCAAGGACAGTGACTCTAAGCGACATAGTCCCACATATTGCTTTTGCTTTATCAAGTACAACATCGCCATTAGACTAGAAGTATTCCCTCTTTCACTTGGTCTGTTGAGTGTAACCATAAGTAAGGAAAAAATTTCCATTCATGAAATGTTTTCCTTTTGCGTCACACACGATGGACTAAGAAAGGGGCACTACTCATAGTCTAAATCACCATAAAAACACCACTACCATAAGGCCAGATAAATTAACCATCTCATCAACTCATCACAGCAACTGTATTGCACTGAGAATTTCAAATGGTATTCGGTTTTTTGTGATCTTTCCATGTGCTTGGCTTTTTTGGCGTGATCACAGACACTCTCCAACGGCCATTTGGAATTACATTTTGTACAACAAGAGTAGAAAAGTATGTCATAACATGTTCAAATAGCTTTAATAGAGCATATTTAGGACTAAAGGGAGTTTCCCTTACCAAGTCTATAACATGTCAACAGTCACATACCAAGCTTGCGCGGCCTGTGCATAAACATAAATAACAAACACTCCAATATATAAAAGAAAGTAAAGAATGATCATCGCAGTATATTTTCCAATTTAAGCATTCGGAAAGAAGAAGCCCGATAAAAATCAGCGCTTCAACGGGATTCAAACTCCAACATATAATTGAACACTTAAATTCGTGACTAGAACCAAACACAATGAGAGTCAAAAGTAAATGCAAAAAAAAAAAAAATAAGAAAAAAGTACTCAGTCTGCACGGTCTCCCTTTTTGGGTGACCAAATCTTTCCAGTACTTGAAGGGAGGTTAAAGTTTGTGTATAAAATGTTTTTTGCTCGGAGAAAGGAGAGGAGAGTATATGCCTGTAGTTCAACTACCAGTTCAAATGTACTACCAAAGGAAAAATTCCTAGAAAAGACGTGAAATCCTACAATGATCAGTCGAGTGCTCTTGTGTCAAGACAGTCAAGTTTGATGATAACATTCTCTCTGCTTTTTGTCTTCAACAGGGAACTCCCCATCCCCCTCCCAAGGGTGGCGCCAGACCAACAATGGGCAACTATAGGACCACTATGTTCAGAAGAGACTTCAACAGGTTACAAGCCCAGAGAAACCAGGCTTTCCCAAAGGAACCAGTCTCAATCAAACAGGGAACCATGCCATCTGAGAAAGAAGCATCAGAATTGGAATCACTGTTTTCAACAGATACCCATGCTGCTGCTGTAGTAGAAGGAGCTGTTACTTCTGATGGCTTGGGAAACTTAAACCTGCCAGAACAGATGAGTGCATTCTCTGGTGACGGACATTCAGTTGACCAGGTGTGTTGTTTTGTAACACGACTAGCTTCTTTAAAAAGAGATGCAGTTGGGGAAAATGCATGTCTCTTGTTTCATACCCAAATGAGAGATGTCTAAGTTAGTAATGAGGCTCCTCATAATTTTTCTTGGACCTCAGCCTTGCAGAAGGCACTTTTTTTCAAGCCCTGATTACTTGAAGCAATTGTGGATTTGTAAGGCAAGCAAACTCTAGTGAAGGGTGAACCTGAAGTGTCAATCTGCTATTTCATCTCCCCTGCCATCTGTCCCAAGTAAACCATGTGTGATCTTGTTGATTGTGGTCAAATAAGGCACCTTAAGCAGTGTATATGTAACTCATTTGTTTAAAAGAAACTAATTAGTAAATATAAGCCCTCCTGCAGAGGCTTAAGTGTAGAGGTCCTGTGATAATTAAAAAGCTGTTTTCTATTTCAGGCACCATCTGTTGCATCACTTGGCAAAAGTGCTGATGAATCCCGCTCCTTTGTGTCAAGTGAAACCCTACACAGCAGACCAAACTCCTTTAAATCTCGGGTTTCATCTGCAAAATCACAGCGTCCTGCTGCTAGAAACCAGAGACGGGATTTCAATGGAAACATGGGAAAGCCTCCTACTCAAGGAGTTGTAGCAGAATTCCTTGGCTTAGATGTAGCAGATGTCATAAAGAAGCTACGTCAAAGGCTTAACATGAGCACAGATTTGGATGCCATTGCTAATGGGGAAGACCCAGATGAAGATGAAAACAATATCAATCGGTTGTACATTAAAGAAGATGACGGGAAATTTCTATACTGCCTGTCGAAGAACCGAGCAGAAAGAGCTGCACGGTATAATCCTTATGACTTGATTTGTGTGACGTCACAAGAGGCACAGTCAAGTGCGCAGTATTTTACAGTTACTGCTTCTGCTATTACACAGGTGTGTTAACTTTACTGGGCATTTCATAACATGGGTTTCCAGGAGTTTTGAAGCTGCATGGGTGTTAAATTTCATTATAAATCACTTTAGCCGTACAGTGGCACTCTGGTTGGATACCAAAGTATTTAATTCTAGTGTAGGGTTGTCGAATGTTGTGATCCAGTCACTCTGCCTGGCTGTTTGTCTGATTCTATAGGGAAAAAATGTAAAGATCAGATAGTACATATATTCTAACAACTGGAAGAAAATTAATCTACTTTCTTTTCTGTGCTTAATCCTTGCTTTCAAGACCAAGGAAAGATACTCTTCCAGTATAATCCTAGTGCAGGATTTTCAGGAGGCGCAGTGGCCATCGCACTCACCTCCCGATCAGGTGGTCGGGGTTCCAGCCTTGATCTGGGACATTGTGTTATGTTATCGAACCAGGCACTTTACTGTCACAGTGCTTCTCTCCACCAAGGTGTTTAAATGGGTAAGGTAAAGTCTGCATATGAGCCAAGTGGCTCATCAGGCCGGAGCTTATCCCGGTTTCCGTGGCATGAACTGACTAGGAATATTTCTACTCCCCCCTGGATGGGATGCTAGTCCATCACAGGGTTACCCCCAGCATTAAATTCGCCGGTACCCATTTATACACCCGGGTGGAGAGAGGCACCGTGAGAGTAAAGTGTCTTGCCTAAGAACACAACACAATGTCCCCAGCCAGGGCTCGAACCCGGAGCGCTCTCTCCAGAGTCCAGCACACTAACCATGAGGCCACTGCACCTCCCGTTTAAATGGGCACAGGAGACGTTAATGCTGGGGGTAGCCCTATAATGGCATAATAAATGGACTAGCATCCTATTCAGAGGGGAGTTGAAATACTTCTAGTTGCTTCATGCTACATGTACTGAAACCAGATATAAGAACTGGCCTGCCACTTGGCACATTTGCAGGCTTGACCTTTAACTGTTACATAACATGGGATTAATAACTAAAGATGAATTTATATGTTGCCTTTCAGATCAGAGAGGGATTTGATTCAGAGCTGACCTCACTGAAGAGATGGCTCTATGAAAGAAAACAATTTAATCTTATATTTGGTGTAGAAACCTTTGCTAAGTTCAGGCAAGTATTAATTAGGGATATCTGTAGCTTTATTATATGGCTAGCTCTGTGATCGGGTAAAATGAACCAAATCCTGTGCCATGATTGGCTACCCGAGCAGGCCAGATGTTGCTATCTTGCCCGCTCGTGATTACCTGCTGTGTCCCAAAAGACAATAGTGTTCTTTTTCTATATAATAAATCCTTCATTGATCAAGCTTGTCCTTTCAAGAAGGCTCGATATTGGCCTTGTTCATGTTTTACGTGTTTATGGACCTAGACTACAAGCAAAAAAATTACTTGGCCAATATCCAGACATCTTCATGCTTGGTTTATGTTAATACAGTAAAAGATAATTGTAGTTTTCAACTGCAACTAATGGGCATCATATGTCATCATTCCTTACCATACATCCTCCACCATCCCGCAATCCACATGCATTGAGCTGTGCCTTTCAAGGAGGAGCACAGGCTCTTTTCCCGAACAGCGGCTGGTAATCAAGCCTACCCCTAATAGTCACTTGAAGTTACATGTATTTTCTGCAGAAAGTAGGCCCTGTACAACTGTATGTATTTGTTTTTAGATTGTGGAAAGGCTACACATGTTGGAAAAACAATGTCAGATTTCAAAAGACGTGTAGCAGTAGGTGAGTGTATTTGTAACAGCATGAAAGTTCTTCAAGACAAAACAGTGCTGGTAAAAATAGTACAAGTGAATACAGGGCTAATCGCAAACACTAATACTACATACTATGAGGCTTTTCTGCTAGCTCTAAACCAGGTAACCTGTCTTTTATGTCCATACCCATCGACAGCAACAGGAAGTAGCTAGGAATTATTTACAACAAATAATTCTCTTGCCAGTTGAGCTTGTGAAAGAGACAAGAATTGACATTCTCACACATCAGAGGATGGCTTGGTTTTACGCTTGGTCATGTGATCCAGATTTTGTTTGTCGCCATACTAAGCAGCTGTAACTTTCCTCTGGATGACATACACATACAGTTGTCCTTGTCCCCAGAATGTCCCTGCGAATAGTGTATTGCACACATTGGGACACACTGAAAGTGAAGCACATTGCTGGCAACACAACTCAAGGAAAATAATTGTATTTAAAAGTGATTGGGCAATGATCTTGCAAATATTTCATTGAGACAGCTCTAAAAATCTTCATGCAGCTGTACATATGCATACAAACAACTCTGTTAGGTTTTAACTCCATTCCATTATCAATTAGATTTTATGAGACAGTTATTATTTTCTTCAGATCTGACATCCATAGCTCACTCTTCTCTGCAACAAAAGCAACACAAAAAGCCATACTTCATGTAAGGCTCCTCTGTGAGAAGGCCTGTAGCAGCATAACAGGTGTGGGCGAGGGAGACGATGGCATTGTTCTGCTTTATTCAGATCAGCAGAAGACCTTCACACTGAGGGAGTTTGAAGAGATGCAGTCAAAACAAGCACAAGAGGCAAAGGAAAAACTAGCAGCACTAAGAGTGAAGGTGCTAGAAATTGTCAAAGAAGCTTGTGAGGTAGGAGATCAATTATGATTTTCAGACACTGTTGTCTTATGAGAAGATGGCTGGTAACTTCTTTGTCTGAAAGTCAACTAATGTGCACAGAAGGTGGAAATTTAGCAGTCTACTAACAGTCACCCTACTCTATATTCTGAGAATATATAGACCTTCACCATCCTGTTCAAGTACTTTGTTAAACGCTACATGAAAATGGCAAGAAGACTTCCTTTTTTACGATTTTTTTTATAATACAGGCCAGTTGTGAAAGTATGCCAAAGGGGTACCTTTTTCAATAAAGGTGTGCAAAAGAGGTACCTACCTTATGCCTGTAATATGTCAATTTATTCCTGTTAGAAAATTACAGAGAACGAGGGACTTACAGAGTGGGTTCACCCTGAAAGAAAGAAAGAAGCACCAAAAAAAAAGAAGGTTACTAATACAGATGGAAAAAAAAGAAAAGGTAATGTCTAGCATATTCATTTGATTAAGTGGCCAACCTCGAATAAGTGCCACCACTCCCCCGTCTCCCCCTCAAAATGAAGTGCACCAGACAGTTCCTTACTTGACCTTAGTGATGATGAGATTGAAATTGACTAAGTACTACTAAGAAACCTCTTCTTAGACCAAGGTTCTTAGTTCTGCTTTGGTACATGTTTTGTTGAACTTTATTGTTCTGTCACAAAATGAACTTACTACCTGCTGAAAATGGTGAAAAATTAATAAACATCCAGCCTTCAATAAGCGCCCAGCCTCGAATAAGCACCCACCTCTTAAAAGCACCCACTCCCAGGGCGCTTGATCAAATAAACATGGTAGTTGACTAAGAGACTAGACCACGTGTACATGGCAGGGGAACAGAACCCAGTGAAGGCTTTCTAAGATAGCTGCTCTTTTTGCTGTACATCTTCATAGTGGATAGTAACGATGGAGAAGCTTTAATTTTATAATTTATTGTCTTGTATTCCACAAACTCTTAGGCAAAGATGGAGATGAGCAGCCAACATTTACACAAATGTCTCAGTGGAGGGGTGTCCTTCGTCGTTTGATGTGTTTTATTAGACTGATTGACTTTCTAGTGATGGAGCTTTTAAGACGACTAGTGCTTGCAGCGTTGAGGACACTTTTAGCTCAAGTGAAGGCCTCCTCTACACAGGGTATTTGTTTTATTTTTTGCTATTTATATATTTATAAAATATCAATGTATAAGGCAAGGAAGCCCAGAGGAGACTATAAAGCTTATGTAAAGCCTTGAATTGATAACTGTGTATGATTAAAAGGCCTTTCAGGGTAAAAGTTTGGGCATTGCCACACATTAAAACATTGTTTACACATGCTTAACACATGAGTGAACTAGTTAATCAGAAAAGGAGATGAATGTTGTGGTTTCAGTCAAAGTCAGTTGAGTATAATATTCTTTGCAATGCTATACAGGGTCTGTTGTTCATCTAAGTCTAATGGAGCCAATTCTTGATGAAAAAGTCCAACCGGATGGTTTTGTGAATGGCAGCGATGATGAGGAGGACAAAAAGGCGGTAGAACTCTTGAAGGTGGAGCTGGTCTTAAATGTTCCACCTATGGAAGATAGTGGTAAGGTTCAACAGTGAATTTAAAAACTAAAAGAATAAATCAAAGGAAAAGCCACAGAATACTGCATGAATATAAAGCTGCCTTGGCATGAACTATTTGACCAGCACTGAGGAAAAACTCTCAACGACTGTCGTCAAAATTTGCAGCAGCCACCCCTCCCTCCAAAAATCGTCTTTGTGAGATCCTATAAGGTGCATATGTCTAGTTAGATGTAACAAAGTAAATGGTTTGAACCAAGGAGCATCAGTACATCATCTTGTGTGATCATCTGGGTGAGTGTAGTTCTGAAAAGAACTGTTGTTGTTGACTGACATTTTGACAAACTGAGTGGAAACCATCGGCAGAGTCAAATGTCAGGTCAGGTCAGGTCTTGACTCTGAAGATGTAGTTAGATGTGTTACTTTGTTTTTCAGTTGATACGAAAACAGTTACGTTTGATGTCCACTCTCAACGTCCAGAGTCTGGAGAGAAGTCTACACTTTACACTGCTGATAGGACATCATTTGTTGATGACACAATGACAGTCACGTCTGGAAGGGAGCCTTCAGCGATGTCATTTAGCAGTCATACTTCGCAGACATCCAAGTCTTTCATTTCCCTCAAACCAACAGAACAGGTTATGTTGAAGTTGGACTTGAAGTTGTCACAAAACTTTGCACTGATTTTCATAGTAGTTGATGGTAGGTTAAATCTGCGCTGGGCAAAAGTTCCCATAACACTGGAGCTTGGGAGCCAAGGAGTATTTCTACCCCCCAGTGGATGAGAAACTAGCGAATTGCTGGGTTACCATAAGCATTTGATTCCCCACTACCCATTTATTAAACTTAGACTTCTTTATCCAGAGTGCAGTCCTAAAACCTGATTTTTATCAGGTCTTAATGTGAAAACAAGGGTTTTGACAAACTGTGATGTGGCTCTGCTGGGAAGTGTACATTTTAAAATATTTGATGAACCATAAATGTGGCTCTGTGTTCTCCCATACGCTTCAACTGCATGGGAGATGTATGCAGTCTCAAGAGTACATGTATATAGAGTTTTCTCTCTAAACTGGAGACGTACATATAAAAGATCTGAAGGGTGTTGTCAATTTTGGCAGTGTGAACTTTGAGTATCATGAATTGATAGACCTAGCAGAGATTTGTAAAATAATTTCTATGTGCGAGTCAATACCACTATATAAAGGGATGCCAGTGTAGTAGTTATTTGGTGTTGTCTGAATGCCATAGTATTGGAAGGTTAAAATTCACTTTGACTGTCGTTTCCCCCCAGGACTTTGAAACAGCTCTTTACAACATTATTTATGGATTTGAACAAACGGCAGCATCATTCAAAAGTTTGGTCCATGACCCAGAGTTGTCCATTTATGTTAATCCACCAGCCAGTGATGTTGTGTATGCTTTGTCACGTGATGCAGATGAAGAGGAGAAAGCCAAGTCGATTCCCTGGCCAGACTCCGAGCTGCTGTTTGGTCAGGACCCTGATTATCAGAATGATGTTGGTCAGATATTTCATCAGATCAAAGATGAAGTAGATAATGTCCTCAATTATTCACAGGTAATAACTTCTTAACTTGCACATGTTCAAAATGGATCCACAGCTTTTTATCTTGACCCCACTCTAGTTCACTTAATTTTTTTGTGGCTTGAAGTTGTGATATCCAATAAATAAATTCGAAGATAAAGGTCATGAAAGAATAACTTCTCTGTGCATTTTGCTCAAATGAGGAAACAGGCAAGGGTTTACAAGTTTATGTCATTTATCACCATACAACAGGTAAAGTCTGCATACGAGCCTAGTGGCTCATCAGGCTGGAGCTTATCCCGGTTTCAGTAGCATGAAGCGACTAGGAGTATTTCTACTCCCCCCTGGATGGGATGCTAGTCCATCGCAGGGTTACCCCCAGCATCAAATTTGCCGGTACCCATTTATACACCTGGGTGGAGAGAGGCACTGTGAGAGTTAAGTGTCTTGCCCAAGAACACAACACAATGTCTCCGGCCAGGGCTCGAACCCAGAGCGCTTGCTCCGGAGTCAAGTGCACTAGCCATGAGGCCACGGCGCCTCCATCACCATACAATACCAATCATAAATTTGTAAGAAAAAAATGGATGAGCTTGTAACCAGGGAACGTAAATTCGGTAAAGATAAGCAGCATGAAAAGCCTTTGTTGGATTAAAAGAAATATTTGATTCAGAACTGACATTAATAATTTTGTATTTATTTCTGTCATTGCTACTCAGAAATTTAGAAGATTCTGTGTTATGGTGGACAAATCACGTAGAGTAGATGTAGATGGCTCCCTGAAAGAAAGAGAATGGGACACTGAAGAATTCTACGCTGTGCTTAACCAGCATACAGAGCAGGTCAGAATACTCTGTTTACTCTAAAGTAGTATAGTGTGCATGAAACTAGACCGATTACGGAATACTTCACCCATTACACTGACTATGTAATGATCTAGATATAGCTTCAAAGGCCTACATACATTGTATATTCAATACTAGGTCAGAATACTAAGCCCATTCTAACGCTGTATAGTGTGCACGAAACTAGTCCTAACACAGATCAGTTAATCAATTTCATTGACTGTTTAATTTAGTTCTATGGCTTTGAAGGTCCACTTTCATTGTACATTCAATACTAGGTCAGAACACTCATTCAGTTCTATAGTAGTACAGTGCACATGAAACTAGACCCAATACAGAACAGTTAATGTCCCTGATTGTGTAATTTAGTTATATAGCTTCAAAGTTCCACATTCGTTGTACATTCAATACTAGGTCAAAATACTAAGTCCATCCTAAAGTAGTATAGCGTGCTTAAAACTAGATTTAATACAGGACAGTTAGTATAATTTAGTTTTATAGGTCCCAAGGCCCACATGTATTTTGTATTTAATACCAATCCATGACTAGATGGTGAACCAATAAACTTTCATTAGATATGTTACACATTTAACTTGATAGGCTGTGATTTTTAGCATCAGTTTATCATACAAGCAATATTCACACAGTCAAGCAGCTCTAGTAGAAAAGAAAACAGCATTTCATTCTCGTCTTAAAGTGCAACTGTAATGACTGGTTTGTCCAGAGAGATGCGACTGAAAACCTGGTCAGAGCATTGCACTGAAGTTAAGTACTTGCAGATTATGTAGCTATGTTTTAATTTAGAAGCAGGATTATCTTCCATTACAACTTGTCTTCTGTTACCTGTTTTTAGATAAGGCCCGTTGTCAAATGTGCCTTTTACAGACATCGAAAATTCCCCAAAGCCATGTAGACCCTGATAGGTTTTGCCACACATAAATGTTCGAGTTTGAGAGAGAGGAATTCTAAAGTGCATGCACGGCTTGGGTCTGACTGTCAGCCATCTTAGACAATGATTGTCATACAAAATATATGTTATTTACAAGAATTTATTTTCAACAGGTGCTTGAGATGACAAAGATGACATTGCATAAAAGGATTGGACTGTTTCACGTAGACATCAGTGGATTTAACACCGATTGTCTTCCCTTCCCTGAAAAGATTCTTGAAGCTCTAGGTCGACATCTCCCCGTTATTGCTGCCAAGAGAAACGATGTCCTGCTAAATGTCATCAAGGTACGGCAAACTGATCATACCTTATTGAATTGTATCAAAAGTACTCCATAAGTGTTTGGAAATGTTCATGAGACCCTGTCTCTTGTGCTTCGTAAATTCTCGCAGTTCTCTCTGTTAAGTATCACCATCTTGATACTTTGATTGCTAAGCTTTTTACCTAAAGTAAATTGTATGCTATCCAAAGAAATTCATTGCAAGAAGTTCTTTCACACTTCATCCTGGAATGGCGCACATATGACTTATGCCTCCTTTAAGTGTGCCTTTGTTATCAATAAATTTACAGCGGAATACCCACAAACAAATAGTGGGTATTGAACTCCTGATAACAAAGTCACAGTAGAAGACTGCTGAATTACTTGAAGTTGTATTGTGTCATTTGCCAAGATGCTTGACTCTTGCATCACCTTTCTCCACGCAGGAGGATAAGTAAAAATAAATGGGTATCGCGAAGTTGTTTGGACAAAGAAACAAAATGCTACGGGTGTGCCTGCCATGGACTCAATGCATTGCACTGAGGAGTTAAGGCAGCGTCCACACTTCGCCTGAGGAAGTTAAAAATGCAGCTTTGTTTCTACGGTTAAGCCTACCATCCACACTAATTCGTCACAAAAACGTAGCTCTTCCAAAACGCTCTTCAAACTGAAGGAATTTGAAAACCCCTGCTTTTCGTTTTCTTGTGGTTGGAAAACATTTTGAAAACAGACCTTTTCGAAAACGATGGCATCACTATAATCATGTGATTTCTGTGACCGAGTTTTCCTCAAACAAAATGACTGGTGATTGTGGCGTTTTAAAATTTCTCTGACGTAGTGTGGACGGAAAAAAAAATTGAATAGATGCGTTTTAAGAGTGAATCCTCCATTTTCAAATATCTCCAGCGTAATGTGGACAGGCCTGAGAGGGGCATATATATACTCCGAGTTTGCTGCATGTTACAGAAGACATTCTGATACCTACGAGCAGACATTCTCTTTATCTACTATCAAACATTTCTCTTCCACAGCACGCTTCAAGGAAGCTCGACAAAATGGCAGACACTGTAGAAGCCTTTGTGGAACATCTCATCTTCTTGTCACGCATGGGGAATGAGATTGCTTCTCTGGAGAAAGAGTACAAAATTGTCACTCGCATGTACAGCATCGCACGTAACTTTGAGATGTCCATATCAAATGAGGAGCTTGCTCTTTATCAGATGTTAATGCCGAGCTTTCAGCATCTCAAGGTATTGATATAGGAATAAAGTTGCATCTCTCTTAAACGTCGTTCACATTGGCAACATTCGACATAATGACATATGACGTAATGATGTAATCGCTGATGTCGGTAATGTGAATGTAGTAGGTCAAAATGAAATTCCTTTGTCTTTTTATCCTAGTTATTCATGGGTTATGAATAATTAGGGTTAGAAGACAAAGGACATTGAGAATCAAACTAGGTTAAAATCATTTTAACCTTTTGACTTACAACATGAACATCGATATAAAGACGTGAGGAAAAAAATCCGTTTTTCCTTTTGTTGTTATGTTCATGCTGTTATGTTGCTATTATTTCATATTTCAGGATTTTCACACTGCAAACAGAACGACATAACTTCATTCTTATGTCATTATGATTATGTCATTACGTCGCTAGTGTGAACTAGGCTTTATAACACATAAACGTTGTAGTTTCGTAAACATCATTAACATGATTTAATGGTATTAATGGCGTAGACTTAAATCATTATACTTCTAAGTAATCCCTAATTTCTTTTTAGAAAATACCGGCTCTAAGAAAGCGAATGCTAACAGCTTAACGTCTGTTAATGAGATTATGATCTGCTCGAGATTTCATAGAAATCGAGAGTGAATAATCTTATTGTTTTAGTATAAATCTACTAGTCATTCAAAAATTTAATCCTCTTCAAAGACACTTCAAAAAAACAAAAAAAAGCGGCCCCTAGTGGACGCCGCTATGCGACTCACTATCTTCAACAGAGTAGATAGTGAGTAGCGTAGCTAGTCAGAAAATGGCACACGTGATAGAATGTTAGTAGATTTATACTAGTCAGCAATTAGACTATAAGCTCGAGATTTCTAGCGTGTCAACGCTAGGTGATTTATGAAATTTGCTAAAAACACCGAGAAACTGTTTTCTATTTCTTTGCTAATGATGGATGCTATACCAGGTATAATTTACATACCAGTACTGGTTCTTCGTCCACATTGAAGGCACTGGGAACCTTTCTAGCCACAATTCGCAAACACCAACAACTCTCCGTGTTTTTTTTCTCCCCTTGCAGTCAACCATTTTATACTGTGAAGCAAAGAAGGATGAAAACATCCAACGGTACAGCAGGGCCCTTGATGATCTAATCGGCACAGTGAGGCGTGAACTGGTCATCATAAAGAACAAGGTTTGCTCCCCTGCTTTGCTGGATGCTGACAATATCCCTCAAGTGGCCACTGAGAAGCTGAAGCTATTGAAGGAGGTCTTGGCTAACTTGTCTACTAAGGCTCATAATTATAGGGCCTATCAAGACCGCTTTGGGAGTTCCTTGTCATCGTCATTGCAGAAGAAGGCCTTAACTGAGTGAGTTCAATTTGCTGCAGCTGTAAATGATACTAGTGGGCCGTATACCAACTGGAGCTTTTTTTTGGCTATATTGCTGACTTCCTTTTGAGGTAACATGGAAACGTGAATGTCTGCGCCTCATTGCATCCAGTACGATTCCAAGTTTCTAACGAAACTATTGTACTGCATCTGCCGGCATCTGAAACACTCAACAGGCTATCAGCTTGAATGTTGGCGACCAAAGAGTTTTTGGAAGCATCGTCAGACATTTTATTTGTAACTGCCTGTACCATTAATAGTGATGCAATGCTAGGCGTGCTTCATGAAGGTTTCATAGACTTATTTTCAGCTGTTTTGCACTCCTGCATTTCTTGCTTCATACCTCATTTGCTGGTATGCTATTCATTCATTGGCCAGAAGCTGGCAATTCGACTAACAGAATGGTTGGAAATGCAGGCTTATAAAAAGCATGATTAATGTACCTTCTATTGTTGTGTCTGTTAATAGGGGAGCTGTACTCAGCAAGGCAGGCCATTCAAATCCCCAGGCCTCCTCATTACAGTCTGAGGTAACAGAAGTTGAAAAGGACTTGACACTAAGATGCCTTTTATGGGAGTCCCTGCAAGAGTGGCAGGGATTGGTTGATCAGTGGGAGGCCACACCCTTTGAGACTCTGAAGATTGATGAAGTACAACAAGATGTCGCAAGGTTTATCCAGACAGTATTCTTACTGGAGAAAGGTACAGTAAAGACTGAAATGTTGTTAGCCATTCCCTGGGCATGGTAGAAGTACATGTAGAAATAAATTTGTCTTCTGTAGAACGCCTGTCATAGATTTTCCGTGCGGTTATGAAATTCTCGTCAACTAGTAGAATTCCACTTCAGACAAACCATCATTGATCACAGTTTTCTATTCGTTAGTTGCTAGATGTTTGTGTGTATGGAAAACATACACACAAACATTACATCCCTTGTAATAAGGTTTTTCAAATTTGATGTCATTTAGAAGTACAGTCGAACCTCTACAAACCGCCATCTCCCCACAACGGCCATCTCTATACTTTGGCCAGATATTTTTGTCCTGGTCGAGAGATTTGCTCTTACAGTCTAACCTCCCTAAAACGGGCACCCTTCAGACAGAGTTTACTGGCCATTGTGGAGAGCTGGCCATTGTGGAGAGCTGGCCATTGTTTGAAGTTTAAAATAAGAACAAATCTCTCGACTGGGACAAAAATATGCGGCCACAGTAGACATGTGGCCTTTAGAAGAGGCTCAACTGTATTTTAACCTGCACGTGCACAGCCATTGCTCCTCTGATTAAACCTTTTGTTTTGTGAAGTTGTCGTTGTTGTTGTGGTTTTCTTAAAGTCCCTAATGAGCACCTCTCTTCAATGGCCAGTAAACTCTGTTTACACTAACAGGGTGCCTGTTAGTGTAGACAGGTTCGACTGTAACACAGATGACAGCCTTCTGGCTAAGAACTGAAAAGGTTACTGGCATTGTTTCTTTTTTAGGTCTTCCACCCAACAAGGTTGTTCCAAGACTGAAGCAGAAGGTGATGAGCTTTAAACAAGGCATGCCTGTTATCACTAGCCTCCGAAATGCTGCGCTGAGAACACGACACTGGGAGGCGATACAGAATGTTATTGGAACACGGATAGTCCGTGACAAATATTTCACACTAGGACATCTTCTCCAACTAAAGGTGATTAATGTTGCAGTTCCCAGCGAGTAATGCTATATATACCCCAACCATCACAAGCAATAAATACGCTTTATATGGCGTAAAGGGGGGAACACCGCTCCGCAATCGGCGTGACAGGCGAACTTCCATTTCGTGACCAAATGCCAAACTTATCTCCCCAGTGGTTAATTCTGCACTGGATCGGACAAGTCGGCGAGGCCAAAAGCTTACGCGTCCTAAAAGCCTACCTCTAAAACGGCACTACGAGCTGACAGCCGGTCAGCATCGTGCTAGAGTGTAGACAGTTTTAAAGCCTTACTTATCTCCCCAGCACTACGAGCCGACTCCGCCGGCACGTGCTGGATCGGACAAGAAGAGGCATCAAGAGCGTTAAAAAGCGCTAAATTAGCGAAAACGAAGCTTGGGGAAGTCGCTGCAAGACTTAACCGATAGCGTGACTCGAGTGGTGAACCCCAGTTTATTATTTCTATCAATGAACAATAACACAAACCTCCAAAGGGAGGGAAGGGTGGGAGTTACAATTTCGAGGGCTAACTAAAAGTTACAGCAGTGATAAAACGAGCGAATGATGCTAAAGTCCAAGCTTAAGCTCTTTTATAGGTAGACAAATGTCTAGGTTCAAACCAATAATAAATCGTATACCATGGAAAGTACAGGGTCCATGCAGCCTTGAACGAGACGATAATAAGGTTATTTAAAGGACTAGCCATACGGAAAGCATGATATAATTCAACCGGACATTGCTGCGACATGCATGCATGAAAGGCTATTGTAAATATATTTTCCGAGCCAGACAAGAAGGACCTATACAATGATCTATCCTGTAACAGTTCTATTGCGTTACAATTGACAATAGTAATCTAGCGACTGTGCGTAAATAGCGTCACGCTCCATTAACTGCGCTTTAACGTTTGTCGTTAAAGCTTTATTAATGTTGCAGTTCCCAGCGAGTAATGCTATATATACCCCAACCATCACAAGCAATAAATACGCTTTATATGGCGTAAAGGGGGGAACACCGCTCCGCAATCGGCGTGACAGGCGAACTTCCATTTCGTGACCAAATGCCAAACTTATCTCCCCAGTGGTTAATTCTGCACTGGATCGGACAAGTCGGCGAGGCCAAAAGCTTACGCGTCCTAAAAGCCTACCTCTAAAACGGCACTACGAGCTGACAGCCGGTCAGCATCGTGCTAGAGTGTAGACAGTTTTAAAGCCTTACTTATCTCCCCAGCACTACGAGCCGACTCCGCCGGCACGTGCTGGATCGGACAAGAAGAGGCATCAAGAGCGTTAAAAAGCGCTAAATTAGCGAAAACGAAGCTTGGGGAAGTCGCTGCAAGACTTAACCGCCACTGATACCTGCGGAGCAGGTATCCCCCCAAGCAATAAAAGAGGTGACAAATTAAGAGTCGAGAATGCTGGCCATGCGTGGGGCAGCGGACATTAGGACGTTTTTAGGTGTACGGATGTACAGTTGATAACAATCTGAAGACCACCTGCCCAGGACTTTAATTAGCCAGTCGGGGAGACCAGCAGCAGCTGCCGTAGAGGCAGCGCCGATGCGAAAACTATGACCCTTGAGGGATTTGGAAGGGAGACCGGCGGAACGGGCAGCGTCCCTAAGAAGGTGTACGACTGCCGACCTAGTAAGGTATCGGCCGGACTGAAATGTAAATAAGGGCCCCCGAGGGCACGCCGCAAGAAAATATGAACGCATGGCAGACACCGCGCAGAGTGGTGAGGGTGAGCACGCAATTAAAAGCCGGTGACCCTCCCGGAAAACGTCGGTTTTAGAAGATTTAAGGATAACTGACATCTGCCGTGGGGTGGCCAGAGAGGGATGGAATAACACACAATCGGCTGTTAGGTCAAATTGAGGGCGGAACTTAGATACCCCTTGGTATGTAAATTCACTGCAGCGAAGAAAAACAAAAGAATGCTAGCGTGAAGGCAGCCCAAATCATAGAAAAGTCCCGCTCACCCAACCAGGCTAACAAAATGGGGCGTATGGCTAATAAAACCCTCGGGGTAACGGGCTGCCTTAGGGCACGGGTGTGACCTTGGTAGCGGAGAATGCCCCTAAGAACCTTTTTTAATAAAAGTTTACCCAGGAGGGGGTCGCCATACCCACACGAAATATGAAGATTGCGTACCGCGGCTAAGTAGAGTTTTATGGTGCTATGTTTAACTTTTCTAGCCAGGTAGGAAGAAAAATATATTAAAGTGCCCTCTGAGGCCGGAAGAATATCCCCTTCGTTAGAGATGAGCCTGTTCATGAGACAAAATTGGATAAAGTGTTTTTCCCCAGAAGCGTACGTGCGGTTAGTGGTCCATGCCAAGCCCCAGTTTGCGTACGTCGTAACTTCGTCTTTTAGAGGGTCATGAGCGAAGGCGGGATGGTGCAAGGGGTTCGCTCGGCTGTCGGAGCAGCTGCCCGGAAACGAGATACCTGAAAGCGTGAGAGAGCATCAGCAATCTCATTGGAGAGCCCCGGAACATGGCGGGCCCTGATAAAGAAATTGTGCTTCATGGATATAAGGACAAGAAACCGCAGGAGGTCCATAATACGGGGAGCTCTTGAGCGACCCGAGTTCAAGATTGCGACCACTGATTCGTTATCGCACCAGAACTGAATACGCTTTCCGATAAAATAGGGAAACCAGATAGCACATGCTACAACTATGGGGAAGAGTTCCTGCCATTCTATGCTAATGCCTCGGTCTTTGTTAAGGAGCATATGGGGGAGCCACCTGCCCTGAAACCATTTCCCATTAAAATATCCCCCAAAACCGATAGTACCAGAAGCATCGGTATACAGATGCATGTCCGGGGACGGGGTGACGGTAGTGTCAAGGAAAAAGGAGCGCCCATTCCACCCGGCAAGGAAGGCTTTCCACATATTAAGGTCCTTGAAAAATTCTTTGTTAAGGCGGATGTGGTGGAAACGGTTGTTTACGCCCCTGGTAAGGTCGATCATACGTTGCAGAAAAGTTCTCCCTGGGACGACTGCTTTGCAGGCGAATTGCAGGGTACCTATAAGTGACTGGAGCTCAATTAAACGCACCGAGCGGCGACCGATAAAGGAATTTAAGAGTGCCCGGGTGCGAAGGAGTTTGTCCTCGGGAAGTCGGGCCTCCATACGAGTGCTATCGAGCTCAATACCCATGAATTCCAAGACTTGGGAGGGGCCCAGGGTTTTTGAGGCGACTACGGGGGCACGGACTGACATGAAGAAACGGAGTAAGGTACTGAAACTGGACAAGCATTGCCGGCGGGATGCCTCGGCGATGAAGAAATCATCTAATATGTGAATGACGTTCCGCAAGTTGTAGTTGTTTTTCAGGATCCATTCTAGGGCATCAGACAATTGATTAAAATGGTATGGGGCACTGCGGAGACCAAAGGGGAGATATAGGTCCACATAGTATTGACTCTGCCAGTAAATGCCTAGCAGATGCCAATTACCAGGGTGGACAGGGATCAGGCGAAAGGCTGATTTAAGATCTGTTTTTGCCATGAAGGAGCCCGGGCCCAAGGACTTGATTATGCGAATTGCGTCGTCTACCCTAACATATTGGAGGGAATAAGGGTCCTTAGGGATATGGTCATTAAGACTGTCGCCCTCGGGATATGAAAGATGGTATATGGTACGCCATTCTGTGGAGTGTTTTTTGGGGACCACACCCACAGGGTGACATTGGAGGTTAGGGAGGGGAGGAGCATCAAAAGGTCCCGCTACCCGCCCAAGGTTAATTTCCTTAGTAAGATTTGACGAGACAACTTCGGGGTGCTGGGCAGCCGAAACGAGATTGCGGGACACCCGGGATTTCTCGGGCCCAGTATAGCCTACTGGCGTGCCATAGCGTAAACCATTAACTAAACTAGTTACCAAATTACGGTTAGGGTGCTGGGATAATTCTCTCTCTAAAACATTAATGTCAATTGGGGTGGATACGGGTGGTGTCTTGTTCCTAGCCTGAAGTTGGACCTTATCTCTTGCTGCGTTCGCCAGTGCTTGAGCTCTGATATCGCTGGTTGCTCTGGTCCTTTCGAGTGTTACTTTTCGGACAGCTGAGAATGGAGTGGCTGGGAGAATGGCAGCGTCGGCAGACATGTGGGAACTGGCAGGAACTGGAAGCACACCCGGCCGCACGGTTAAATCTGAAGCACACGGACCCGGTCCTGGGTTGCTGGCGGGAAGGGTCGGCACTCGGGCAGTCGCTGTGGCTGTGGTAGGGGCTGGAGCAGACAATACAATGCGGCTTAGCTAAACCCGAGAACGTCACAGTCCAGAGCTCGAGGTCAACCTGGCCCCAATTGATAGTTAAGTCATTGGCGGCCCTGCGGCGAAATTGTTCGTCGTAGGTCAGCCAGGACAGACCTTTAAATTTGGTAGCCGCACAACTGATGGTTTGCTGATACTTTAAAAGTTCCAGTGAACGGCGAGGGTAGGCAGTGACCAGAACTAACATGTAGGTGGTATAAGCGTCTAACCACTTGTGAAAAGTGTCTATTACCGGCTTACGTTTACGGACCATTGTCATCCGGGAAGAGGGGCCTGAACCCGAGTCATCAAAGCGGAGTTGGAGCTCTGGGGCCTGGGGTCGAGAAAGCGAGTCGGGGAGTAACAATGCAAAATCAATGTACTCACCCCGCAAAATCTTATCCTCGGTGCTTTTTTCCAGAGCCCTTTGAAAGCCAAGCGGCGTGGCTGCGCCGGGTCTACGATGTGGCGGGCCAGATGACGCAGCAGGAAAGGGATGAAAAGGCTGGACGGTGTCGGGAACGACCTGAGAGCGATGACTATACATGGCCTCAGCGACGGATTGTTGTACGGTCTGTTGGATGGCAGCCAACTGTTCGGTTGTAAACGGCGTTTGGCTGTCCGGTAGGACGGATTGTTCGTCAGGGTCCACGTCCAGTGGCATGTCAAGATCATCCTGTGAACTCACAGATGAGGAATCGTCGGTGGCCTCTGCGACGTCCTCTGTGATTGGATCGGGCTGTGCAACAGCAGGCCGTACCACACGCGATTTGCCCTTGCTCTTGCCATTGCGGACGCGACCAGCCTGCTTTCTAGTCCCGGCCAAAGGCCTTTGAGTCAGCTGGGAGGCTTTTTCTAGGCGTTTCACCAGTTGCACCTTGCTCCCGGTAATTGGGAGATTAAATGCCTGGAGGCGAAGGCGAAGAACCTCTGAGGTGAGTGAAGCGAGGTTTTCACTATTTTCTGGGCGACGTGGACGAGGATTACGAGCCTGAGGTTTCGGTGCGCCACGTGGACGAGCCATAGTTACAATTTCGAGGGCTAACTAAAAGTTACAGCAGTGATAAAACGAGCGAATGATGCTAAAGTCCAAGCTTAAGCTCTTTTATAGGTAGACAAATGTCTAGGTTCAAACCAATAATAAATCGTATACCATGGAAAGTACAGGGTCCATGCAGCCTTGAACGAGACGATAATAAGGTTATTTAAAGGACTAGCCATACGGAAAGCATGATATAATTCAACCGGACATTGCTGCGACATGCATGCATGAAAGGCTATTGTAAATATATTTTCCGAGCCAGACAAGAAGGACCTATACAATGATCTATCCTGTAACAGTTCTATTGCGTTACAATTGACAATAGTAATCTAGCGACTGTGCGTAAATAGCGTCACGCTCCATTAACTGCGCTTTAACGTTTGTCGTTAAAGCTTTATTAACAGAATTCTACCAGTATACTAATGCAAATGGTGCAATCTGACTGCCTAAGCTACTCGTATTCTATCAGCCATTAGAGTGCAGTGGCCAGAAGGTCATCTACGAAATGGCTAGGTTTTTTCGTTTTAACAAAGTTTTGATGCAAACGGATAACTAAATTCCTGAGAAGACTAAAAGAAAACATTAACAGTTTCTTGACTTTATAAATCTTGAAATTATTGAAAAAAATGATGCGCGCACACACAACTTCAATTTCAAATGCCAATTCAGTCTGAGTGATCTTCCTAAGGCTTTCAAAGTTTAATACTACGGCAAATAATAATTAGAAACCGTTATTTGAAGTAAATGTCAGTTAGAATTCTACTAAAACAATTAGATTATTCGCTCTCGATTTCTATGAAGTGATAGTTGATTCGGCCTTCGGCCTCATCAGCTATCACCTCATAGAAATCGAGAGCTCATAACTCTAATTGCTTCTTTGTTGACTGTTAATTTTCCTACCTTTCTGACAAGAAGTAGAGGATCATCAGAGGGACTCCCTTAAGCCATGCTTAAGCTGGCGTCTCACCCCAGCAGGTTTGTTAGTGTTAACAAGGTCTGGTTTTGAATTGTTTTCAGGTTTTTCAACACAAGGAGAAAATTTCAGACATCTCGTCCCAGGCAAGCAATGAAGCAACTCTGGAACAAATGCTACAAAAGGTAAAGGCAGCTATTGAATGTTATATCTGCTGTCTTCTTAACTTGATCACGTCAGGACGCCAGCAAACGGCAGCATTCTCATTGTGTTGGTTTATGTTCTGGTTCAATTTCTCCTTTGGTGTAGTTTGGTACTTTTTTGTTCTGTTGTATGGTAAGATTGTTGAGGGTAATATTGAATCATAACAGATACTTGGGTAATTTCGAAAATTCAATGACATACAGTGAAACCTGTATCAAGCGCACACCCTCTATTAAGTGGACAACAGCTTGAGCTTGAGGTTGAGGCTTGAGTCTTCCTGCATTTACTGTAAAATAAACCTGCATTCAGCGGACACCTCTGTTAAGTGGACGCGGACACCAATATTAAGCCATTTTGATGCAATAAGCGGACACTTCAAGGACTATTTACTTCTAAAAGCTCAGCTCAGACTCCTTTTTAACCTTGTTCAGCGATGTTGTTTTAAAGCTAAGTAGATTATTCCAGATTAATACATTGACTGACTAGACATTGTGCTATGAGCAGTCTTTGATGTTACACTGTGTTACAAAAGTGTTAATAATGAACTATTATTGCACGTTATAATCCATCAAATATTTTTTCTCCCGCGCGATTGGCCTAAAGGCGTCACGTGACTGAATACTTAAAACTGGGGAGCATCCGAATGATATTTCCCAATTTTCAAAACCGAGAAAAATATTTGAAGGATAATAATCACAGTTGCCTCCATTTGGAGCAAACAGCACTGTGCAAAGTGAGCTTCTCGGGCTTTTGAGCGAGAGTGAACAAAAATTTTCTATCATTTCCCTGGAATTTCGAAAGGCCATTTTTTTCGTTCCTGCACAATTTTGCTCCGACTTGCGAAACCCTCGAGCAAAACTTCGTGTTACTAAACGAAAAGCAAACCGGCAGTTATTGGTTGGTTTTTATAGAACAGTAATTGTCAAATCAGAAAGAGTAATTATACCATTTTACTGTTGTCTGTTCAGTGACCTGGCCTTTGAATGGTTGCGAGGTTGCAGGTGAACTTGTCCTGATATAGACCCAACTCATGTTGTTCTAATGCTAACTAGTTGGCATTTAAATGAGAAAAGCAGAGAGGGTCACCTCCAGCCTCGCTTGCATTTACAGGCCTGGTAACTAAGCAAACAACTGTAGAATGTCATATATCTGACATTAGTATATACACACTCAGTGATCTTGGTGTTTTAAGCAATCTGATTGGTTCGCTATCTCTGGCTAATGAGCATTATTAAAAACTGGATCATTGGATAATGCAATTCGAGAGTTTTCATTGGCTTAGCCATCATGGTATATGAGCCATTATACCATGATCTACAAATATGGCGAGCGTATGCATGATTTTTTGGGCCTTTTTATTTTAATTGTAGTCTAGTTTTCTATATTTTGGGCCGTTTTTAATAAAACAATTATTCCACTCGCGCTTGTTGGATATGACATGATTATAGCCAACTCGGCGCTACGCGCCTCGTTGGCTATCTATCATCTCATATCCAACGCGCGCTCATGGAATAATTGTTAATTATTCACCCCCTACCGAGTGAATAATGCGTTTCGCGAATTCGCGCATGCTTTGTACCGCTTGCACGTTTTCCACGCATGAATTGAGAGATAAATTAAATCGATTTTTAATGGTTTCCTTCTGAAAATGTTGTTGAGATCACTTCCTGTGTATATACTAAAACAATTATTCTTCTCAATCTCGGTGAATAGTGGCAGAATATTTACCTCGATTTCAAAGAATAATTGTTAAATGTCAGGGATTCAAATGAATGAATCTATGAATACTTGATTAGATGTTTAATCCCATAAGCAATTGTTTCAGAGTTTTATGATGGCTTATCTAACACCTGGTAACAATGTCCCTTGACTCTTGTTTGTTTATTTTTTTTTCAGGTGATGGACTTTTGGGATCATACAGATTTCCATTTATCTGCACATGCCAGCCGGGATATTGCCATCATCACAGGAGCTGATGATATCATAACATCAGTGGAAGAGAGTCAGGTCACGCTTTCTAATATTAGAGGGTCACGCTTTGTCACGCCCATCAAGGTATAAATACGTCGGTCACGTGTAGGTTCAACTGATGAAAGGGTGCCTCAATTAACCGTTATTGGAATGTCTCATTAGAGCATTAGGAAACATTTCCCATGGCTTTCAGTATTTCCTATTGAAATGTCATGGCAATATGATTATGATAAAAGCAACAAAGAGTCTGATGACCGGTCAGAAGTTCTCAATCCTTCAAAGGAATACGGTCAACGGGCTGGTGAAGGAAGTAAATCGTTTTCTGCTAGCACTAGCTAGAGACCCATCATGCCGGAGCTTATCCCGGGGTCTGTAGCATAAAGCGACTAGGAGTATTTTTACTACCCTCTGGATGTGATGCTAGTCCATCGCAGAGTTACCCCCAGTATTAGGTTCACCGGGACCATTTATACACCTGGCCCCAGTTGTTCAAAGGCTGGATAACGCTATCCGCCGGATAAATCACTATCCAGCGAATAAGTGTTAACAAAACAAACCACGCTATCCACTGGATAGTGATTTATCCGGTGGATAGCGTTATCCACCTTTCGAACAACCCGGGCCTGGGGTGGAGAGAGGCACTGTGATCCACAATGTCCCTGATCAGCGCTTGAACCCGGACCGCTAGACAGAGAGGTGACCGCACTAACCATGAGGCCACTGCGCGATTCTTTTTTACGTTCTGTTAAGAGTAACTGTTGTTTTCTTTCGAAGGCTTTGGTTGAGGATTGGGACAGAAAACTTAAACTGTTTGCGAGAACGTTAGATGAATGGCTCCTCTGTCAGCGAAACTGGCTTTACCTTGAAACCATCTTTTCAGCAGCTGACATCCAAAGGTGATAGACTGACATTTTTGGAATGCTCTTTTAAGACCATGAAACTACAATCTTGGTTGGAATAAAATGGTTTTATAAATAAAGCCACCCTTCTCCCGCCGAGTTAATGATGAACTCACGCTGAAAACCAACTGTCATCATTGATTTGACGAATAGGAGTGGTGTTGATTTTTCATGAAAATAACGAAGATTGTAGTTTGATTTTAAGTTTAGTCTATCCTGAAAGTTATGCTGCATGTAATTTGTGTGATAGGCTTGCGCTATAAGTCGTTCAGTGGGCCTATGAGAAGAACAATGGCTGTGCACGTGCGTTATTATTCTTGGTACATTTCTTTGCCATCCTCTACAAAACAACAACGTGAAATGACCAAATTCTGCGTTGTCCGGAGAGCGTAAACCACAACGGCTAATTGTTTGAATTTCCATTTCAAATTTATCGCTGTGTTCCGACTTGGTTTCGTGATAGTTTTGACAGCAATTGGGAGTTTCGTAGGTGAGAAACAAATTCATTTTTTAATTGACATTGTCCTGTGCTGTCCCGCAGTCGTGGTTTAAACTCCCTTGTACGTTGACAACAGAGCCATACACAATGCTGTTTCACTTGAACGTGTGACATCAGCTCAATTTAAATTAAATGGCGTTTGCTTCAAACAGGCAGCTACCAAATGAAGCTCGTCTGTTTGCTCAAGTTGATAAATCATGGAAAGACATTATGAGAAGAACTATTGATAAACCAAATGCACTGAAAGCTTCAACAGCTGCTGGTAAGTGGATTGTGTTATCATAAAAATGGGTGCGTGTAGATATAGAATTTTCCGAAGATTTCCGACCACTTTCCGAAGATTTCCGAAGACTCTCCAAAAGTTTTCCGAATGCCACACGAACCTTTTCCGAAAATTTCCGAACATTCGAGGAAGATGCGAAGATGTTTCGATCGTACACCAACAAATTTAAGTAAATTAAATCATCATAATTTTACACATTCAATATTACAGTTTTTCTCAAGACTAAAAATCCTTGTAAAACACCTTTGTAGTTAATTTACAAAAAGTGCTATTTGCATATCTCTTATTGTCACTGAAACCCATACGCAACCCACATCACAGTATTGATTGCAATGCAACACATACACAGCCATATTTAATTACTACTCGACCATTAGTGTTTATCCATTTAAAACCCTTACATACTCCACATAACTACTAGCAACAAGACATGATTGATACACATAACTACTTACATCATTGCTTGTTAGCCCACATGATTATCTTCCCACACACGCTTGGTTTAGATGTACTTACAGGAATTGTAGATTTTTAAAAAGGCCAAATTCACATGATTATGATGTGTGTAAAAACAGACAGAAAATATAACCCGAAAGTTCCCTCTCGGAAAATCTTTCTAAATTCACCGAGTGTACGGGTGATTGTCACTAAATTAAAAACATTAATTTTGTGACCGCTTTAGGAGTGCTAGAAGTATTACAAGGAAGTAACTCTCACTTAGAGAAAATACACAGATGTTTAGAGGTGAGCCATATGGAAGATTTAGAATTGACAGTCAACTTCTTGAGATAACCACACTCAGGTACTCGCTGGTCATCGCGTTTTCATGTAGTTTGTAACTCAACTGTGCTGTTTTGGATGACATTGTGACAAACTAAAGTAAAGCCGTCGGGATTTTTAAGCATATTATGTTTATTTGATCTTTTTTTTTCAGTTTAAGTGGCATGCCTGTGAACTAGCTAGGTGTAGCTAAGCCCATTGACCACTATAAACAACACCATTTGAACATTTGGAACATATCGAGAGCCTTCAGCACAAATGGGAACACCTTGTGTTCAGTTTAAGAATCAAGCTTTGATGTCATCTTTGTGTGAAGTGTTAAACAGAAGCAAAGCTAAATCAAATTGTTTGGTAAAACAACAGTAACAATAACAGAAACGATTAATTTCAGTTTCAATCGACAAGGATTTTACATCGGTGTTTACAAAACGTTTGAACATGAAATACTCTACACAGTGCCACATAATTACTCAGAGAGGAGCGACAGAAAGCACAACGTAATGAAAGTAGAACCCTTTTATCGTTTAAAAATTATCTTAGCCTTGCGGAGTATGTTTCATGTCTATTCATTCAGTTGTTCAATCCCGATCACGCTATTTGCCTGATAAATCGCTATCCAGTGGATACGTGTTGACAAAACAAACCATGCTATCCACTGGATTGGGATTTATCCGGTGGATAGCGTTTTCTAATCTTTGAACAACTGGTGTCTGTAGTCAGCGCTCGAGCCTCTGTGGGCCGTACCAAACTTTTGTCCAGTCGCAATTACCATTGGTTAGTTTGTGTTGTGTTATTTTAAAGGACTACCTTGAGACGAAGAGGCTGGTGTTTGCAAGATTTTATTTCCTGAGTAATGAAGATTTACTCGATATCTTGGCAAATTGCAGCAAGAAACCTGATGCGGTACAGGTTTGTACAAACTTTAACCCCTTGAAGTACAAGCTTTTTCTGTTTCTGTAACAAATGTGAATAGCCTATCAGTTGCACCGTACTCTGTCCTGGATATTGTCTCGTTGATCCAACACATAGACTGCTGCTGTCAGATTGCTTTCTCTAAGAGTCAAGCAAGGATTGTGAGACGCTTTGGCCGAGAAGTGATTGAGACGACACATGGCTGCGACACTCGCAAGATTCTCCTCGTCTATATCTCCCTTTTGCGTTCGCGTCCGTAGGGATAAACACTTGAGGGACCCTAAAATAGAAGACTGGCAGCTAACAGTCTAATATTCTTAGGCAGTGATAGATCAAGGGGCACATCCGTTTATGTTGAAAACTTTAAGGCTCAAAGGACATTCATCTTTCCCTCCCCCCAGCGTTTTTGAGCAAGAAAATGCGCATATGTATTCGGGTATATCTTTTTATATGCGTGAGTGGTGAAAAACGCTGTCGGTAAATAGGCCCGGTTGCCCTGGCAGTCGCTGCATACTGTAACAGGACTCTGCACCGTTACATAAAGGGAACCTTGGTGTGTACTGCAGTAAAAATGGAAGGTCGGGTATAAATCTACTAGCGTTCTTTTATGAGTGCTGTTCGGTGATTGGCTACTCTACTCGATATTTATTCTGTTGTAGATAGTGAGTAGCCTAGCAGCGTGCGGCTGTTAACAAAATGACGGTCGCTTCTTGGCGGTTTGGAAGTGTCTGTGAAGAGAATTTAGTAGACTAGTAGATTTATACAAAAACAATTCGATTATTCGCTCTCGATTTCTCTGCGTGGTAGTTGACTCAGGCCAACCATCGCGCGATAGAAACTTCGAACTCATAACCTAATTGTTAAATAGTCTATGATGCTGAATACTTGAAGTGTGTTGAAGCGGGCATTGGTGTAAAATAAGGGCACACACTGACTGCACGTGTGTGCTATTTAGCTTCTAAGCAAGGTAATAGCCTTCATCAGTCAATAAATGTTCTCTGTTTGGTTTTATTACAGCCCCATTTGAGAAAGTGCTTTGGTAACATTCATCAACTCGGTATTGTTGCTCAACCTCATTCGCCAGCACAAATCCAGTACATGACTTCAGAGGGAGGAGAGAGTGTGCCACTACCTAAGTGAGAAAGCGATTCTTTCTTTTCCTAACAAGGATATCTCCATAATGCTTTACATTCTTGATGGGAGCAGGGTTGGCGCAGTGGTGACAGCGCTCGCCTCTCACCAGTATGACCCTGGTTCGATTCTGGGCCCGGTGTCATATATGGGTTGAGTTTGTTGTTGGTTCTTGCCTTGCTCCGAGGGTTTTTCTCCGGGTTCTCCGGTTTTCCTTCCTCCATAAAAACCAACATCTCCAAAGTGTCAATCGACCAGGACAGGGGACCCGCATGTAAACCAGCTAAGGCTGATGTGGCTTCCTCTGTAAATGCTGTATATTCAAGGACTAAACCCAAGTAGTGTAATGTAAATACAGAAATACCACTTACTAACCTAGTATTTTTTTATCTGCACTGTAAGTTACGGATCCTCGTTTTTCCACATCGATTTACCGCCCAAGTGCTTACCATAAATGTTAACTTGGAATTAAATTCCAAGACATTTTGGCGACGAAAGCAGCTTCAATTTTACCAAAGGGCATGATCTATTAGTTCTCCAATCACAACGCCCTAGCAACTGAGATCTGTTATAAAATACATTATTATTCAACTTTCATACACTGTAGGAATTCCGATTTTATGACTGGCTGATTTGTACCACGTGATACTGGGTTGTGACGAAACAACCTTCTTGACGTCATTATCGTGGTGTAGTAGCCGTGTTGTAAATTCAACACAGCACAGTCATTACCCCATGGCTTCGGCTGACTCAAAGTTTGACGATTTTCTTTGTATGTGCAATGTATTCAATTTGAATAATAAAAATGTTAACACACTCAGTGCTCGTGAATTATCGGGATTGACCTGTACTCGTACACCAACAATGAACTCGAAATTTTCAATACCGCACTCGGTAAAGCCTTGTGCGGTATTGAAATTTCTCGTTCATTGTTAGAGAATTGTTGTCGTTAGGGAGAAAAATAACGATCCACTTCTGCGCTGTTTGTCTTGTTCTGACTTCTGACACTGTTTACTGGTTGCCTATTTGTAACAGGACTTTGAGAGCACGAGGATCTGTGGAGTCTTGGCTGTACAATGTGGAGCTAGCCATGTACGAGACTGTGAAACTGTAAGTAAAACAAATGTTGTAAAATCCATAGCGTCTTTCTTCTCCTTTAGGCTCCATCTTCCCTCACGCATTGGCTTAAATATCAGCTATTTCACAGAATGAAATGTATACAGTAAAAACCTGCATGTAAGAACCTAGTGGTTTAGAGCTTGCTGGCAGAAATTTACCACTTTATACCCAAAAATGTAAGAACCTGTTTAGAGAATCAAGATCAAGCTGTTTCTTATATAAGGGTTACAGATAAATCATGATGTAAACATTCAACAAAGGAGTGTGACTTTGAGATTGCAAATTTATTTACAAGAAAATACATAATACAGTTGTGAATAAATACTGTATATTCAAGTCTAAACCCAAGTTTATTTATTTTTCTGGTAATGAACAATATCTCCTTCATAAAAATTAAGAACCTACTAGGCATAAATAGGCAATAACTACCTCATAATAGAAGAACCTTTATATTTCGCCGGATTTCAAACACTGCAGGTTCTTACACGCGGATTTTACTGTATTAAGCGTTGAGGGTTTTTTTTTTCACTCATAACAGGCACTTGAAGAAGTGCTTAGTGGACTATGGCACCAGAGCGTATTCTGAATGGGTGTTAGGTCATCCAGGACAAGCTGTATTGACTGTTGTAAGTAACAGATCGCGGTGTTTTGTTTGTCTTTGGCAGCGACGTTGCTGAAAAACGTTTTGTAATGGAATGATTAGGGGCAACGTCGATTAAAAGAGTAATTTATATTTTGCCTACGAATCTTTCTAATAAAATTACTACTTACTACTACGTTCTCCACCTTGTGTAAAGGACACAACCAAAATGCTGAAATATGAAACGACGTTCTATTCATGAAAGACAAAGCTCATTCTATTGACCGGCAGTGGAATTTTGAACTGAAGTCGAACCCTGCTTTACAGACATTCTCCTAATGTAGACACTTTGTTTCTATGAGGTGTATTTATAGTTCCAGCATGGTGAAAGTGTACAACGTTTCTCATTTAAATAACCACTAATTGGGCGCTCTGATGGCGTGAAAATTATGTAATATTCTACCCTGGGTATTGTTACTCTTGACATGGCGATAGGTTATGAGGAATCGCTCTGACATGCAAGCGAATGAGGAAATACGATGAGCAAAGGCACGTGAACAGACACATTTTTCTGCCACATCCCCAGTCCCGTGAGAAAAGTAAAGCTGCACATCACATCTTTCGCGTTCTAAATATATACCTCTAAGGTTTTGATTTTATGTTTCTAAGTTTGTTATCTTTTGTAGTGAAATTTTTTGTTATTAGAAATTATCCTCAGTAGGAAAAAAGATGGCGGCTGTACATTTACCCATAATTCTTAGCTCACGAAAACTTTATAAACGCTCGTAAAAACGCACAGAAAAATCTAAAATCTTCAAACCTAGTATACGCTATCTCGTCATCACAGGGGAAAATATTGCAAAAATATGGGTTTTTCTTTTACTTTATGGGCTGTGTAAGGTTCGCATGGCAATTTGGTAAAATGTAAAGCCGCCATCTATTTTCCTATTTTCCTATTTTCCTAAGTGCGCTTTTCGTTTCAGTCCCAAATTGTGTTCAATCGTGACGTACTAAGCTGTTTTCGTACCACACGACCCAAAGATGCTCTTCAAGGCAAGAGGGAGAAGCTAGTATCAGTCCTTCACAGTCTCTCACAGTTAGTGACGTCATCACTAGTCCCCCATCAGCACCAGACGCTAGAGGCCTTGTTAACAATTGATGTACATGCTCGAGATGTCCTGGATTCGATGATTGCTAATCAGGTTTATCAAATGGAGGACTTCCAATGGACCAGGTAGTAGACCCGGGGGGACCTCCCATATAAAAAAGAAGGGGGTGCTTGTCTGAAATTTTGAAATTTTGTGGACTGAAAGTTTTTTCACCCCTAAGAGGTACCAATTCTAAAACAAGACATTATCTCTTCTCATATTGTTTTCGGCTCAATACCCTGAGAGGTACCACTAAAGCCTCCGCTATGGACCTTTTGAGGCTGAAGACCCCAAAAGGTACGAAAACGGCCTTTTCAACCCCTAAAAGGTACGACGAACACCTCTGTCCTTTTTATATGGGAGGGTCTTCGGGTTGTAGAGCGAGCATTTTTCTCCCAAGTGGAACAAAGTAATTCACTTTGTTTAAGTGTCGAAGTGTTTAGCACTACTGTACTAATTGGGGACACGACACTGAAATAAGAAAACAGCTATTGTAAGTTTGTTAAAAATCCCAGCTGGTGGGAGGCTGACCATCTAGCGGCAGGGAGGAGGATTTGAACTCGGGACATCACGATCACAAATTGAGCGCCCTAGTTAAACCTAAATCCCAAATAAACGAACAGCACTACATGGTAGTAACCCTCCAGAATATCCTCAATGGTCACACACTACTAGAATGTGATTTTGAAGGTTAACGTTAACAGAAAGGATTAAAGAAGGACACAGTTCGAAACACAACTAATACTAACAGCTAACAGTGCTAACAGAGTGGTCTTCAATTGCGTGTCGTAAAACCAACTATAAAGTAATCACTCTAACCAATCACAAAGGGCACAGACGATCCAGGGAACCAATCAAAACTCGAAGTAATTGCATGTAGCTGACGCAAAGCGCGGGAAAACGAGTGCGCTCGAGCCAGGATTGGTTTAGATTTTCGGCCTCTGATTGGATGAAAAACATGGCGTGTAGCATAGTGATATAAAACTAATCACTTTTCGACACTCAAATGAAAAGCGCTCATAAATATGTAATTAAACTACAGTGGGAGGATATTGTCGCTTTGTCTTGTCTGTGCAAATCTCGCGGTGCTTGGTCAAGTCCTGGGGCAGATTAATAGGCTGATTTAGCAGTAGGACGGGAACGGCAGATGACGACTGGAGGGCACGCGGAATAGCCTGGATTCTGTTCTAATATATTTGATAATATATTTGGGTATTTGTTCTGCGCGCGCCGTCATCAAGTGACGTTCCCGTTTTCTTGCTAAATGTAATGTCCTCTTCGGCGCTCGCCCTTTGCCAAAAAGATTTAAGTATGAAATGCTATTTACTATTTTATTTTTATTTATTTATTTTTGTACACTTGATTACTTATTACAAAAAACTCAAGTTACTTACATCAACTATGTATTATTATTTATTTCTTCTGCAGGCAACTGCGATATGAGTGGAACGATGATCGCCATAGCTGCATGGTCCGTCACAGCAATGCAGTGTTTGAATACGGTTATGAATACCTGGGGTGTTCTCCACGACTTGTGATCACTCCGCTAACAGACAGATGTTATTTGACCCTGACCGGAGCACTCAATCTTCATCTGAATGGTGCTCCTTTAGGACCTGCAGGTACAGGAAAAACAGAGACTGTTAAAGATCTTGCCAAGGTAAGGTGTCGATAGGAAAAATAGCTCTTTTGCATCAGTCTCTGGTAAGGACGATGCCTACTAGATACCTACCTAGCCTACTAGGTTTTTGCGCCAGGTTAGGACCATGCGGAAAAAGTAGATCTTTGCAAGGGCTATTGGCACAAAGAAATGTAGGGGTTGTGACGCATTTTGTTGAGCTAATTAGCCTTGAATCTCAACAAAAATGCTGACATCAGTATTTTACTGAAAAAAAGAAGGAAAGGATATTTCCTCACAGATTTCCTTAGAATTCGCCTTTACATACAGAAAAGCAAGCACATTCATAAAGATCTTTAAAACTGCACGGTAAAAGGTAACATAAAAACCATTCTTGGTATGTTTTTAATAACACCATCGTTGCAACAGCCGATTTAGCGTCTCTGAAAGTCTTCTTTTGGTCCTGCTAAGTACAGTCTAAATAGCTCTTCCTCACAACCAGAAACTAATCACGTGTTGAATAGACTTGCCAATTCCACTTCATAACATGAAATGGAGTGGTAATCACGCGTTTTTTAAAGTTATTCATCTTTTTTGAAAACTTTTACGGTACCTGTTACATTTTTCCTGTCACCCCATTCCCCCCCCCCCCCCCCATCATTAAGTAAAACATTTACGTTTGCGTACGCACTACGCCATCTACAGGTACATATTTACGTTTGGATTTCAGAATAACTTTCAACAGATTACAGCTAGTTTTTCAGCTGGAAGCCGTTAACAGTTGGTGGTTAACGGTACAGGTTCATTAAACTTGATTTGGTCACATTAGGAAAAGTTTGCCTTGATTTTATTCGTGTACTTGGTAGCGTGGTTGATTACGTCGATGCCAAACTTAGCGCGCGGTTAAACCATGCCTTGCGTGATGCGCAGAGCGTATGCGCATTAACAAAAGTAGGCACCATCCCCAAGAAAATGCCAGACAGCTGATTCTGTTCGATGATCTGTCCAGTGTTGGGAAGGAGTTGATGACGCTGAGTTTAAAGATGGTATCTATTTATTATTTTTTTTACAGCCGTGCTTGTCACGCTAATCAACAGATCTGTTTTATTTCGTCTCTTAGGCCATGGGCAAGCAGTGTCTCGTATTCAACTGTTCAGAAGGTCTTGATTACAAGGTAACAAAAACTGTAGACTTATCACTTAACGTTTGTGATTTGTCATTGTTGAACTTGCACCTAGCAAGTAATACATATTTTGGTGCTTTTTTACCCGACACAAAGGCGCATTTTAACTAATCAGAAGTGGTGTCTACAATGAAAATGGCGCTTCCGAACTTGCCGAAGCGTACCAGGAAGTTACAATAAGGTTCTAACAGTGCTCAGAGGTTTTAATGCTTGTTATCCTATTGTAAAAATAAAGCGAGAACTTTAAGCAAGTGCTCTGAATGAGGCGTCATAACATAAACAGAAACATTTTAGTCTTCTGTACCAAAGGTACAATCAATTTTACCAGGTTGTAATTGTCATGGTTCTGTAAATAAATGGTATTATAAGTTCAATATTGTTTCGTTATTATAATAACAAATTGAAACAAATATCAGGTTGCATTTCAACCTGTTTATGGCAACATCAAGATTTACATCCGCTGTGACAGCATTTTGGGACGAACGATAATACACTTTAAAATAACTGCTGCAGGCGTAGCAAAATATTGGGATATCAACGAGCCAAAACGCAAGGGGGTGGGGCTGGTTGGGGCTTCGCGGGGGTGGGGCTGGGTGGGGCTTTGCGGCCGCGCCTGTGGTCCGTGCTCGCTTAATTTCGAACGCGCGTTCGTTGAAAAAGATAAACGTCCGTTGACAGATTACTGTATTCTCCCCACGTTGAATACCAACCAGCCATCTTTGAATGGTGTAAATTAGGAACAATCATTAGCTGTTGATGCCTGTGCCAGTCAGTTTGAAGCTTTCGTTGTATGCTACAAACTATAAAGAAAATCGTGACTATTCATTGATTTTAATTACCAACCGTTTATTCCTGTAACAGATGATGGGCAAGTTTTTCTCAGGTTTGGCTCAGTCTGGTTCGTGGTTTTGTTTTGATGAGTTCAATCGTATTGATGTTGAAGTGTTATCAGTCATTGCCCAACAGCTACACTCCATTAAAACAGCGAAAGACAATGGTGTAACTAGGTGAGGGAGCTTCAGTTTTCTCTATTTCGTCAAAGAAAATCGCGCCTCCACTGAGAAGTTTGAATTACGCACAAAAGTGTAACCAACAAACACGAAGGACGGTATTTCATCACATATACAAACAGTAGGAAGAGCGTTTAAAATGCCGAAGTTTAGTGGACTATTATGACAAAATTCGAGGTGTTTTGAAATGTTCTTGAACTGTGGTCTCAACTGTATGCATGTTGAATGTCGTTTGCACGTATTACCAATTTGGTCTTTTGGCCTGTTATCATTTGCTAGTCTTCTTTCTTGTAATAAACTGCTTTTCGATTTTGTTTAGGTTTCTGTTTGAAGGACGAGACATCAAGTTGAATGCCAACTGTGGAACATTTATAACAATGAACCCAGGGTAAGTAACGTTACGAAAGAGAATTTCTCAGTGAAGAGAATATTATAAGGGTGATGTACTGATGTAATATTTTAAGCACGACAGACTGTCTTTTACCACACTCCCAAACGCCGAGAGGAGAGTTTAAAATACGAAGCACAGCGGAGTATTTTTGACTATGAAACGTTGAGGTGATTGTAAATGTGGTGAACGAGTGTGTGACATATCTCCTCAATCGAAACGAAAACAAAGGAGATAATGGAGAAATAAAATCGTAAAAAGTCTATTGCTGATACCGAGTTGCTGATACCTCTGTTTGAAAACGAGCCTTCAGGCACAACCTGATATTGAAATGACTTGCACGGTCATTTTCTTGCAACTCAAACTCATTACATTTGAAAGTTTGTGCCTTAAGACTAGTTTTGAAACAGATGTAACAGCAACTCGGAAATAGCTTATAAAGGTCAGATATCGTTGTGATTTCCTTTTGATGAATTATTACGAATGACTTTGAGAAGTTCAGCTACATAGAGGATAAGGACTGGATTTTTTTCATCTTACAGATATGCTGGTCGAGTTGAACTCCCTGACAATTTAAAATCTTTGTTTCGTCCTGTTGCCATGATGGTGCCTGATTACACTCTCATTGCTGAGATCATCTTGTTTTCTGAGGGATTCACTGCAGCTGCATTGTTATCAAGAAAAGTTGTCAATCTTTATCATCTGGCGAGCAAACAGCTCTCTCAACAGGTACATTTCGACAATTACGCACAAGGTACCGTGTGGTATGAAAAGAAGGAGTGTTTTATTTCGATGCCTTCTTAGCGACCTGACAAATAAAATTAAAATCGAGTATCACGAATAAATGTGTAAGAAAACCACCTACTGTAGCTACCGCCCTACCTGAAAGAAGTGTAAGATATTAAGAAATTTTAAATGATGTTAGTATTAAGTATTGTTAAATCGTAAGTTACTTTAGCACTGTAAGTAGAGTAGGTGATTTGTGTATTTAATGTAATGTTATTGTTGCAAGAACGATTTTTTCGCAAACAAAATCACATTAAAGTAGTATAAAACAAAAAAAATCTGTTACAATGTGAGTGAAAAATCCTTATGCTTCCTCTTTTTATTTAGGATCACTATGACTTTGGACTACGTGCTATCAAATCAGTTCTTCTCATGGCTGGACAGCTCAGGAGGGCTGCTAGGTAATTGTCGCCTGCTAAGTAGGAATGCTATGAGTAAGAAACAGTGCTTTCTTTTGCTTAAAGTCGTGAAAGTTTATAATTGTTTAAAACAATTAAAAGGGAAAAGTTCGTAGCACATGTTTTATCCCCTTGCAAGATAATATCCTCAATATCTTCTAAAGGAGTTACAAGTTTGAATTACGGGCGGAAGTGTAATCAATCAAACATGTGCGAAAGTATTTCATCACATTTTCAAACAGTGAGAAGAGAATTAAAGACGACGTTTAGCTGAGTATTACGACAAAATTCGAGGTGTTTGGAGATGTAACGGAACACTGTGTTGGTATATCATCTCAATCGGAGCTTAAACTAAGGATAATTATTTTTGAGTTTGCGAAATGTGAATCCTACGTTTATTAAAGCTTGTTTTCTCTTCCTTATGATTAAGTAAGCTTAGCATTAATCAGATTTTCTCTACAATCCACAGGTTACGTTAAGGTGGCTCGAAACAGTTTCCAGTATTTTCCAAGACTTAGAGTTTGATGGGTCATTATAACCACTCTATATCAGTTGATACCAAAATCATGGTGTTTTTAGCAGGCCATATTGTTGCTATGGTAACCTATTGTGCCATAAAAATGACAGCAACTTGTTCACCAATGTTTGGGCAGATTTGTGATACCCTTAATTTTAGCTTTAAGCGCTTATAACTCGAAAACGAGCTCGGTGACCCCCATTTTTTATTATCGAATTGTAATCAGCATGATAAGATGCAACTTTTTGCAAAATTTAAAAAATTCTACGGAGGGGATTCAGAGCCACCTTAAATTTTCGTAAATACCATGATTTTGGTATCAACTGATATAGAGTGATTATAATGACCCATCAAACTCTGAGTCTTGGAAAGTACTGGAAACTGTTTCCAGCCACCTTAAATGAGCTCAGTCACGTTATTTGGAGTTATTTTGGCCTCATACAAAATTACCTTTAAATTGAAGGAAACCTGAAAATGGTATTTACTAAGATAGAAAAACACCAAAGACATAATAAACTACAAAGAAACAAGGATGGTTGTGGATGGAGAAGATCAACACGGATTACAAACGACGAACAAGTTTGAAAAATTTAGGCTAAACTTTTCAAAATGCACAAACCGTGACTGAGCTCCGTTAAGGATCACTTGGTGTCGTAATTGTTGCGTTTCACTCTCTGTGTGTTTTTCTCTCTAGTCTCAACATGGAGTCTGAGTCGCTAGACGAAGAGGAGTCTCATCTGATCATAAATGCGGTCAAGGATGTTAACATTCCAAAGTTTGTAGCTGAGGACTTGCCATTGTTTACCAGAATCTTAGCTGACTTGTTTCCTGGTTTAGATCCACCCCCTCCTGATAACAAGTTGCTCAAGGTGAAAACTGTGATGAGTGAAAAGTTACTCTCGAAAATTCGAACCTTTAGGGGAGTTTGAGCTCCTCTTGAAAACGGCGGCTTTGCGTTTTAGTGTTGACGGAAAACATTTTGAAAACGAAGCTTTTCAAAAAACATAAAGTCTGCCCAAATATTCCTCATTAAACACAAATCTAAAATGACCGGTGATTGTTGTTGCGTTTTCAAATCTCTTCAGCGTAGTATTCTCAGTCCGGAACACAAAATTCAGTGTTTATCCAACAGGAATTGAACTGTCAGAGTTATGATTTAACTTGACAAATAATTTTGAATGCGTTCAAGAGGGGTATTACCAATATGAACTTTTTCTAATATACAGAAAGCTGCTAAAGAAGCATTAGGCGAGTTGTCCATTCAGTATTGGCCCACACAAATCGACAAGGTGATCCAACTAAACAGCACGTTACAAGTCCGCCACGGAGTCATGCTCGTGGGACCGGCTGGTGGCGGGAAAACCACCACGCGTCAGATCCTGAAGCGCGCGCTTGTCGTCCTACCAACCATTCAAGCGCGGGAGCAGCAGCAAACGTTAGGGACTGGGGATTACTCTGAGGAGACTGAATCCTCAAAGACTACGCTGTCTTTCTCGGTAAGGATGTTAACTATCTAATTTGCTTGTATAGAGTGGTTTTCGTGACTTGTTCGCACGCGTTTTCCCGCGCTTCGCGTCCGCTGCGTGTATTTGCGCGGAGTTTTGATTGGTTCACTAAATTGTCTGAATCCGTTGTGATTTCTGTTTGTTATGCTGTTCAAGGTGGTTCTAAGTTTTAAGTCTGTCAGCGTTTTGGTGATTTTCGATTGTAAGTCTGTGGATGAAACCCTAGCGTGTGACCATTCAAATGAAAGCTATTGAGCAGTACTTCCATGTGGTACTGTTTATTATGCTGCACAAGGTGGTTCTAACTTTTAAGTCTGTGGAAACCAATCTAAGAAAGCAATTGATTTTTGTTTTACTTTACACAGCGAGGCACCAAAATTAGACGTGGCTCGGTCCATGTGTCCAACTTGAACCCTAAATGTGTTACAGTGAGAGAGCTGTATGGTGAGGTGGATCCGACTACTATGGAGTGGAAGGATGGTTTGCTCTCCCACATATACCGTAAATACGCCAAGACTAGCAAAGGTACCATACAGGGAGCGAGACAGAAACAGTCAAACACACCTGTGCCTGCCTTTCCCAGTAGGCCGTTGAGGGTTTCATCATCCAAGTCTGCTGTGACCAGTGTGTCAGCCATCAGTATGGAAGACAGCAATGAACGTGAGAACTTATATGGATTATTTATTTTGTGGTGAATGTAATTTTTGTTTGGTTGGCATGGAGGTGAGATCAGCATGTCTCAAATTTCAGTCTGTGGATGAAACGCTATTGTGTAACCATTCAATTGAAAGCTATTGAGCGTGTTTGACCATTAAAGTGAAAGCTATTGAGCAGTACTTTCATACTAACTTTTGAGTTTCTGGATGAAAGCCTAGTGTGTGACCATTAAAATGAAAGCTATTGAGCAGTACTTTCATGTGGTACTGTTTATTATGCTGTACAAGGTGGTTCTAACTTTTAAGTCTGTGGATGAAACCCTAGTGTGTGACCATTCCAATGAAAGCTATTGAGCAGTACTTTCATGTGGTACTGTTTATTATACTGTACAAGGTGGTTCTAACTGTGAAGTCTGTGGATGAAACCCTAGTGTGTGACCATTCAAATGAAAGCTATTGAGCAGTACTTTCATGTGGCACTGTTTATTATACTGTACAAGGTGTTTCTAACTTTTACGTCTGCGTGTGAAACTCTGGTTTGTGAATATTAAAAGGAAAGGTGTTGAGCAGTCTGCTACTGTTTCTAATATGTTTCTGACTATTCTGCAGTTGAATCAGCTACTGTGATGGAAGAAGCCATTGCTATCAACAGAGAGGAAACACCAGTGTCCTGGAACTGGATTGTATTGGATGGTCCAGTTGATACACTCTGGATTGAGAATCTTAACACTGTTTTGGATGATACCAAGGTTTGAACTGTTAGGATAGTCCTTTTCTTATTAAAAAAAAAACACACAAAGAAATACGGAGTTGAAATTAAATGATACTGATGCTGTGTTCACACTTGATGCATCAGCACTGTTGTCTGGGCACTAACACAAAGTAGTGTTGCGTTACCTTCAGACACTGGGTATTCCAAGTACCCAAATACCGTTTAGTGACTGAGTACAAGGTTGAGACCTTGTACCTGGGTACGGGCTCTGTACCCAAATTTTGGAGTGAGTACGTGGAAAAATGACTGAATTTATTATGAAAAGTTCTTAAAGGTTGTTTATCTGACTTCCTGTAAAAGATGTTTAGAGCAGTATGGATTGATGTGCGCCATGTACGGAAAACGTGACATCAAAAAGTGCGCGTGACACTGAATGGTGCTACAGTGTGTTTGTTGCATGACAGGTGTTGTGCCTTGCCAATGGGGAGCGAATTGGAATGGGTCACGGAATGCGGATTCTGTTTGAGGTTGATAACCTGGCGATGGCGTCTCCAGCGACTGTCAGCCGCTGTGGAATGGTATACATGGTAAGCTTTGATGTAAAGATTTCATACTTTTAATTTTTTATTTTTTATTCTCCAACGAGGCACGCCACTGCTTTTTATAACAATTCCGTAAACTGCCGCTTATAGGCGGATTCATGCTGGCGCCATTGTTTACAGTTTTGCTCATTTACATACGGCTTTGCGTACAGAAGGAAACATGTTAGATTTGAACTGATTTTACACAGCTAGAGAGCTAGTGAAACTTACTGCATGGTGAAATGTTTAGCTATTTGGGTGTAATATTCAAGGAGAAATTGTCTTTCAAAAACTGCAAAATTTCTGGGTGGCAAAAGTGCTAATGAGCTCTTTGTAAAATTCTTTGTAAAATTTGGAGTTTTTAAACCCGTGTTGCACGAACGTTTACAATACGTCAGGCTCATATTCACTGGCAGAGTTAATCGTGCTATGACCTTTTGATTTATTGGTAGCTCCATCAACTCTCCATATACCTAGATTCCTCTTCGGCCAGATTTGTGGTTTCCAGGCCCCCGTGTCTCCCTCGGTAAGATCCCTGGCTCTCAAACTCAATCAGTTTTCACTACAATTTGTCCTCCGAAATCAAATGGATTTGCTGGTGTTGCTGTACGTTGTCTCATTTTACGTTCCTTGTAGTTTAATGTTGCTAATTCTGTAATTTATTGCTGTGCTAATCTGTCTGTAGGATCCTAAAGATCTTGGGTGGAGGCCATTTGTGCAAACTTGGATTCAAAGACTGAAGGAACAAACAAAGGTACAAAGACCTTTAGCACTTAATGAAACTCAGTGTCAGGTCATAACTACAGTTGGATCCCGCTAACTCGAACTCGGTTATTTCGAATGCCCGTTATTTCCAACTCAAATCCATTTTCCTTGGATTTTCCCTTTTCCCTTACTATCGGCTATTTCGAACTCCTGCTATTTCGAACTATTTTAAGTTTCCCCTGAGAGTACGAAATAGCTGGAGCTCTCAAAACTGTTTGGTTAGTAGCAAGCCTTATATTTTAAACGATAATTGAACAGGTTTTAGTCATGACAAAATATATAAACAATAGCCTATATTTGGCGGGAAAATATGCTCGGGTATTTGTCGGCGGAAATTTTCTGCACCGACAATTTTTTTTTTGAGTTTTGGGGAACAGAAATTATTCAGGGACAAATATCCGAGCATATTTTCGTGCCAAGTAGAGGCTATTGTGCTTATTATCCTTCAGATATTTTTCTCAACACGCGCAGTTTTGAAAATTGGTGAATATCACTCCCAGTTTTATTAAGTCACGTGAAGCGTTTAGACCAATCGAAAATATTTGTTGGATTATAGTTAACAATTATTTCACAAGCACGCGTTGGATATGAGATGGTAGATAGCCAACGAGGCGCATAGCTATAATCATCTCATATCCAACAAGGGCGAGTGGAATAATTGTTTTATTGAAAACGCCCCAAAAATATAGCAAACTAAACTTAAAAAAATAACAACGCCTCAAAAAAACACGCGTACGCTTACCATATTCGTAGAGCATGGTATAATGGCTCATAGCCCAAGATGGCTAAGCCAATGAAAACTCTCGAATTGCATTATCCAATGATCCAGTTTTTAATAATGGACAGGACGCGTTATTTGCACGCGCTGTTGTACTTGACTGAATGGGTTCCTTCTCTCATTGATGTCGAAGACAATTCAACTATTTTTATCTACCAGACCTTGTCGACTTTGTTTTCTTTTTGAAGTGTGTACCACACGTGGGTAGGGAGGCGCGGTAGCCTCATGGTTAGTGCGCTCGACTCCGGAGCGAGTGCTCCGGGTTCGAGCCCTGGTCGGGGACATTGTGTTGTGTTCTTGGGCAAGACACTTTACTCTCACGGTGCCTCTCTCCACCGACTCTCCACCCAGGTGTATAAGTGGGTATCAGCGAATTTAATGCTTGAGGGTAACCCTGCGATGGACTAGCATCCCATCCAGGGGGAGCTGAAATACTCCTAGTCGCTTCATGCTACTGAAACAGGGATAAGCTCCGGCCTAATGAGCCACTTGGCTCGTATGCAGACTTACCACACGTGGGTCGATCTAAATATAGAGCAAAAGAAATGGATAATTCTTCTTGAAAAACGTTGTGACACCAGACCAGACAAAGGAATACATTGCTTTTGTCTACTGTACACAGTAAGGGTCATCTAGAACAAATAACCGATTATTTTGATTTACGTAGTCACATCAGTTATTTCCCTTGCTTCTCATAGAGAGGTTTTCAATAGGCCATTTGCGAGTTGCTTTTGCCTCCGTGTCAAAACGAACCTTCGTGTAAAACCATTCATATAAAAATGCTCTTTTCTTGCAACTACAGGTTATTTTCATGCAAATCAAACTCATCTTCGTTTGAAAGGTTTTACACGAGGTCTCGTTTTGAAACCGAGGCACAAGGTAACTTGGAATATATAGTGTCGTAAAACCAAAAACAAAGTCTCTCTGGTCAATGGTAAAGTACACAAACAATCCAGGGAACAAATCGAAATTCGAATTGAAACCATGCAACTGACGCAATAAACGGGAAAACTGAGAGTCACGATCGGTTATGGATTTCCTTCTGAATGACAAAATGACGGAGATTTTTTTAAGCCAATCGCGTACTAATGTAAAACCAATGTAGCCGAATTTCGTTTCAAAGTTTTAAAGTCAAGTGAAAACTGCGCTAACAATTAAACATATTACGTTTGAGGTCGCTGCTTTAAGTTTGTCGTTACTCTTTTAGTGTCCCTACTTTCGTGGGATTTGCTAACAACAGTGAAACTTTGGCATCTTTACTGTGGTGATCCAATACTGGGTTTTGTGGTCAGTTATCTTATATCTCGAACAAGGAAAGAGATGTTGCAATCATTAATCGCGTTGATTTATAAATAATGTTTATTAAACATCAAAAGTCACTGAATGTGCTGTTGTTGTTTTTGTGATAGCTCCCTTCAGAAGCATTCAACCATCTGCTCGAGCTTTTTGAACACAGCGTTGACTCGGGACTTCGCTTTATGTCTACTTACAACAAGCTCCAACACATCACTGCACCAGATCTGAGCATCGTCTCCACTCTGTGCAACATCATTAGTGGCTTTGTAGAAATTATTAACAGTCAAGGCGGATTCACCGTCGGTGGAGCTCCGAACTCTGCCGAAGATGGCGGAGAAATGTCGGAAACGACTTCGGCTAAAACTGTCACATTTGCCGACGACTCCGAATACGAGCTCCCCTCGCGGGCATCATTATCATACATCCAGCGCAACCCTTTGAAGCTTCTGAGTTTTCTGGGAACGATATTTGTGTTCGCATACACGTGGGCGTTTGGTGGGAATCTTCGCTCTCAAAGTGTCATTGAAGATGATGAAGATGGAAGTAGTTCTGTGATGGAGAGTCCCGCGGTGTGGCAATTATTTGATGACTTAGTCCATGATCTGTTTGAAATCGACGCCCCGATAAGGGTTAAATTACCCCCCGGAAACGACAGCATTGCCAACTACTACATCGACATGGAGAGTGGACAGTTTGTCCTGTGGAGTAATTTAGTTCCCTCTACTCGGGCACTCATTGCCAAAGCAGTCTCTAACCAGTTTGCCATTTCGGACACTCTAAATGCGCTAGATGACCCACCCCCCCTGAAAAACCAAATAGAAATCGATCGCTCCCTTGTCCCAACCGTTGACACGATCCGTTACGCTTTTCTGGTCGCGTTGATGGCGTTGAACGGCCAACCAGTTTTACTAACCGGAGAAACAGGTATTGGCAAAAGCGCCTTGATCCAGGACACGCTAGTTCGGCTGTCCCAAGCGGGGGGAACTGGCACTGGTACGGGAAGTATCCTGGGTGCGGTTTTTCGAGCCGGCAAGAAAAACTTGGTAGACAGCATTATAGAGATCACATCAGGTGACGGAGTGAAAGAAGACACGAGTGCTGCTGAGGTCGTTTTTAATTCCATGCATTTCTCGGCTTATACAAGTTCTGCTAAGACTCGGAGGTTCATTGAGTCCGAGCTGGTGAAGAGAGGACGGGATGTCCTGGGACCAAGACCTGGCAAGAAGGTTTGTCTGTTTGAAATTTTGCGGTACCTTATACCATAATACTCTTCAATATGCAAGTTTAGCCCCCTTCCACACCACGCCAGAGAAATTTGAAAACGACGTTTCCACTCTGAAAACGCATTAAATGTTTTCCGTCAACACTACGCCGGAGAAATTTAAAAACGCCACAATCACCGGTCATTTTGGATTTGTGTTTGAGGGAAACCTCAGGCGGGAAACCTGATGATTATCGTCACCTCATCGTTTTCAAAAAGCTTCGTTTTCAAATGTTTTCCGTCCACACTAAAACGCAAAGCCGGCGTTTTCAAATTCCTTGCCAAAGCTCCGTTTTCGTGACGGATAAATGTGGAGGGAAGGCCTAACCGTGGAAATAAAACTGCGGTTTCAAATTCCTCCGGCGTAGAGTAGAGCAAACCTAAACCTGCCGTTTGAAAAAAAAAGTGTTATTTTGAGGAAAGGCCTCTATGTACTATAAAAAATTGTTGATTCTCCCTGTCGAATATGTTTAAGGTGGTTCGAAATAGTTTTCATTTTCCCGAGACAAGTTCACAAATTCTTTTCTAATTTATGTATGGTTCATCGTATTACTATGAAATTTGGCACAGAAATAAAAGAAACATCATAGATTCATTACATAACATTCATTTCAGAAAATCTGTTACCATAGCAACCATATGACGCATTCAGTTGAGCCCCTAAAATCGAAATCTATTGTCTTTTTTAAAAAATTGGTCGGTGAAATCTTCTCAAACTGCAATATTATATGTCACCAGAAATGACCTTCAAAATATTTCAGTTTAAAAAAAATCTGTAGGGTAGATTAAGAAAAAATCCTCTTTTTGACTATTGTTCTCTTATTTATTTTCCTGCCTACAGAATTTTTTAAAAATCGGACCATGTATGCAGCCAATTGATCCTGGTTATCACCGAAAAAATGAAAAAAATCCACCGAGCGGAAGCGGAAATATGAGCGATTAAAGTTATAAAAACTCCAAAATTTCGACACGACAAGATCAGCATTTGCGCATGTGCGTCAACTGCACGCGCGAGATTAGGTTGTTGATTAGAACCCAGTTTGCGCGCGCCATAAAACTATTTCGAACCACCTTAAATCTACTTAAATGTTCCCACAGGTTATTCTCTTTGTTGATGACCTTAATATGCCTCAGCCTGATCAGTATCATTCCCAGCCCCCTCTCGAGCTGCTCCGTCAGTTCCTGGACTCCAGAGGATTCTACGACTCAAACAAGCTTCAGTGGAAGGAAGTGCATGACGTCACACTTTTAGCTGCGTGTGCTCCCCCAGGGGGAGGGAGAACTTCTATTAATGATCGGCTTTTAAGACACTTCAGGTTAGGAGGAGGTCATATCATTTTTTATTGACTATTCAGATTTCAGTTCAATAATTCCACGTTGCTATGTGCTTGTTAAGAATTTTCACTCTATGCCACGAGGGACAGTTAGCAAGGCTCATAAAAGTGGCGTCCTGGTGACGAGTAGATTTTCCTTCTGGGCAAGTCACTTTTCATTCCCACTTGCCCAGTGGGCATGGGATCAGACAAGTCGCCTGCCATCTAAATCATTAAAGGAGCAAGCTGAGACTTGCCCAGGGCAAGAAAATAATGAGAAGAACAAGCTGGAATTTAACAACAACAAGCTCTCCCATTGGGAGAAGAGGCTGAAATAAACAGCATTTTCCTTGTTTCGAATGGATTACCTGATTATATGCTAAAGGCGGTGATTCTGCAGTCCATACAATAGGATATGAAAAAATTCGCTGATAGTTGTACATCTGTTGTACTCTGTAAGCTTTCTTGCCTCGTTGTCCGTGCGGGGTTTGGGGGAGAAGTAGGCGAATGCTGGTCAGAGACTCCGTCGCTCACGCTATACCCCAGACTCCCTGAGCCCAGAATGTCAAGAGACTGGGCTGTTCTTCATCAAGGTCCTCTTGTACTAACTTCTCAGCTACCTGCTTTTCTTGTTTCTCCATTATTTGATCTGTGAACCTGTATTGAATATAATAGCCATATTTCCTTTCAGAAGGGTGACCTCCACACTCCTCGTGAGTTAGATAAACGTAGTTTGACCGGTTTAACTGGTCTAACCGGTGCAACTAGTTTAACTAGTTTAACAGGTTTATCCAGTTTAACTGGTTTAACTAAAGAATGTCTGTTTTTCTTCCTGTCTAGCGTGCTAAACCTTCCGCATCCTTCCTCCAAGTGGCTGCATCACATCTACACCACGCAGCTGGGACGCTTCCTCGAGAAATTAGACTTCACACCCGAGGTGCGAGACGCCTGTGAGGATCTGGTCTCCACTGCTATGGGTCTGTACTTCGAGCTGAGTGCTAATCTCCTCCCCACCCCTGCTAAGTCACATTATACGTTCAATTTACGGGACCTAAACAAGGTAAGTGAAGGTGACGAGGCGTGAACATGGCATCAGGCTAGACTGGGACGTATTTCAGGCGCTGCCCTAAAATCCTGGACCGGCTTGCTTGTAGGTCCACATATGCACTAATCTTTAAAACATCCCGGTACCCCCATAGCAAGAACTACTCCAAATTGCTAGCTGTAACACCTCCGTCCTATCCCACCTTATAGGCCCGTGAGTACACTTAATTAACATAGACTGTGAAGCAAGGACTATTGGGCAGACAAAAAAAGAATTGATGTGAAAATAAATATTCCAGAAGTCTTTTGAAGCGTATTTTTACAAATGATGAACAGCAGACTGTAATTCACATGATTATGAGAAGTACGTGGTGTCCGCTTTATCGAGAATCAAAATAATAAAATTGTCATTTTGGTACCACGAAAGTGTCCGTAATTCCATGATAGCAAGAGTCAGTAATAGTGGAAGTCATTTCCAGTCAAACCTCTATAGTTTTCTCCGGGGATCTGGCATTTGCCAGGTTAATTTTTTTTCATAATCTTAGAATCAGCAATTTTTTTTTTCAGGTGATAGAGGGTTTACTTCAAGCACATCCATCTGTCATCACATCACGTGAGCACTGCGCGAAACTTCTCGGTCACGAAGCCTCCCGAGTGTTGCACGATCGTCTCACGAATGACACTGACCGCCGATACTTCTACAGAGTGCTGTCAGAGCAGCTCCATGATGGGTTTAAAACACGCTGGATCCCAGAGGAACTGGAAAAAACGCCGCTGATCTTCGGAGATTTTCTGGAAGGAGGCTCTCCTCAGAGTGTTCGAGCTTATCGCTTTGTGAGGCAGTACGATCGACTGCCTCAGATTTTAGAGGTCACTTTACCTGTTATTTTTGTTTCGCTTTCAAATCTTAAACCAACTTGAATCTTACTCGACTTTGGTCTGTTTGGCAATCATTAAATACGGTCTTGAATGGAATTTTGACTGTTCATTGGAGTAACGGGTAGTGGTAGGAAATATTTATTTCCTCGCTATACAGTCGAACCGCCACTTGTGGCCACCTCTCGACAACGGCTACTTTTTTGGTCACAGTCACTCTTAGTTTATCCTCTCTACAGCAGCCACCTCTCCACAACGGCGACGGCGCTTCCCTAAAGCGCTTCCCAAACACAATGTCCAGTTAATTGAACGAATGATACTGTATTGTAAAAGGTGGCGAAAATTGATCTGTACCGCGCATCGTTGTTCTCTGTTTCGGCTAAGTTTCTGTTTAATTGATATATTTTGATTGTGCTTCGTACAGTTTATATGCTAAAATAAGCATTTTTTAAGAAAGGAAATGTTGCAACCCCGACAAAAAAGCAGGTTTCATATTACACCTCTCTACAACGGCCATTTTTCTCTGTCTCCAAGGTGGCCGTTATTCGGAGGTTCGACTGTATTTCTTTTTGTCCCAAGACTTTGGAAATGTTTGAATAATCAATCTCTTCTATTTTGCCTTGTCAGGAATACTACGACAGAGCCAACCTGACCGGGGGTAGCGTGGAGCACCGTTTTGTATTCTTCGACATGGCCATCCAGCACGTGACCCGAGCAGCACGTGTTTTTCGTCAACCCGGCAAACACATGCAGATGGTAGGGGTGGGGGGCACAGGGAAGGCCACGGTCGCTAAGCTAGCCGCGTTTATTGAAGATTGTGCGTTCTTAAGACCTTATGTGTCTCGCACGTACAACTTGGTCGAGTTTAGAGATGATCTTAAGAAGGCTTGTGTAAGGGCTGGAGTGAAGGGTGACAACACTGTGCTTTTCCTGACAGACAATCTGGTCAAGGTTAGTATTATCAAGAAGTCATTACGACACAAACTTAATTTTCCTTACTGCTAGTAATAAGGGCGAGGACAGGGCCTAGTAAGAATTTACCTTCGAATTTTTCAGTTGTCTAGATCTGTTCAGTGCGCCTATCGCCCTTAGACCTTGCTCAAGCTAATGCCAGCGTTCAATTCGGGACTGACTGAATCTAACTCTCCTTCTGCAGGATGAATTCCTTGAGGATGTCACGAGTTTCCTCAGCGGAGGAGAAATATCCATTCTTTTCGATCACGAGGACCTTGAGTGTATCTCCTTGGATCTGAAGAGAGAGGCTCTCCGCCAAGGTATTCAAGACACCAAGGAAGCCATCTTTCAATTTTTCCTTCAACGCGTCAAGAAAAAGCTTCACATGGTCCTCTCCACCACCCCTGCGGGATCAAGTTTCCGCCGTCGTTGTCGCCTGTACCCACCCCTGATAAACTGCTGTACTATTGACTGGTTTGACAAGTGGCCGCTGGACGCCCTTCAGTCTGTTGCGGTATCTTTTCTGGAGACTTCCGAACTAAGCAAAGATCAGGAGTCGAACCGCGTTTTAGTAGCAAACGTCTCTAAAGTCTTCGTTGAAGTTCACAAGAGCGTGGAAGAGGAAACGCAAAAGTTCTATGACGAGTTGCGACGCAGGTATTACACAACTCCTACAAGCTACATGGAGTTTGTTCGTTTATACCTGTCCAGGTTGAACGGGAAGCGAGCGGAGATAACTTTCAACCAAGAGAGACTGTGTACAGGGTTGAAAAAACTGTCAGATTCGAATGCGTTGGTTGGTACCATGAAGACAGAGTTGTTACAACTGGGACCCAAACTTGAACAGAAGGCTAAGGTATGTAGAGTTCGGGACGATGCTGTCAGTTCTTGTTTGACATGTCAGTTTAGTCAGTAACTAATCATTTTAGAAGTACAAGTAGAAGATATAACGAAGAGACAAAATTTCCTGTTACTCCGAATTTCGTGCTCACGCACTCATCAGACAGTATTTAAATACTGTCTGATGAGTGCGTGAGCATGAAACTCGGAGTAACAGGAAATTTTGTCTCTCCGTTATATCTTCTTATTCAAAGCTCTACACCTTAAAAGTGTATTGAGCACTGTTTAATGGCATTAGCCACTTTATTACACGTATAGAAGTACAATTGGCGATACAAGTTTGCAACACTTGAATAGACACTATCCATAAATGGCTGCCAATTTAAAACTCTTCGTATACATTTAAATAAGCCCATTAACGTCGTTTGAGAGTAAAAATTCTTTTGAATTATCAACTCAAAAATGTTCATAGGTTGTTTTTTGCTCAAAAGGCCCTAACAAGTTGAGACTTATGACGCAGTTATACCACGATCATTGGAAAGCTCTGGCTGGTAAATACTCGTGCGTGAAAATTTAAAACCGAACCGAAGAGCCAGTCAGAGACATCACTCTGTTCTTTGTTGAGTTACGTCATCACTGTAGCGCGCGAAGAGAGGTGTCTGTCTAGCTAATGAGCTCTTTGTCTTCTTGCCGCTAACAGGACACAGAAAAGCTTCTAGTGCAGCTAGCCAGCGACCAAGAGGCCGTAGACCAAGTACACAGTGTGGTACAAAAAGAGGAGGAGATTATGAACGAAGAAGCATTGAGGGTCCAGGCCATAGCAGACGAGGCCCAGCGGGACCTAGAAGGAGCCTTGCCGCAGCTGGAAGCTGCTATCGCTGCGCTGGATGCTCTAGACAAATCCGACATCTCTGAGATCCGAGTGTACACCAAGCCACCCACGATGGTGATGACAGTACTGGCTTCAGTGTGTGTGCTTCTGCAACAGAAGCCAGATTGGAACTCGGCTAAGCTGTTGTTAGGTGATCCAGGGTTTCTGAAAAAGCTTGTTGGTTATGACAAGAACAGCGTGCCTGATAAGGTTAGCACTTCATGTTAGCGATTTGTTAAGTGTCCTGTAGGAAGAACATGCTCGGTGAAGATGACTGGATGTTGTTGTTTTTTTTTCCGCGTATTTATGGACCTCGATTCCATCTCGATCCGTTAACACGCAAAAACAAAAAACTTATTGACCTCGCGCTAGGTCAGTAACCTACATCAAAAACAAAATAATTGGTTGGTGCTTTTGTGTTAGACCTCACAGTTGGTATATAAGGTCCATATTTTCTATCACTACAGGTATTCACCCGTCTGAAGCGTTATACACAACACCCAGAGTTTAATCCAGAGGCAGTTGGCAAGATTTCAGTGGCGTGTAAGTCCATGTGTCAGTGGGTTCTAGCGCTGGAGAATTACGCCGAGGTGTACAAGATCGTCCAACCTAAGCAGAAGCGATGCGAAGAGGCACAGGCTGCCCTTGCCATCGCCCAAGAGAACTTGCAACAAAAGCAGGTATGTGAAGACATGATTGATCATCGCAGTTATACACACAACTTTTAGCAGTTGTGAAATTAAAGCCTGAAAAAGATTCAGGCTTGAACGGGATTCGAACCCATGACATCTGCGATACCAGTGCAGTGCTCCACCAACTGAGCTATCAAGCCAACTTGTCACGTTGTGAGTTCGTAATATCCCCGTAGATGGTGTAGATACAATATATTCATGAACGTTCATATATTCACTTGTAAAGGCAGGTATGGTTTGCTATTCAAGTGCCAAAAATGGACCTTTCCAGCGATCCGGCGGCCATTTTGAATTCTATTTTTTCAAATAGCTATTATGGAATGCCCAGGGGTCAAATTGGTATGTATTTGTTCCCTGGGCATCCCATAACAGCTATTTGGTGGGTTGCTATGTCAGAATGAGATTTTTGTGAAAACAATTCATGTTCCTTGGTGTAGGTTTGAACAGTTCTGTAATTGGTGAAAGAAAGACTGCTGTTTTGTGCGCTAACAGATCCGAACGAGCATGCTGTTTGATTCCAGGATAAGTTGTCTTTGCCTTCATCTTCTCTTGTTTCTATCCAACTGCATAATTACTTATAAGTACACATCGAATAATTCGGACACTCAGCTCTATCGTTTTGGTATCCGTATTAGAATTTTCGACCTTAGTTAGGAACCGTTCATTTCGTTGGTTGGTGGGATTTAGGTGGGGAGAGGGGGCATGTCAAAAATATGGCGTGAAAGCGGGGAAGCCTGATAAAATATGCTGTATATGGGGGGGGGGGGCATCTATACTAGTGCAAAAAAGAATTATACCAAAAAGGCTAAAATAGCTTTTCTGAAGTTCTCCAAATAAACACTTTTCCCAGTAAGAGAATGCCCCTAGATACCCCTACTTTGTTATGTAACGGACAGCATCAATTCAACCCCACCAAAAGCAGTCCACCCTCCAATCTAAGTATCAAATTCGCAATCAAATCCAACTAGCAAGGGGGGGGGGAGCTAGGTTTTGTCTCGGTGATGGACACAGAACGTAACCTTTGAATCGTTTTGATACAACACGAAATTCTCTCAAGATAAATCATAGGATACGTATTAAAATCAGTAAGGAGAATTTTGAGAATAAAAATCAGTGATAAAAATTGTGAATGACGTTTCGATGAATCGTTCATCATTTTCAAATTCGTAAAAAACTAAAAGTCAAATTCTTGTGAGTTCTTTATATACTAAAAATGTGTGTGAAAATCTCGTTGCATGTAATTAAAATTACTACAATGCGGAATGCAGAAAGCGACTATTAAGTATTAAATAGTTTTGCTCTGATTGAATCAGATTGAGTGTTCAGCTCAGGCTGCACTTCTTGAATAAAGAGCATTTCGTAAATTAAGCATTCAAATTTCCCACGACATTTCTTAAGAATGGTGAATTGTTCCTGAAGATCTTTGTTTCTCTGATTGTGGGCGTCACGCAGGTGTTGTGCTGAGATTGATATTTTGCCTCTTGTAGTCAAGCCTTCTAAAGATCCAGGAGCAACTCCAGTTACTGCAGGAACAATACGACGACAGTGTAGCGCAGCTTGAGGAACTGAAACAGAAGAAGGAGCTTACTATTATCAGGCTGCAGAGGGCTTCAGTGCTGACGGCAGCCTTGGCTGAGGCGCAGGTAAAGTGCAGCAAGGGGTAGAGAACTGTTTTTCTTTTTCTCGGCGTCGCCGTTGTCGTAGTAGGGACTTAATTAATTATAAATTAAAAGAAAAACACGACGGCAACGGCAACTTTGCTAAAGAAAAGATTTAATGAGCAGTTCAGTTGCTGTGCAAGTGCGCCAACTCTAGCCTCGCTTCTGTTGAAAGGCCTGAACACTAAGCATGGAACTAAAATGGGTGTTATTTGTTTTCTGCAGGTTCGCTGGAGTAAGTCAGTGACCTCTCAAGAAGAGCATGCGCAAGGTCTGATAGGTGACACTCTGGTATCATCAGCAGCTGTGGCGTATCTTGGAGCTTTCACGTCTTCCTACCGTCGCCGTCTACTCTCGCAGTGGCTGCAGCTGTGCAGAGCACAGAACATCCCCGTGTCCGACAACTTTGAATTGACCGAGTTTCTTTCGGAGCCAATCGAGATTCAGAAATGGCTGAACAAGGGTTTGCCTCACGATAAACACTCCGTCGAGAACGCTACAATCATAAAGCATTGCCGCCGCTGGCCACTTTTGATCGACCCGCAGGAGCAAGCTTCCACGTGGATCACGCAGACGGAAAAGGACAACGGGCTCAAGATTGTCAAGGCTTCGGATCCGAGTTACCTCAGGACCCTGGAGAGCGCCATACCGTTAGGACAACCTGTGTTGGTCGAGGTAAGTTTGGTCTTATTGGTATCCGTTCATAATCTTCTCTATTGTGAGAGAACAAGTTAATGAGTTCTCTGGGTACAAAGACCTTAAAGTATTCACTGTTTTTTTTTGCCATCGTAGTAAAACTTTACAGAATTGCGAAACTTCCTAGCCAGATGAAAATGTAATAGCTAACTTACAATTCGGTATTTTTTTTTCTCACCACTACGATTTAGTATTCGTAGGAAAACATTCAGCGCCTTTGTCGAAGGTTTTTCTACATTTCACCTTTTAATGACTTTATTCAGGGAAAAGGGAAATTGACTCTGAAACCAGCATTTGTGCTGAAAAAAAGATGATTATCTATTGTAATTTTTGACCCAAGCCTCTAAGGGCAAGCAACATCTGCAAAGCTAGCAGCATTTCAGTTATCGTTTTGCAATTCATTGGGGTTGGCCGGCCAATATGGCTTTAAAACTGGTATAGTTTTACATTTAGATTGTGTTTAATGGCGCTATATGAAATTCAGCCAATATGGTCACTAATATGTGTGTGTGGGGGGGGGGGGGGGGGCTTTAGGGTCGATGCCAGATGCTTTTAATTTACTCTGTTTCTGCTTGCTCGTTCTGTTTTTCCCCCAATCCCTCCCTTCCACATAAAGTGTTCGTTGGTGAGGAATTCTTTGGGCACACTGGTCTCTCAGGGCTGGATTTTTCTGTGCTGATGGATGCCTGGAGGTGGACAGTAGCTGAGATTCCCCTGAAGAGGTTGCTGCCTTCTTCCCTGGCTACCTTTGAGCTAATTACCCTGGAACACTTCAGTGGCCTTGGAGTTTATAATCACCTAAATATTTCTTTCCTCTTTTTGCAGGATATAAGTGAAAACTTAGACCCATCACTCAATCCAATTCTGGTTAAAAATACAATACAGCGTGGCAATCAAGCCATCATATTGATCGGTGACGCCGAGATAGAATATAACAGCAACTTCCGGTTATACATGAGCACACCATTGGCCAATCCACACTTTCTACCGGAAGTGTGCATTAAAGTCACGGTCATCAACTTCACGGTCACGCTAGATGGACTGCAGGACCAGCTGTTGTCACGCGTGGTGCGAAAAGAGCGACCAAAGCTGGAGGAGAGCAGGAAGGAATTACTTCACGGTTTGGTCTCAGATCGGTACAAGTTGAGAGAACTGGAAGACCGGTCCTTGTCCCTGCTTCATTCATCAAGCGGTAATATCTTGGACGACGAAGACTTAATAACTTCCTTGGACGACAGCAAGAAGATAGCAGATGTCATTCACTCCCGTGTCGTCCAATCAGAGGAGACTGAGGAGAAGATTAACCTGAGCCGCGAGAAGTACCTTCCCGTGGCCACCCGCGGGGCGGTTTTGTACTTTGTCCTCACCGACCTGGCGTACGTGGATATTATGTACCAGTTCTCTCTCCCCTGGTTCACAGACCTCTTCGAAAATTGCATCGAGTCGCCGCAAGACCCTGCGCATGCACAACGAAGCGAGTCGCCAATCGCGCCTGGCAGCGCGGGGACGCTTCGGCCAATCCGCAAGGACAAACCTGCCGTGTCTACTGTGAATCGTTCCGGCTTCAAACGACGACAACCCGTCTTTCGGCCAAAAGATGCAAACGCGTTGCCCGAGTATCTCCAGGCCTTGGTGGAACTTCTCACTGAAAGCGTGTATCGCGTGGTTTCGTATGCACTGTTCGCGCGCCACAAACTAACGTTTTCTTTCATGTTGTGCGTAGGAATCATGCGTCACGCCATGGTGAAGTCACGCGAAGCACCTATCGATGAAGCCGAGTGGAACTGGTTCCTTCGTGGATCAGCGGTCGCTGCTATTACTGACAGGCTCGAGAATGAAGAGGAGTTTGACGGGGCTTCATTGAAAACAGGTTGATTTGATATTTGATTAAATCCTACATTCTCCCGACTGTTTTAAAAGATAGTTTTGATATAAATGTAAAAAGGATAACGATCCCCAAGGAGCTAGAAAGACTCTGGGCTCGAGACTGATTTACCAGAAACGTGAATTGCAACGTTGTGCTAGAGCACATTGCCCTTGGAAAGGGAGGGAGGGACTCCCATGTAAAAAGGACTGGGTGCTAGTCGTGGCTTTTAGGGGTTAAAAAAGCGAGTTTGGTAACTCTTAGGTCATTCAGCTTTAAAGGGTCCAGAGCAGGAGCTATCGCGGTGCCTTTCAGGGTATTGTGCTGGGATACACTGTCAGTTAATGCGTTGTTTTCGGTCAGTGCCCGAACGCGCGACGCTCTGGACGAAACAAAGAAAACGGAACCAGAAAATCTTGGTTTTCGGTTTGACTGTGCTCAAGGGTTCGAGTTCAGGAACGGTTTCTGGACATGCGTTGGTGATGATGATGGCTCACCTTTCGATTTCACGTAGAGGTTTCCATTTCTTGTTGTTTTCAGAGGGGTGGGAGAGGGTAGGTACTGCGGTAGGGGTACCCCCGGATTTCGGACCGTTACTCACTGCGTACCCCGTATTGGTTTTGCAGTGCCTCATGTGAAAGCAGCCGGGACAATGGGTCAGTACATGTCTAAAATGAATAAGTCTCCTGCCAAGTGGATCAACGAGCTCACATGGAAGGAATGCCTTCAGTTGTCAGCATCTATTCCTGCCTTTGCTGGGCTTTGTAGCAACATCGCTGTAAATGGCGCCTTTTGGAGCAAGTTTTCGGTGAGCGAGAACCCGTTTACGTTTTTAGAGAACGAATCAAGACTCGCAGATGAAACGACTACCTCAGCAGACGGTATGTAGTGTTGCAAAGCTATAAATGAACTGTCACGCAATAATCAGAAGATCTCACTTGTGTAGCGCAATATCAGGACATCTTACTTATGTCACGCAATGCCATTCAGATTTCGGAAACTGTCACGCAATATCACAAGGTTTTGCTTATGTCACGCAATGGCAAAGCCCCTCGGACCTCGACAGCGGCGACAAAGATTTCAGTAACTGTTTGAAGTAAATTAAAATGGTGTTTCAATTGATCACGATTAAGACTTCATAACATCTAAAAAAATGTTATAGGTTGCAAAGAGATCCAAAAAAAGTAAAATTAGAAATCAAGTGAGCCAATCAAGTGAACCAATCAACAAACAAAACTAAAACTGAAGCGTGGGAAAACCTGTGCAAGCAAGTTTCGATTGGTTCAGAAAGTGGCGCGAATTTTTTTAAACCAATCACTAAACAAAAGCAAAACCAGTTAACAACTTTAGACACTCAAAGGAAATCGCTCTACAGAGACAGGAACTGCGCGTAATAAATGAGATGGTTTTAACTGAGAAGATGATTCTCTGATTTTCATGGTTTTACAGGTAAAGAGCATCATTCTCCTCACCTTGGCTGGGACGCCTCTTCTCTCTCCAGTTTCCAGCGCCTTATCGTTGTCAAAGTTTTGCGGCCCGAGTGTCTGGTGGAGTCAGTCAGGTTGTTTGTTGTAGAAAGAATGGGCTCGAAATTTGTCACGAGTGTCGGGTTTGATCTGCAAGAGATATTTGAAGAGTCCAACAATCGGAAACCACTCATCTTTATACTGTCTCCAGGTAATTGCTTGTTATGGTGGTTGTTGTTTTTCTTTTGTAAACAAGTTTAATAGCAGTAAATTACATTAAAACGTCACTTGAAAAATATATTACTGCTCACATAATTTTCAGTATATTAAGGTCTTGTTTACACTAGCGACATAACTAAATATCGACATAACGACACAATTACATATCGATATAACAACATAACTACATAATTGTTTCTGTCGGTAATGTGAACATCGACATCAAGACATCAGGGAAAAGATCCTTTTTTCCTTATGTTCTGTTCATGCTGTTATGTTGCTATTATGTGATTATGTCAGGACGTTCACACTGAAACCTTAACGACATAAAGTCCTTCTTATGTCGTGACGTTTATGTCATTATGTCACTAGTGTGAAGTAGGCCTTACAGTCACGTATTTACAGGCACCGCGGAGAGGGTGGGGCTGGGGGGGGGGGGCTTTAGCCCCCCCTCCCCCCACTTTTTTGGCTGATTAAATTATTATTTCAATTTTTTAGCAAAGTCTTACACAAAAAAGTTCATCGCGTTATTTTATGTCAAACGTGCGGACCTCAGGGGAAACATTGCTTTTTCCTGATTGCTCCATTTCGATCCAAGAGTCAGACTTTAAAATTTCCGGGTGACTTTCTTCCTTTCTGTCTGTTCAGTTTAGCTTAGAAGTTAGCCAATACATCTATTTCCAACCTCGTTCCCAGGCTCTCTCTCCTCTGTCGTTGGGAGAAAGACCCTGGTTGCGGCTGGTCACGTGAGCACCCAGAATCTGGGTGGTAAAAAAATCTGTTGGGCGGGAGGGGTGGCAGAGTACTTTGATTGTTGTTGTGGCAAACTTTGTGGGTTTGAAAACCCCGAGCAGTCGCTAAAAAAAACTACCCGCTCTATCGGGTTCGAAGTCGGATTGTGCCGATGAAGAAGGCAAATTATTTCTGCCGTCTTCAAAATATAGAAGACTTTCGTTCACAAAGAAATTCGGCAGCCGAATGGAGCAAAAAATTTCCGACGGTTATCACATGTAAAACGTCACGTACCGAATCGAAGTGAGACCAGTGGATCAGTCTTTTGAATCTTTGCCTTCGTTTACGCTTAATTCGACCGGCTGGAATTGAAATAAAGAGTGATACTTCAATACGCTGGATACATACAAATATATTTCGTTTGTCCTGTATGAAGCTTAGAATAGGACTGCAAAGTTGTATTTGCCAGTGTGTAGTTTAATATAGCGACCAGTGATCGCCTTTCTTTCGCTTCAGTTGATATCGACAGAAATTATTTGTTGACTCCACCCTGGTGAAAAAGTTTGTGTCACAGGTAGTCACGTGACCAGCCGCAACCAGGGTCTTTAGGGAGGCAGAGGAGAGAGAGCCTGGGAACGAGGTTGATCTATTTCATGATATTTTGTTAAAATATGAGGTTGTAATACGTTTTTTTCTTTGTTTTTCATTGAAAACAATTAAAAATTAACTTAATGTTAGCGTTTTTTGGATGCATTTCTAGCCATTTCAGAGGAATAATATTTCAAATTTTCCCGGCGGAGCATGCCCCCGGACCCCCCTAGTTGGCTCACGCTTGCGCGTTCGCGTTAGCCCCCCCACTTGAAAATCCGCTCCGCGGGCCCTGATTTAGTAACTTTGTGACTTGTCTAACGCTAATCATATACGAAATGTAAATTTAATATTGTGTCACGCAATTATGTTAAGAAAATGAACGTCCAAACAAGGACTTAATACGCTGCATGGGCATAGGTAATATAATGTTTTCCACCTAGTTTGGGTGATGTAGCAGCTCTCCTAAGGTCTCACATGATTGGCTTGCTACCCTTTGAGAGTACAATAGAACAAACAACAGAAACAATGCCCCTATCCCTAACACAATAGCAGCTGCTACAATGATAAAACAAAAGCAGCTTTGGACAGCTGCTACACTACTGCCTAGTTTATCAGCTCTCATTTTATAACATTTACAAACGTCTTCACTTCAAACTCTTACAAACTTCGAAGCCACGAAAACCTGTAGTGAAGTTGAATTTTTGTGACTGACCGCTGAGACCTATTCCGTACTGCTTGCAGGCTCAGATCCTACGTCACAGCTTATGCGGTTTGCCAGAGAAACACGTGGAAGTGCATTACATTTGGACATGATTTCACTGGGGAGGGGTCAGGGGCCTAGAGCTGAGGAAGCTATCACTAAGGCGTACCAACAGAAAGGAAAATGGGTCTTCTTACAGAATTGTCACCATGCCGCATCATTTATGCCTCGTCTTCAGATGATTGTGAGAAGGTGAGTGCAGGGGGGGATTCACAATATTTTGTCATCCAGGGGGCAGGGCAAAATTTTTCTCACATCCCAGATTGGTGGTGTTCTTTCGTTAAGTTTCACACCTTTTTCTTGAATACATGGTTTTAAATGGTAGTAAAATTGGAGACGTGTTAAAGCACTTAAAACGAGAATTAAGGGTCTTTTAACAAGTTGTACTGTTACTGTGGTAAGCTATTATGCCTCGAGTCTTCATTTATGACTGGGCATTTATAATATTGTAACATCACTTGATATAGAGTGGAAGAAATAAACCAAACTGTTGGATAGTGTTGGAAGATTGGAAACTTTTTCCAGTGAATCACTCTCGAATCAACTGCTGGTAAGGCTGCTGCTCAAAGCATAGCCTGAATTTCGGCCGCCTCTTAAAATAAAATAAATAAATAAATTACAATATTTAGAGAGGAAGCCACATCAGCCTTAGCTGTTTTTCATGCGAGTTCTCTATCCTGGTCGATTGACACTTTGGAGATGTTGGTTTTTGTGGAGGGAGGAAAACCGGAGAACCCGGAGAAAAACCCTCGGAGCAAGGCGAGAACCAACAACAAACTCAACCCACATATGGCACCGGGCCGGAATCGAACCCAGGCCACATTGGTGGGAGGCGAGCGATCTCACCACTGTGCCATCCCAGCTCCCCTCCCCCCTCCCCTTCTCTCCTCTCCCTCCTTACTAATCCTTACCCGCGATGGCTGAAATTCAGACTACTCAAAGCAGTGTAAATAAAGAATTCTTCTTTGCCAATTTTCAGAATATCTCGTCCAGGAACAGAGGTGGATCCAAACTTCCGAATGTGGCTGAGTTCCAAACCAGATCCATCCTTTCCAGTCTCCATCTTACAGGCTGGACTCAAGGTATTTACTTTCTATTATGCCTCACGGACCTGTGATTGCAATGCAAATTCTCTTCACTTGCCTTCATACCTTTGACACAAAATTAGTTAGAACAATGTACTGATGGTGTTTAGTTTTCTTGTAGATGACCGTTGAACCTCCCCCAGGCATAAAAGCCAACCTGCTACGTTCTTTAGGGGGAGTGGGTGGAGTGGTGACCGAGTCTGTCTGGGAGGACTCGGGGCCTGGGCCTGCATGGAAGAGGCTTCTGTTTGGTTTGTGTTTCTTCAATGCAGTTGTCCATGAAAGAAAGAAGTTTGGAGCTCTGGGATGGAATATCCCGTATGAGTTCACGGCTTCAGATCTCGAGGTATTTGCCCTTCATTTCTGAAAAGACCTTTGACAGCACTTATTACAAACATTACAAGTCAAAAGCTCGAGACAAACAGATTGTCCTATTAATCATCGTGAAATGGCTCAGAGACATTCTCGAAACACATGATGAATACACCGGTTTTATGCTTGGTGATCGAAGATGTCAAAAGTGTAGACCTCGGACATTTTCTAGTCAGGTCAAACTACGAGTAGCTACAACCCCGGACAAAACCTTTTGAGACACATTACAAGACAACCTATTTTTTTGCACTCACCCTGACAAAAATGCTTACTGTCGCAAATTAAAAGACTGTTTCCCCCCTCCCCTATTGCAATGTTGTTTGCTGTAATACACGAAATGCACGCTTGAGCTGCTAAGCCGAAACAACATTGCACCAGCGGTGGGGAGGGGGGCGAATTTGTTTCTTTTGGACACGATGGTACCATGGCGCGAAATTGAAAATTGTATTGAAATGTCTCTATAGTTTTGTCCGGGTTTTTAGGCTGTCGTTTCCCATACTCCCGCAGTTCTCATAAACGTTCATTTATTATCTTTGGAAGTGAAAAACAGATTTATCTTAAACCAGTGTTAAGGCTATATTGTTCGGCATTTTTGTTAAACGCTAGATCAATAGTTCCAAGTTAAAATACCAAATAGCTTAGACAACATTAAATAGCTTAGCACTAAATCATCGTGTCGCGTAATATGAAGAGGCGCTATATCAAATAGTTGGCGTTAAATCGATCATTTTAGCTTTTCATTGACATTGGAGATGACATAATTGATACGGGTTAGGGTATCATTACATACAAAGCAATAACAGCCTACGCTACTTCTTCCCTTAACGCTACTCAGTAGGAGTTAAAAATTCCTAGTCGCTTTTTGCTGGAGAAATCCAATAAGCGAAACACTTCTTACTCCATATGCTGCAGGTCTCGATTTCGATGCTGCACATGCTTCTCACAGAGCATCATGAAGTGCCTTGGAAAGGCATTAGATATCTTACAGGTGAAATTGTGTATGGCGGTCGAGTAACGGACTACTGGGATCAGCGCTGCCTTCAGAGCATCCTAGGAAAGTTTTATTCTCCAGACGCCTTACAAGAGAGCTATGGGTACACGGTGGATTACGTAAGTGATTTGCTTGTCCTCTTCATTGTTTGGCTGATGTGGCTTCCTCTCTAAATATAGTAATTTATTTATTACTCGAAACTCGAGACACGAGAAATTCAGTTTATATGTCGTTAGCCCTACACTGCTTAAACACGGAGCGAGCCTATAAAAGGTCAGCGGCTTGCACTTTGTTGGCTAAAACACGGCATTTACGTTGAGTAAACAACTCGAAAACAATCGATATGCTTTCACAAGCGAAACAACAAAAATAAGAAGTTAAAATGCATGTATATGAAGTACGATACCTGTCTAAATTCTTCTTCTGTAGATGCCATTCTTGTTGTTTTCGCTGGCCTTTTTACAAAGAAAGCAAACAAATGAAAAACCTTCCCTTGTGCGGTCGCCTGAAATATTACTTCGTGCGAATTTCGCGGGAGCACGACACGCCTGGGTAAATAAGCCAATCAAAGCAGAGTATTCCAATTTGTGACGGAGGGGCTGAGCCGCTCAGCTCCATTTATAGGCTCGCTCCGTGTTTAAATGAAATCCCAGACTTGACTCAACACGGTTGGGAGACCTTTCAGATAATGTTGCCAGAGGGTTTCTTATGATGAACCGAGAGGTCTGGTCTCGAGCTCCGACTCACACAGAATGCCATCTTCTTTCTATACATGACAGGTGTACCGTCCACCACCCCCTGAAATCTCGTTGTCAGTCTGCTGTAAGTACGTTGAAAACCTGCCCACTGTGGACGGTCCGGAACTCTTCGGAATGGACCAGAATGCAGACACAGCCTTCCTCGCTAACCAGAGCAGAGCTCTTATAGCCGACCTTCTGGCAGCTCAACCAAGGCTCACGGCAGCTGTCGGGTACGAAATCTGTGTTAAGGGTGCTGAAGGCCCAGCAAAACGTCCTCGGAACAAAGCAATTGAATTGTTTCTAGTAGGTCCCTTTCAGTGAGAGGAAGGATTGGGTTGGGCTCCAGAATTATATCTGACCGGGATTATTTTGTTGTGGTCTCGAGCGAAGCACGTTTCGCTCGCAGCGTCTCTTGTGATCAAGGAGTGTAAGTGATTATAAGCTAATTCTAGAGAAACCTTGCTGCCTCAAAATGTGCCCACTTGGTAGAGGTACTCGCATTTTAGTGATGGTTGCGACTGATTCCTTGACAGTGTCCTTTTGTGGGGGATGAACGCCTAAGGGAGCTGTCCGTTAGCGAAGGCTCAACATTATCTGTCATTTTTATAACAGCTCGAACATAACTAATGACGATATTGTTCTGGACCTTGTGAGAGACACTTTAAAGTACCTCCCTCAACGTGTGGACTCGACTGCTAATGAAGTCACCCCTGACCTGATGGATCCGAGGCTCGGATCTATGTCTCCAGATCGACTGAGGCAGATGACTCAAAAGAAGCTATTCCAGGATCCTTTGACTGACCATGCCGATCAAACAGCTTACGTCACAGTCTTGAGGCAAGAAGTAAACCGGTTTGACAGTTTGCTGAGAGTTATTCACACATCGCTGTCGTCATTGCGGTTAGCAGTTAAGGGAGAAGTGCTTATGTCAGAGCAGCTAGAAGAAGCATACAATGCGTTGCTTTGCAACCGTGTCCCTAAGACTTGGGAGGTATGTCACAACAGTAGTATCTTTTACCTGGTGGAGTGTTTCCATGGCAAAATCTGTAACTGATTGCCATTGCCCAGTTTCCTCTGCAAATGTCTTTCATTGAAGTGACGTTAAACACATTTCAACCTTTACCATAACATTTGCAACTTTCTTGTTTGGCTTGTTTCCTCGTACAGCCCCCTCTTCTAGCAAATAATCATGTCAGTCGCTGAAATACCGATTCGCTCCGACGTTTACCAAACGTTGTTTTTGTTAGAATGTTTAACGTTTAAGGTGGCTCAAAACAGTTTTCTGTTTTTTTGACACTTACAGAACTAGGTGCGATTTTTCAGGCTTGGAAGTGTTCTGTTTTGAATGGCTGTTCTATTTTTTTAAAGATAACTCTCCACTGTTCCTTTCGTGGTGTTTAAGTCACAAATTAAGGTAGTACTGTCCTGTTGCATAGCAACAAACTTGACCCACTTTTTACCATTAATTGCATCTATCTTAAAAACTAAGCCGGTGGCCTCATGTTTTTTTGATTAAAATCTTTTTACTACACACAGAAGAAGAAAAAGGGAAAATTAGAAAAAATTCTGCGGAGTAGATTTTCCTTCAATTAAAAAAAAATGGAATTTTTTTTTAATTTCGCACATGCATTCCGCTCTTGCTGTTGAATACGTTTTTCTATTAAAAAAGTAGGGTCACCGGATATTTTCGCGCGCGTTCTTCGCGCAAATTAAAATCTTGACCTTGCAAGATCGCACTTTGCGCACGCGTGATGGCAGTCCGCTGCTCAGTGAAGCCCGCAATTCCACGCGAAGAGACGAAGAGTACCACAAATACCCGAAGGTGAAGGTGGCCTAGTAAAAAGAACGAAGAAAACTTGAAGAGTATTTTTTTTCCTGCTGTTGTTTAGATTGATAGCCAGCACGATCGATCGTGGACTTTTCGTTCACGTTCCAGTACAGCAGTTTAAAAGAATGTTGTTTTTTTTTCATTTCAAATTACCTGAAGGATGGATATTTTCGAAGGTAAAAACAAGCGATATCGTAAACAGCTCACTAAGTTTGGCGAAACAAAGTTATACGAAGTAAGCCTCGGGCACGCCGCCATGTTTGTTGTGAGTTATCTCGCGCTTAAGTGCGCGTTAGAGCCCAGGCTTCTTACGGAAATATTACTGTTTTGAGCCACCTTAAAAATGTCTTTTATTACAGCAAGCAGCTTATGAATCTTGCAAACCGCTTGGAGCCTGGGTAGACAATCTGGCCAAAAGACTGGACTTTTTCAGCAGTTGGCTGGACTTAGTCCGGCAAGAGAAAACATCCAAGTCCCGGATGTCACGTGAATCTGGCATGACGTCAACACCAACCTCTAGCCAATCAGTGATTTCCGTCTCTCCACCACGTGACCATCCTAATGCTTTCTGGTTACCAGCTTTCTTCTTTCCTCAAGGTAATGTAAAATGGAAGCTGTGTTACGGTCAGTACCTCTTGAGGAAAATTAGCCTTGATTTCGTTCAAGTCGCTATTCTGAGTCCGTCCCAGACTTCAATCAAGCTTTCACCACTCTGGTTTTCTGTAGTTCATTCAAGAGACCAAAAATCCCATTTTGCTTTCACCCCAAAACGGCAAAAATCTGCTTCTGCCATTTTTCATGCCTACACTCTAGGGAAAAACAAAACAAAATTCTCGCCACACTGAATTTGACCGTTCTTCCTGTAACGTGGTATCAAAATCTCTCTATTATAAAAAAAGGTAAAGTCTGCATACGAGCCTAGTGACTCATCAGGCCGGAGCTTATCCCGGTTTCAGTAGCATGAAGCGACTAGGAGTATTTCTACTCCCCCTGGATGGGATGCTAGTCCATCGCAGGGTTACCCCCAGCATTAAATTCGCCGGTACCCATTTATACACCTGGGTGGAGAGAGGCACCGTGAGAGTAAAGTGTCTTGCCTAAAAACACAACACAATGTCCCCGGCCAGGGCTCGAACCCCGAGCGCTCGCCGAGCGAGCGCACTAACCATGAGGCCACCGCGCCTCATCCTATTATAACCTTGACATGAAAGATCGCCTTCCCTACTGAAACATTAGCGTCCCATCTTTAAGATTCTATATAAGATAGCCCTTGCAACTCCCCTCTTCCTCGTAGGGATAGCATTTATAAAAAGGCAAATGAAAACAGAAAAGTGTTGTCTGACCAGTAATTTTCCATTCTTTTACCATTTAAAGAACACTGGCTCTTACTTTTACTAACTTTGGTGTTAATCTTCATTACGTTTTTGTGTTTGATTGGTTTAGTTGTTTCGTGTAGCATAATTCAAAAAGCCTAATTCTTTCTCGTTTTCCACTGTTTGGTTAGGTTTTCTCACAGCTGTATTACAGACACATGCTCGCGAGCAAAACGTTCCACTCGACTCGTTAAGTTTCCATTACCGAGTATTGAATGAGAAGTGGACAAACGATGAACGGGTTCACACTGAAAGCAATGTTGATTTTAAACGAGTTGCCTTCCAGGTGAGAACATTTCTTTAATTAACAAGGTAACTTGCGAGAGAAGTCGTCTTGAATTTTGACGATACTGGATGAAATCATAGTTAGTAGAGGGGAATGGTTATGAAGCCCGGCAAACATCAAAGGAGCAAACAAAGATGCCAAGATTTACGATGGATGGTACATGACCTTGTACAATCTTTTTTTTTTGCGCTCAATTACTATGCATCAATTCTGTAACCAAAACGCTTTTATTCGTTAGTTTCTCGGTCGGATGTAAACACCTATTGCCCTTTGTGTACCGTCAAGGCCAAAAAAGTGAACAAGAACAAACAGCAAACAGCCTCCTCGGGTTTGATAACCATTCATCTCTATTAACTATGATGAAATAACGTCGGAAATAGACTTCCCTATGACTAGAACATTTGTGGTGGAGGGTAGCTTATTTCGATTTCATCTATCAATTTTTAAATAAAACCCTCATTCAATCCTTATTTTTCCTTGTTCGCTTAAAAGCCACTAATCCTTTTTTTAATTTCTTCTCCTTCGTACAACTCTTTAACGTCACCAAATACAGTAAATCTTAACTTTCCATGGAACGCCCCTGTTTAAATTTATTAACAGTACGTTTATCCCTAGGGTACTCCGCGAGAGGAAGGATCTGTAATTTTTGGTCTCTATCTGGATGGAGCATCATGGGATTCCTCAGTAGGCTGTTTGCAAGATTCTTTATCTGGCCAGCGGTTTTACCCATTGCCTCAACTGCTCGTTACTCCTATACAGGTAATTCTTCGACACCTCACACCCAGAAAACCTTGCGGCGGAGCAAGTCGTCCCAGAAGCCATTTCTGAGTCTCTTTTTCACGAATTCTGGTGCACGACCTTTCATATGGAAATGAGTTTGATTAACAAGACAATGAATGTGCAAGGAAATCTCATTTCAAAATGAGAGGTTGTACACCATGATTCGTCTTGAAACAGAGGTAAAAGTAGCTCGGAAATGGCCTGTAGATTTTTGAAGGATGTGATATATGTTATTTACCGGCTGGAAGGTCCGCATCTCGGGCAGCATTTTCAAGTCCGAGGTCACAGTTTTTCACTATACGGACCGTTTATTTAAGTTTCAATTTATGCGCTGCTTCCATACAACATTTGTGCTCTCGTTAAGCAAGGCCCTAAGAGGGATGGAAGGTTTGCAGTGTCACGCCATCAAAATATCCAATAAATTAACTCAAGAAGCTGGAATATGAAAGATGATTGATATATAAATACTTTTGTTCTTGGGCCATGGTAATTTGATCAAAAATAAGACACAAACAGCAGTGATAAACAGATTGAACTTGTTCATTTTGATTATGACTTGACGTTTCGTATGTACTCTACATACACATTTTCAAAAGTAACCGTTGAAATTTTAATTTCAAAATGTATGTAGAGTACATACGAAACGTCAAGTCATAATCAAAATGAACAAGTTCAATATGTTTATCACTGCTGTTTGTGTCTTATTTTTGATTGATATATAAACAACCTCACCAAGATTTAGGTTTGTGCGGTTATTCATTCGCGCGTTATTCGGAAAAGTGTTTCACCCAAATTTATAGTGCTTTGTGTGGAGACGCCATGTTGGTGCCCTTCCGAGGGGCATCAACATGGCGGCCGTAAAGTAACAAACATCTGTTTCCGAGTTTTGCCACGAAACAAAAACTTATTACTCTTAAGCTCCGACACATTGAAATTAATACTTCTTATAGAGCAAGAACTATTTAGGTAGTAAAAACTTGAGCAATAACTCATCTTTTGACCTAATCGAGAGCTTTATTGGGCCGCCATTCAATGTCACGCAACGCATGTACTTGGAAATTCAAACGTGCTCTATAACAAAATGAGGAACCCTGTCGGGCTTAAGCGTTGCAAAACGTCAAGTTATCTAATCTAAAACTTCAAAAGGATTGGTAATTTTTTTTCTTTTGAAAAATGATGACGTCACATGAAAACCGAGAATTGATCGCTTCCCAACTGCTATGGATATAACTCGAACTTCAAAACTAGCGCTGAAAAGTGTAACTTTTTAATTTGTAACTTTCAGCAAAAGTCATCAACAACACCTGAAGCAAAAGGAAAAGAAGAGAAAGAAGACGAACTTGACTTGTACGACTGTCCGCTGTACAGAACTTCTCTTCGCGCCAGCTCTCTCACGTCCACTGGTCACACCACAAACTTTGTCACGTCTGTGAATCTGCCCTCTGTTCAGCCAGCGGACTATTGGATTACTCGAGGAGTGGCTCTGCTTTGTCAACTTGATGAATGACGTCATCTGTGTACAAATGGGATCTTTTTTATGTTTCAACTTGATGCAATTTTAACGCAACTTTCATATGAATTTCTCGAAAAATTATAATCATACTTAGGTAGAAAACGACAGAGATATTCGAAAGTAATTGATGAAAAGCATTATGTTACGCAACAGTTAGAAGGAAGCTGTTTCGTGACACTCCAAGTAACGGCGCGTTTCTAGGTCTTACTTGTCGCCATTGTCTTCAGTTTACTGTCAATTATACATCTATGTTTATATCATATCTTTTTGTGGTCGGTCCATGAAAAGTGAAGAGGAACTTTTTTTACAAGCGAGAGCCAGTTTATTTTTTTGCTCCAAGGAATTTTATTCCATAAAACGTCAAAATTATGTTGAGCTTTTCAAAATATTTTTAGACCAACAAGCATAATTCAAACTTAACCGAGTGAAGTTTATTTATTCAGAAAAACAGAATTTAAAATAAAAGATTTCCAAACAGTGTTCTTTTGTTGTGATCAATGTTTGGCTGACAACCGATCAGCGAGCTTAAACTGGGAGCGTCAGGGTCACATTCTTAGGAATCAGTATCCAAGACAAAATGTTAAAGGTTCTTAAAACAACGTTCCATGATTGGCTCGAAGAAGCGAAAAGATTATCATAAGAAACAGCCGCGATTCCAAGAAGAGCTAAAAAAAGAAAGTCACAAGACTTCATTGTTTCGAGTTGAGTTCCGCGAAACCCTTGCTTTACTCGCTTGTTTCTGAACAAGATATGGATATCAAAACGTTGCTTCATAATCTCCGTGAAGAAGTGTCTTGCTCGGTGTGTTCCGACATATTTACCGATCCGAAACATCTGCCATGCTTACACAGTTTCTGTCTGCACTGCTTGAAACAATGGCATAGGACGAGCCATGGCTGTGACACGATCAGATGCCCAAAATGTCAAGCCGTTAGCAGAATACCTGAAAGTGGCGATCTGAAAGATCTTCCAACCAGTTTTTATCTGAATGGCTTGATAGATGTGCTGGCAATCAAAGAATGCAGAAGTAGTCAAGTAAGATGTGGGAACTGTGAGAAGAAAAGCTCCGAGACTTCTTATTGTTTCCACTGTTGCATATTTTACTGTGGAGAGTGCGTAACTGGACACAACATCATGCGAAACAACAAAGATCACCGTGTTCTGGCGCTCAAAGACTTTCAAGACAAGGACTATGAGGATGTGCTCAAGCGACCTGTTTTTTGTGCAAAGCAACGGCACGAGAAGGAAGAGCTCAAGTACTTTTGTAAGAACTGTGAATTGGCGGTCTGCCAAACTTGCGTCGCCCTCAGCCACAGTGGTCATTCTTTAGAGCACATAGAAGACGAAGCAGAAAGACAAAAGATTGAAATGAAATCAATGATTGAAACACAGAGGCGTAATTTACAAGCAAAGATGAACGCTGTTAGAAAACTTGACGAAGACTACGCGAAGCTGATACAACAATGCGAAGAGGTGAAGGGAGACGTTCAGAGGACTGTTGACAATTTATTTGCCAATATTGAAGCGAAGAAGAAAACAATTTTTGCAGCGGTGGAAGACCAAACAAAGAAATCACTCGAAAGTCTGACAACGCAAAAGATCGAGATGGAGCATCAAATAGAGGTGACCAAATCATCGTTGGACAAAGCTGATAAAGTTCTAACACGAAGTGCAAATCCGGCTGAAGTCGTTCAAGTAAAAACGTCGCTAGCAACAATCTTGGAGGGAGTTGATCAAACTACTAAGGCAACCGAGCATGAGCCGGAAGGTCCTCCGACTTTGACTTTCGTGCCAAATCAAAAGATGTTGAAGACTGTCAACACCGAAGAAATTGGAACACTGGAAATACTGCACGAAACTAAAGCAAGTCAATCTGTCGCTGAAGGCAAAGGCATCCGAGAAGGAACTGTTGGAGTTGAAGCACAGTTTGTTCTGACCACAAAAAACGCAGTGGGAAGACAGTGTTACAACAAACATGACCGTGTGACAGTAGAGATCAGGGACGAACAAGGACGAGAATGCGCGACGGAAGTGCAAATAAATGACAATAAGGATGGTAGCTACAAGATCAGCTATTCACCCAAAGATCCAAGCAAATACAAAGTGACAGTAAAGGTAAACGGCAAACACGTTCTTGATAGTCCTTTTTCTATTGAGGTGAAATTATTTCAGTTAAGACCTGTTTTTTCTTTTGGAAAAGAAGGTTCCTCTGTGGGAATGTTTCGCTTTCCCTGGGGGGTAGCAGTGAATGCCAGGGATGAGATAGCTGTTACTGAAAGTGGGAACCACAGGGTTCACATCTTTAATAGTGATGGAAAATACTTAAGATCTTTTGGTCGGGAAGGTAACAAAGCGGGCGAATTGAGGCATCCTGGAGGAATAACTTTTCATAAAAATGGGAATATTTTCGTAGCAGAGAGTGGTAACCATAGGATCCAGACTTTCAGTGGGGAGGGTGAGTACGTGGGTATGTTTGGTGGGTATGGAAGCCTTGATAGTCAGCTCTACAATCCTTGGGGTTTATCCTTAGACAGTGATGGGAATATCATTGTTGCTGATGCAGGCAACAAACTGATTAAGATTTTTTCTCCTGATGGCAAGTTTCTGAGGAAGATAGGTGGGCCGGGTTCTTTTAGTCTTCCTGCACACTGTGTTCAGTGTGATAGATATCTCATAGTGTCAGACTACAATGAACATTGTATAAAGGTTTTCAACTATAATGGGAATTTTCAGTACAAGTTTGGAAAGCAGGGTGGAGGGGACGGGGAGTTTAATGAGCCCTGTTATTTGTCAGTGAACAAGTCAGGACACCTGATGGTCTGTGATGAAGGTAATAATAGAATACAAATATTTCAACTGAATGGAAATTTTGTTGGCAAGTTTGGAACAAAGGGCATTAATTTAGGGGAATTAAGTTTTCCACAGTCTGTAGCAGTTCTCAGTAATGGCCGAATTGTTGTAAGCGAGGGGGGAAATCATCGCATCCAGATACTGGAGTGATTGCCCGGTGATTATCAGATTATTTTGCGGGGATTCAAACTTCATTTTACTTTTCAGTCTCTTCAATTTGTAGAATTCATTTCTGCATGAATTATTTTGGAGGTAAAAAACGTTTCTTTGTTTGCTTTACCAGTGGTTATATTAAATAATAGAGTGATTAGCAAAATAAGAAAGTAATGAAACCACTTTACGGATTAATTGTTGAAATAAGAACCTCCGCTATCAGAGAAAAGGCTGTTTAGAGGATTTTCGCTTTCTTCATTTAGAGAAGATACATATTGTTTCCAAAATGATTACTATACTCTTTAACATTTAATATTATCTTTATGATGTTTTTAAGGCAAGTTTTGTCTTAGGGATTAGCAGGTTGTTGACAAGTTGTATTGTGTGAATTATTTTGGGCAAAAACCGTTCGTTTGTTTGCTTTATCACTGGTCATATCAAATGATAGAGTGATTACCAAAATAACAAAGTAATAAAACCACTTTACGGATTAATTGTTGAAATAAGAACCTCCGCTATATATAGGAGAAAAGGCTGTTTAGAGCATTTGCGTTTTCTTAATTTCAAGAAGAAACTTGTTGTTTGTAAAATGATTACTATACTCTTTAACATTTTTAAAATTATCTTTGAGATGTTTTTAAGGCAAGTTTTGTCTTAGGGATTACCAGGTTATTGACAGTTAGTTATGTACTGGAAAATATGTAGTACACTGAATATTGCTTCCTGAATTAACTTATTGTGTTACTATTTGCCTTGAAGTTTGTATTTGTATTTTCAATAGCAGTATTTGTTAGCTACAGTGCTTCAGTTAAATCCCGCTTTACGAGTGACTGCTTAATACGGACACCTCGAGATTACGGAAAGTGATTTTCATTTCTAGCTCCAACATTTTCTCTTAACTTGACCAGCTTAAGACAGACACCTGGATTACATCAACACTTAGTGTGGTCATCACGGTGTCTGAGAAAACGGGGTTCGACTGTACCTGTAGGTTAATATGTATATATTTGAAGTTTGTATTTCTAGCTTTAGTTTATTAGAATTTTAAAGTTAGCTGCTTTAATGATGAAACGTTTTGTAGAAAGAGCTGTTAGCAATGATGAACAGTAGTGAATAGCTTTTGATATGAAATAGTTGTTAAATCATGATTTACCTTCACGATGTGAAGAAATAAAGTGTAAGTTAAATGGAGTTGTAATGTGCCTCCAGATATTACTGTTTCTCGAGAAGCGAATTGTTTTGTTTGCTTTTAAGAAACGTTAGCTGTCCAAAGGTGAAATCCTTAAACTTGTTACAACAGGACGATAGCAATATTTCCCCTGTACTAAGCAAACAGTATATATCTTTTAAGACATTTGTTCTTTTACAACTTCGCTGATAAATCTTACAAACATGGATTTCATTTCCGGCCCATGAAATCGAGTAGTATAACAGGAAGTGGTGCGCGGCAAAAGCGACAACACGCGCGCAGGTCGCCAGCCACTCGCGAGGAAAAGAGTAGGGCGCCTGCAAGAGAGGGCCAAGAAAGTTCATTTCCTCTCCCAAACACTGCTCAAACTGGCGCCATATTATTCCCAGCTCGAGCTCGTGCCATACAGATAATGAACCCAAAGAAACTAACAAGCTGCATGCTCATTAATGCTCATTTCTCCCTTTGTTCTGTTTACTGGCTTTCTTAAGACCTATCAGTTTCACTTCAACTTGGGTACGTTTCCCATACCGAACTGTAAAAAGACCACCCCGGTATTATTCAGTTCAAAAAGCCCGGAATTAGGCAATAGAGCACTTTTCCGTGTTTTTATAGCCTCATCTAAACACGAGGAGGGTTGGGAGAATTCGAGACAGTTATACAAACCCTCGACTACGTCTCGGGCTTGCATAACTTTCGACTTCTTCCAACCCTCCGAGTGTTTAGATGAAGCTATATAAACACGAAAAAAGTACTTTTACAAAATAATTCTCAAAAAAACGCGCGACTCTAAAACGTCGCAACCGTGTTTACCTACTCTCATCTAAATACACCTATCGACCAATGAGAGCGCGCGTAGTGGCGGAAATGGACTATTGGAAACCTAAAATAAACTTTCTACGCCTTTCAAATTGAACTTTATTCTTCTCACACTCAAACAAAGACAACTTTGATGTGTTGTCTGGTTTTCATGGTTCTTGTGAGTCTTTGAGTGCGTTCCTTTGATGTGATCTGGATCAGGATCAGTGATCCAACATCACTCGACAGTGACACTGATCCAACATCAGTGATCCAAATTCCTAGTCGCTTTTTGCTGGAGAAATCCAATAAGCGAAACACTTCTTACTCCATATGCTGCAGGTCTCGATTTTGATGCTGCACATGCTTCTTACAGAGCATCAGGAAGTGCCTTGGAAATGCATTAGATATCTTACAGGTGACATTGTGTATGGCGGTCGAGTAACGGACTACTGGGATCAGCGCTGCCTTCAGAGCATCCTAGGGAAGTTTTATTCTCCAGATGCCTTACAAGAGAGCTATGGGTACACGGTGGATTACGTAAGTGATTTGCTTGTCCTCTTCATTGTTTGGCTGATGTGGCTTCCTCTCTAAATATAGTAATTTATTTATTACTCGAAACTCGAGACACGAGAAATTCAGTTTATATGTCGTTAGCCCTACACTGCTTAAACACGGAGCGAGCCTATAAAAGGTCAGCGGCTTGCACTTTGTTGGCTAAAACACGGCATTTACGTTGAGTAAACAACTCGAAAACAATCGATATGCTTTCACAAGCGAAACAACAAAAATAAGAAGTTAAAATGCATGTATATGAAGTACGATACCTGTCTAAATTCTTCTTCTGTAGATGCCATTCTTGTTGTTTTCGCTGGCCTTTTTACAAAGAAAGCAAACAAATGAAAAACCTTCCCTTGTGCGGTCGCCTGAAATATTACTTCGTGCGAATTTCGCGGGAGCACGACACGCCTGGGTGAATAAGCCAATCAAAGCAGAGTATTCCAATTTGTGACGGAGGGGCTGAGCCGCTCAGCTCCATTTATAGGCTCGCTCCGTGTTTAAATGAAATCCCAGACTTGACTCAACACGGTTGGGAGACCTTTCAGATAATGTTGCCAGAGGGTTTCTTATGATGAACCGAGAGGTCTGGTCTCGAGCTCCGACTCACACAGAATGCCATCTTCTTTCTATACATGACAGGTGTACCGTCCACCACCCCCTGAAATCTCGTTGTCAGTCTGCTGTAAGTACGTTGAAAACCTGCCCACTGTGGACGGTCCGGAACTCTTCGGAATGGACCAGAATGCAGACACAGCCTTCCTCGCTAACCAGAGCAGAGCTCTTATAGCCGACCTTCTGGCAGCTCAACCAAGGCTCACGGCAGCTGTCGGGTACGAAATCTGTGTTAAGGGTGCTGAAGGCCCAGCAAAACGTCCTCGGAACAAAGCAATTGAATTGTTTCTAGTAGGTCCCTTTCAGTGAGAGGAAGGATTGGGTTGGGCTCCAGAATTATATCTGACCGGGATTATTTTGTTGTGGTCTCGAGCAAAGCACGTTTCGCTCCCAGCGTCTCTTGTGATCAAGGAGTGTAAGTGATTATAAGCTAATTCTAGAGAAACCTTGCTGCCTCAAAATGTGCCCACTTGGTAGAGGTACCCGCATTTTAATGATGTTTGCGACTGATTCCTTGACAGTGTCCTTTTGTGGGGGATGAACGCCTAAGGGAGCTGTCCGTTAGCGAAGGCTCACCATTATCTGTCATTTTTATAACAGCTCGAACATGACTAATGACGATATTGTTCTGGACCTTGTGAGAGACACTTTAAAGTACCTCCCTCAACGTGTGGACTCGACTGCTAATGAAGTCACCCCTGACCTGATGGATCCGAGGCTCGGATCTATGTCTCCAGATCGACTGAGGCAGATGACTCAAAAGAAGCTATTCCAGGATCCTTTGGCTGACTTTGCCGATCAAACAGCTTACGTCACAGTCTTGAGGCAAGAAGTAAACCGGTTTGACAGTTTGCTGAGAGTTATTCACACATCGCTGTCGTCATTGCGATTAGCAGTTAAGGGAGAAGTGCTTATGTCAGAGCAGCTAGAAGAAGCATACAATGCGTTGCTTTGCAACCGTGTCCCTAAGACTTGGGAGGTATGTCACAACAGTAGTATCTTTTACCTGGTGGAGTGTTTCCATGGCAAAATCTGTAACTGATTACCATTGCCCAGTTTCCTCTGCAAATGTCTTTCATTGAAGTGACGTTAAACACATTTCAACCTTTACCATAACATTTGCAACTTTCTTGTTTGGCTTGTTTCCTCGTACAGCCCTCTCTTCTAGCAAATAATTATGTCAGTCGCTAAAATACCGATTCGCTCCGACGTTTACCAAACGTTGTTTTTGTTAGAATGTTTAACGTTTAAGGTGGCTCAAAACAGTTTTCTGTTTTTTTGACACTTACAGAACTAGGTGCGATTTTTCAGGCTTGGAAGTGTTCTGTTTTGAATGGCTGTTCTATTTTTTTAAAGATAACTCTCCACTGTTCCTTTCGTGGTGTTTAAGTCACAAATTAAGGTAGCACTGTCCTGTTGCATAGCAACAAACTTGACCCACTTTTTACCATTAATTGCATCTATCTTAAAAACTAAGCCGGTGGCCTCATGTTTTTTTGATTAAAATCTTTTTACTACACACAGAAGAAGAAAAAGGGAAAATTAGAAAAAATTCTGCGGAGTAGATTTTCCTTCAATTAAAAAAAAATGGAATTTTTTTTTAATTTCGCACATGCATTCCGCTCTTGCTGTTGAATACGTTTTTCTATTAAAAAAGTAGGGTCACCGGATATTTTCGCGCGCGTTCTTCGCGCAAATTAAAATCTTGACCTTGCAAGATCGCACTTTGCGCACGCGTGATGGCAGTCCGCTGCTCAGTGAAGCCCGCAATTCCACGCGAAGAGACGAAGAGTACCACAAATACCCGAAGGTGAAGGTGGCCTAGTAAAAAGAACGAAGAAAACGTGAAGAGTATTTTTTTTCCTGCTGTTGTTTAGATTGATAGCCAGCACGATCGATCGTGGACTTTTCGTTCACGTTCCAGTACAGCAGTATAAAAGAATGTTGTTTTTTTTTCATTTCAAATTACCTGAAGGATGGATATTTTCGAAGGTAAAAGCAAGCGATATCGTAAACATCTCACTAAGTTTGGCGAAACAAAGTTATACGAAGTAAGCCTCGGGCACGCCGCCATGTTTGTTGTGAGTTATCTCGCGCGCTGTCTCACGACCCCTCAGGTGATTGCGCCATTCCTCGCGCTTAAGTGCGCGTTAGAGCCCAGGCTTCTTACGGAAATATTACTGTTTTGAGCCACCTGAAAAATGTCTTTTATTACAGCAAGCAGCTTATGAATCTTGCAAACCGCTTGGAGCCTGGGTAGACAATCTGGCCAAAAGACTGGACTTTTTCAGCAGTTGGCTTAACTTAGTCCGGCAAGAGAAAACATCCAAGTCCCGGATGTCACGTGAATCTGGTATGACGTCAACACCAACCTCTAGCCAATCAGTGATTTCCGTCTCTCCACCACGTGACCATCCTAATGCTTTCTGGTTACCAGCTTTCTTCTTTCCTCAAGGTAATGTAAAATGGAAGCTGTGTTACGGTCAGTACCTCTTGAGGAAAATTAGCCTTGATTTCGTTCAAGTCGCTATTCTGAGTCCGTCCCAGACTTCAATCAAGCTTTCACCACTCTGGTTTTCTGTAGTTCATTTAAGAGACCAAAAATCCCATTTTGCTTTCACCCAAAAACGGCAAAAATCTGCTTCTGCCATTTTTCATGCCTACACTCTAGGGCAAAACAAAACAAAATTCTCGCCACACTGAATTTGACCGTTCTTCCTGTAACGTGGTATCAAAATCTCTCTATTATAAAAAGGTAAAGTCTGCATACGAGCCTAGTGACTCATCAGGCCGGAGCTTATCCCGGTTTCAGTAGCATGAAGCGACTAGGAGTATTTCTACTCCCCCTGGATGGGATGCTAGTCCATCGCAGGGTTACCCCCAGCATTAAATTCGCCGGTACCCATTTATACACCTGGGTGGAGAGAGGCACCGTGAGAGTAAAGTGTCTTGCCTAAAAACACAACACAATGTCCCCGGCCAGGGCTCGAACCCCGAGCGCTCGCCGAGCGAGCGCACTAACCATGAGGCCACCGCGCCTCATCCTATTATAACCTTGACATGAAAGATCGCCTTCCCTACTCAAACATTAGCGTCCCATCTTTAAGATTCTATAAGATAACCCTTGCAACTCCCCTCTTCCTCGTAGGGATAGCATTTATAAAAAGGCAAATGAAAACAGAAAAGTGTTGTCTCACCAGTAATTTTCCATTCTTTTACCATTTAAAGAACACTGGCTCTTACTTTTACTAACTTTGGAGTTAATCTTCATTACGTTTTTGTGTTTGATTGGTTTAGTTGTTTCGTGTAGCATAATTCAAAAAGCCTAATTCTTTCTCGTTTTCCACTGTTTGGTTAGGTTTTCTCACAGCCGTATTACAGACACATGCTCGCGAGCAAAACGTTCCAGTCGACTCGTTAAGTTTCCATTACCGAGTATTGAATGAGAAGTGGACAAACGATGAACGGGTTCACACTGAAAGCAATGTGGATTTTAAACGAGTTGCCTTCCAGGTGAGAACATTTCTTTAATGTAACAAGGTAACTTACGAGAGAAGTCGTCTTGAATTTGGACGATACTGGATGAAATCATAGTTAGTAGAGGGGACTGGTTATGAAGCCCGGCAAACATCAAAGGAGCAAACAAAGATGCCAAGATTTACGATGGATGGTACATGACCTTGTACAATCTTTTTTTTTTGCGCTCAATTACTATGCATCAATTCTGTAACCAAAACGCTTTTATTCGTTAGTTTCTCGGTCGGATGTAAACACCTATTGCCCTTTGTGTACCGTCAAGGCCAAAAAAGTGAACAAGAACAAACAGCAAACAGCCTCCTCGGGTTTGATAACCATTCATCTCTATTAACTATGATGAAATAACGTCGGAAATAGACTTCCCTATGACTAGAACATTTGTGGTGGAGGGTAGCTTATTTCGATTTCATCTATCAATTTTTAAATAAAACCCTCATTCAATCCTTATTTTTCCTTGTTCGCTTAAAAGCCACTAATCCTTTTTTTAATTTCTTCTCCTTCGTACAACTCTTTAACGTCACCAAATACAGTAAATCTTAACTTTCCATGGAACGCCCCTGTTTAAATTTATTAACAGTACGTTTATCCCTAGGGTACTCCGCGAGAGGAAGGATCTGTAATTTTTGGTCTCTATCTGGATGGAGCATCATGGGATTCCTCAGTAGGCTGTTTGCAAGATTCTTTATCTGGCCAGCGGTTTTACCCATTGCCTCAACTGCTCGTTACTCCTATACAGGTAATTCTTCGACACCTCACACCCAGAAAACCTTGCGGCGGAGCAAGTCGTCCCAGAAGCCATTTCTGAGTCTCTTTTTCACGAATTCTGGTGCACGACCTTTCATATGGAAATGAGTTTGATTAACAAGACAATGAATGTGCAAGGAAATCTCATTTCAAAATGAGAGGTTGTACACCATGATTCGTCTTGAAACAGAGGTAAAAGTAGCTCGGAAATGGCCTGTAGATTTTTGAAGGATGTGATATATGTTATTTACCGGCTGGAAGGTCCGCATCTCGGGCAGCATTTTCAAGTCCGAGGTCACAGTTTTTCACTATACGGACCGTTTATTTAAGTTTCAATTTATGCGCTGCTTCCATACAACATTTGTGCTCTCGTTAAGCAAGGCCCTAAGAGGGATGGAAGGTTTGCAGTGTCACGCCATCAAAATATCCAATAAATTAACTCAAGAAGCTGGAATATGAAAGATGATTGATATATAAATACTTTTGTTCTTGGGCCATGGTAATTTGATCAAAAATAAGACACAAACAGCAGTGATAAACAGATTGAACTTGTTCATTTTGATTATGACTTGACGTTTCGTATGTACTCTACATACACATTTTCAAAAGTAACCGTTGAAATTTTAATTTCAAAATGTATGTAGAGTACATACGAAACGTCAAGTCATAATCAAAATGAACAAGTTCAATATGTTTATCACTGCTGTTTGTGTCTTATTTTTGATTGATATATAAACAACCTCACCAAGATTTAGGTTTGTGCGGTTATTCATTCGCGCGTTATTCGGAAAAGTGTTTCACCCAAATTTATAGTGCTTTGTGTGGAGACGCCATGTTGGTGCCCTTCCGAGGGGCATCAACATGGCGGCCGTAAAGTAACAAACATCTGTTTCCGAGTTTTGCCACGAAACAAAAACTTATTACTCTTAAGCTCCGACACATTGAAATTAATACTTCTTATAGAGCAAGAACTATTTAGGTAGTAAAAACTTGAGCAACAAGAGGCCTAGAGGCCTTAACGCGGATGCTGTTTAGTGATCATTATTGGTTTGTGTGCGAAGAGTGAGGCCCAGTTAACGAAATAAGTGAAAATGCTGAATGTTTTTTTGTAAAGGAAAGAGAAGCCTTAGTTGTCATGATTGGTTTTCGATTGAGTTGAGTTGAATCGTGAACAGTTAGAGAGTTCAGCTGAAAACTTTCATTATGGACAGCGCATTAAAAGACGAGCAACATATCTTTTGAGGACTTTTATTCACATAATTATAAAGCCGCTCAAATTTAGCTTCGGGCTATCTGCACAACCTCGGCCATTGAATTTTTGTGGCAAAAAGTCAGCTGGGCATTTTTTCTAGCTGAAGATTTCCAAGCCCCTCACAAGCAAGGAAAGCAAAGATTTGGCTTTTGTGACAGTTCGCTTTTCCTTTGTGCACGACCGTCACGACATAAACTTGCGGTCACACGATCTTAAAAAATCGGGAAAAGAAAACAAGTAAATACACGAGTGAAGGACATTTTTCACATATAAGAAAGCTCCTGATGACCTGTTGATCTTAGCTTGATAGGAGTCACATAATGAGAAAAATTCAGAGATTTCCCTTTACGCGAATTAGGCCAGGCTTTACGCGTATAAATGTCATAGAATTGTAAACAAACAATTTAATACCGTAAAGCCAGCAAATTCTTGGGATGAATATCTTGAAAATCTCATTTCAGTACAGCACTTATACTGGAAAAGAAACAACACCTTTTCGTTCAGAAATAGATAAAACGACCTCGAGCAAAAAACACGCTCTTCTTACGAGAGAAAAGAAATCGAAACGCTAGTAATTTTCCGACCGCTATTTGCATAAGTATCCCCTGATTCGATCAGAACGCATGGATGCTCTCGAATCAAATATATTGTTTTCTATCATTCTGAACATTTTATTGCGAATTGTACTCCATGTTTTCTACGAGCCGTACAGTTCTCTCTCGGCTTGCTATGTATGGTACGGGGTTTTGCTCGTTCCTAAAAGTAAATGCTTGTTTCTTAACACGCCGCTGTCTGATCTGGAATCGTAAACAACACACATTTGGGACATTTGCTCGGGCGTTCGAAACGGAGCCGTTCAGGTTTAGGTCTTTCAAGTCGAAGCAATTCGTAAATAAATTAAGCTCGAGACAACGAAAACCAAGTATATGATAAACCAAACAAGAGGCTATTTCGATGGTTCTTTATTAAATATGCACCTTCAAGATCAATTTCCTTAACGCAAGCAGTCCACTAGTCTCCTTCGCAAGCAGTTCGTCCAACGTGCACTACAAAAACAATTGAATATGTTGCGCTGTTCTAAAGGCGGCGAAATACGAGAAACAAAAACACGTATCTCGTATATCGCCGCTTTAAATGCGGCGACGATATATTCGATACAAAAACTGTTAACTTAGCTGATGTTTCGAGTTCTTCACAGTCTTCACCTTGCGCGATCAACTCGTTGTTTTCGTAGGAGAGAGCGGCTCTACTTTGAACAACAACTTTTGGCTTTGCTGCTCGTTCATTAAACTCACAACTTGTTGTGCATTAAATTTGCACACATTTCGCGGCAAGTTGAGGGTTTGTGCATCTCGTGAAGCAGTCTCGAAGCTCACCGCATGAAACCTTCCATATTGCGACAAATGCAAACTTGAATCCAGATGAAAAAACAACAGGAGCTCCCATTGGCTACAACGTACGTACAGCCAATCACAACTTGCGTTACAATTTGCGACTACCATGACGAAAAAAAAAAAAAAAAGAAATTCGTCCCAATTTATAACGCGGATTGCTTCGCATCCGCGTAATAACTCATCTTTTGACCTAATCGAGAGCTTTATTGGGCCGCCATTCAATGTCACGCAACGCATGTACTTGGAAATTCAAACGTGCTCTATAACAAAATGAGGAACCCTGTCGGGCTTAAGCGTTGCAAAACGTCAAGTTATCTAATCAAAAGGATTGGTAATTTTTTTTCTTTTGGAAAATGATGACGTCACATGAAAACCGAGAATTGATCGCTTCCCAACTGCTATGGATATAACTCGAACTTCAAAACTAGCGCTGAAAAGTGTAACTTTTTAATTTGTAACTTTCAGCAAAAGTCATCAACAACACCTGAAGCAAAAGGAAAAGAAGAGAAAGAAGACGAACTTGACTTGTACGACTGTCCGCTGTACAGAACTTCTCTTCGCGCCAGCTCTCTCACGTCCACTGGTCACACCACAAACTTTGTCACGTCTGTGAATCTGCCCTCTGTTCAGCCAGCGGACTATTGGATTACTCGAGGAGTGGCTCTGCTTTGTCAACTTGATGAATGACGTCATCTGTGTACAAATGGGATCTTTTTTATGTTTCAACTTGATGCAATTTTAACGCAACTTTGATATGAATTTCTCGAAAAATTATAATCATACTTTGGTAGAAAACGACAGAGATATTCGAAAGTAATTGATGAAAAGCATTATGTTACGCAACAGTTAGAAGGAAGCTGTTTCGTGACACTCCAAGTAACGGCGCGTTTCTAGGTCTTACTTGTCGCCATTGTCTTCAGTTTACTGTCAGTTATACATCTATGTTTATATCATATCTTTTTGTGGTCGGTCCATGAAAAGTGAAGAGGAACTTTTTTTACAAGCGAGAGCCAGTTTAATTTTTTTGCTCCAGGGAATTTTATTCCATAAAACGTCAAAATTATGTTGAGCTTTTCAAAATATTTTTAGACCAACAAGCATAATGCAAACTTAACCGAGTGAAGTTTATTTATTCAGAAAAACAGTATTTAAAATAAAAGATTTCCAAACAGTGTTCTTTTGTTGTGATCAATGTTTGGCTGACAACCGATCAGCGAGCTTAAACTGGGAGCGTCAGGGTCACATTCTTAGGAATCAGTCTCCAAGACAAAATGTTAAAGGTTCTTAAAACAACGTTTCATGATTGGCTCGAAGAAGCGAAAAGATTATCATAAGAAACAGCCGCGATTCCAAGAAGAGCTAAAAAAAGAAAGTCACAAGACTTCATTGTTTCGAGCTGAGTTCCGCGAAAACCTTGCTTTACTCGCTTGTTTCTGAACACGACATGGATATCAAAACGTTGCTTCATAATCTCCGTGAAGAAGTGTCTTGCTCGGTGTGTTCCGACATATTTACCGATCCGAAACATCTGCCATGCTTACACAGTTTCTGTCTGCACTGCTTGAAACAATGGCATAGGACGAGCCATGGCTGTGACACGATCAGATGCCCAAAATGTCAAGCCGTTAGCAGAATACCTGAAAGTGGCGATCTGAAAGATCTTCCAACCAGTTTTTATCTGAATGGCTTGATAGATGTGCTGGCAATCAAAGAATGTAGAAGTAGTCAAGTAAGATGTGGGAACTGCGAGAAGAAAAGCTCCGAGACTTCTTATTGTTTCCACTGTTGCATATTTTACTGTGGAGAGTGCGTAACTGGACACAACATAATGCGAAACAACAAAGATCACCGTGTTCTGGCGCTGAAAGACTTTCGAGACAAGGACTATGAGGATGTGCTCAAGCGACCTGTTTTTTGTGCAAAGCAACGGCACAAGAAAGAAGAGCTCAAGTACTTTTGTAAGAACTGTGAAATGGCGGTCTGCCAAGCTTGCGTCACCCTCAGCCACAGTGGTCATTCTTTAGAGCACATAGAAGACGAAGCAGAAAGACAAAAGATTGAAATGAAATCAATAATTGAAACACAGAGGCGTAATTTACAAGCAAAGATGAACGCTGTTAGAAAACTTGATGAAGACTACGCGAAGCTGATACAACAATGCGAAGAGGTGAAGGGAGACGTTCAGAGGACTGTTGACAATTTATTTGCCAACATTGAAGCGAAGAAGAAAACAATTTTTGCAGCGGTGGAAGACCAAACAAAGAAATCACTCGAAATTCTGACAACGCAAAAGATCGAGATGGAGCATCAAATAGAGGTGACCAAATCATCGTTGGACAAAGCTGATAAAGTTTTATCACGAAGTGCAAATGCTGAAGTCGTTCAAGTGAAAAAGTCATTAGCAACAATCTTAGAGGGAGTTGATCAAACTACTGAGCCAACTGAACGTGGCCCGAAAGATCTTACGACTTTTGTTTTCGTGCCAAATCAAAAACTGTCGAAGACTGTCAACACCGAAGAAATCGGAACACTGGAAATACTGAACGAAACTAAAGCAAGTCAATCTGTCGCTGAAGGCAAAGGCATCCGAGAAGGAACTGTTGGAAAGGAAGCACAGTTTGTTCTGACCACTAAAAACGCAGTGGGAAGACAGTGTTACAACAAACATGACCGTGTGACGGTAGAGATCAGGGACGAAGAAGGACGAGAATGCGCGACGGAAGTGCAAATAAATGACAATAAGGATGGAAGCTACAAGATCAGCTATTCACCCAAAGATCCAAGCAAATACAAAGTGACAGTAAAGGTAAACGGCAAACACGTTCTTGATAGTCCTTTTTCTATTGAGAAGAAATTATTTCAGTTAAGACCTGTTTTTGGAACACATGGTTCGTCTGTGGGAATGTTTCGCGTTCCCTGGGGGGTGGCAGTGAATGCCAGGGACGAGATAGCTGTTACTGATAGTACGAACCACAGGGTTCAAATCTTTAATAGTGATGGAAAATACTTAAGATCTTTTGGTCGGCAAGGTAACAACGCGGGCGAATTGAAGTATCCCTGGGGAATAACTTTTCATAAAAATGGGAATATTTTCGTAGCAGACTCTGCTAACCACAGGATCCAGACTTTCAGTGGGGAGGGTGAGTACGTGGGTATGTTTGGTGGGTATGGAAGCCTTGATAGTCAGCTCTGTGATCCTTGGGGTTTATCTGTAGACAGTGATGGAAATATCATTGTTGCTGATGCAGGCAACAAACTGATTAAGATTTTTTCTCCTGATGGCAAGTTTCTAAAGAAGATAGGTGGGCAGGGTTCTTTTACTTATCCTATCCACTGTATTCAGTGTGATAGATATCTCATAGTGTCAGACGGCCAAGAACATTGTATAAAGGTTTTCAACTATAATGGGAATTTGCAGTACAAGTTTGGAAAGCAGGGTGGAGGGGACGGGGAGTTTGCTTCTCCCCGTTGTTTGTCAGTGAACAAGTCTGGACACCTGATGGTCTGTGATAGAGGTAATAATAGAATACAAATATTTCAACTGAATGGAAATTTTGTTGGCAAGTTTGGAACAAAGGGCATTAATTTAGGGGAATTAAGTTTTCCACTGTCTGTAGCAGTTCTCGGTAATGGCCGAATTGTTGTAAGCGAGGGGACAAATCATCGCATCCAGATACTGGAGTGATTGCCCGGTGATTATCAGATTATTTTGCGGGGATTCAAACTTCATTTTAGTTTTCAGTCTCTTCAATTTGTAGAATTCATTTCTGCATGAATTATTTTTGAGGAAAAAAACGTTTCTTTGTTTGCTTTACCAGTTGTTATATTAAATAATAGAGTGATTAGCAGAATAAGAAAGTAATGAAACCACTTTACGGATTAATTGTTGAAATAAGAACCTCCAATATCAGAGAAAAGGCTGTTTAGAGGATTTTCGCTTTCTTCATTTAGAGAAGATACATATTGTTTCCAAAATGATTACTATACTCTTTAACATTTAATTATCTTTATGATGTTTTTAAGGCAAGTTTTGTCTTAGGGATTAGCAGGTTGTTGACAAGTTGTACTGTGTGAATTATTTTGGGCAAAAACCGTTCGTTTGTTTGCTTTATCACCGGTTATATTAAATGATAGAGTAATTACCAAAATAAGAAAGTGATAAAACCACTTAACGGATTAATTGTTGAAATAAGAACCTCCGCTATATATAGGAGAAAAGGCTGTTTAGAGGATTTGCGTTTTCTTAATTTCAAGAAGAAACTTGTTGTTTGTTAAATGATTACTATACTCTTTAACATTTTTAAAATTATCTTTGTGATATTTTTATAGCAAGTTGTCTTAGGGATTAGCAGGTTATTGACAGTCAGTTATTTACTGGAAAATATGTAGTATACAGTGAATATTGCTTCAATTAACTTACTGTCTTATTATTTGCCTTGAAGTTTGTATTTGTATTTTCAATAGCATTATCTGTTAGCTACAGTGCTTCAGTTAAATCCCGCTTTACGAGTGACTGCTCAATACGGTCACCTCGAGATTACGGAAAGCGATTTAATTTCTACAATCCTGGCCAAAACGTTTGGGACACTTTCTCATTTTTCTATAAAAAAAGCATTTCAATCTATCCCCCTCCCCCCCTGAACAATGTTGGTTGTCAGGAGTCACAGATGGCATGTACTAAAACCCGAAACAACGAAACGAAACCACCGAAACGAAACAATCGAAACGAAACCGCCGAAACAAGCGAAACGAACGAAACAAAGCCACGGGCCAGCAAAAGACAGAATTATCTTACATTTAGGACTTTAAGAAAGAAAATGGTTTCGTATTTTTTTATGTATTTTTAGGGCGGAGCACCGACCAAAGCAGATGGGAAAAGAAAAGGAAAATAATTGAAAAGTTAGGGAAAGAAGTATTCACTAATAACGTCTCAGTCAGTATCGCTACATGTACTTGTTTGTCTCCTTGATTTAGGCGAATTTGAATTTTGGCCAAAACGTTTGGGACACTTTCTTATTTTTCTATAAAAAAGGCATTTCAATCTATCCCCCCTCCCCCCCCTGAACAATGTTGGTTGTCAGGAGTCACAGATGTATCACAAATATTCTACAGTCAAAGGACTTCAACATTGTTCAGGGGGAGCGGGGGAAAATCTTTTTAAGGCTATCTTTATGACTGTAAATTGTTGGTTTCCCGCAGTTTCCACGTAAAAAAGCGAGAACAAAGGGAAGTGTCCCAAATCCTTTTGGCCAGGATTGTAGCTCCAATATTTTATCTTAACTTGACCAGCTTAAGAGAGACACCTGGATTACATCAACACTTAGTGTGGTCCTCACGGCGTCTGAGAAAACGGGGTTCGACTGTACCTGTAGATTAATATTTATATATTTGAAGTTTGTATTTCTAGCTTTAGTTTATTAGAACTTTAAAGCTAGCTGCTTTAATGATGAAACGTTTTGTAGAAAGAGCTGTTAGCAGTGATAAACAGTAGTGAATAGCTTTTGATATGAAATACTTCTTAAATCACGATTTACTTTCACGATGTGAAGAAATAAAGTGTAAGTTAAATGGAGTTGTAATGTGCCTCTAGATATTACTGTTTCTCGAGAAGCAAATTGTTTTGTTTACTTTTAAGAAACGTTAGCTGGCCAAAGGTGAAATCCTTAAACTTGTAACAACAGGACGATAGCAATATTTCCCCTGTACTGAGCAAACAATATAGATTTTTTTAAGCCATTTGTTCTTTTTACAGCTTCGCTGATAAATCTTACAAACATGGATTTCATTTCCGGCCCATGAAATCGAGTAGTATAACAGGAAGTGTTGCGCGGCAAAAGCGAAAACACGCGCGCAGGTCGCCCGCCACTCGCGAGGAAAAGGGTAGGGCGCCTGCAAGAGAGGGCCAAGAAAATTCATTTCCTCTCCCAAACACTGCTCAAAATGGCGCCATATTATTCCCAGCTCGAGCTCGTGCCATACAGATAATGAACCCAAAGAAACTAACAAGCTGCATGCTCATTAATGCTCATTTCTCCCTTTGTTCTGTTTACTGGCTTTCTTAAGACTTATCAGTTTCACTTCAACTTGGGTACGTTTCCCATACCGAACTGTAAAAAGACCACCCCGGTATTATTCAGTTCAAAAAGCCCGGAATTAGGCAATAGAGCACTTTTCCGTGTTTTTATAGCCTCATCTAAACACGAGGAGGGTTGGGAGAATTCGAGACAGTTATACAAACCCTCGACTACGTCTCGGGTTTGCATAACTTTCGACTTCTTCCAACCCTCCGAGTGTTTAGATGAAGCTATATAAACACGAAGAAAGTACTTTTACAAAATAATTCTCAAAAAAACGCGCGACTCTAAAACGTCGCAACCGTGTTTACCTACTCTCATCTAAATACACCTATCGACCAATGAGAGCGCGCGTAGTGGCGGAAATGAACTATTGGAAACCTAAAATAAACTTTCTACGCCTTTCAAATTGAACTTTATTCTTCTCACACTCAAACAAAGACAACTTTGATGTGTTGTCTGGTTTTCATGGTTCTTGTGAGTCTTTGAGTGCGTTCCTTTGATGTGATCTGGATCAGGATCAGTGATCCAACATCACTCGACAGTGACACTGATCCAACATCAGTGATCCAAATTCCTAGTCGCTTTTTGCTGGAGAAATCCAATAAGCGAAACACTTTTTACTCCATATGCTGCAGGTCTCGATTTTGATGCTGCACATGCTTCTTACAGTGATCAGGAAGTGCCTTGGAAAGGCATTAGATATCTTACAGGTGAAATTGTGTATGGCGGTCGAGTAACGGACTACTGGGATCAGCGCTGCCTTCAGAGCATCCTAGGAAAGTTTTATTCTCCAGATGCCTTACAAGAGAGCTATGGGTACACGGTGGATTACGTAAGTGATTTGCTTGTCCTCTTCATTGTTTGGCTGATGTGGCTTCCTCTCTAAATATAGTAATTTATTTATTACTCGAAACTCGAGACACGAGAAATTCAGTTTATTTGTCGTTAGCCCTACACTGCTTAAACACGAAGCGAGCCTATAAAAGGTCAGCGGCTTGCACTTTGTTTGCTAAAACACGGCATTTACGTTGAGTAAACAACTCGAAAACAATCGATATGCTTTCACAAGCGAAACAACAAAAATAAGAAGTTAAAATGCATGTATATGAAGTACGATACCTGTCTAAATTCTTCTTCTGTAGATGCCATTCTTGTTGTTTTCGCTGGCCTTTTTACAAAGAAAGCAAACAAACGAAAATCTTCCCTTCTGCGGTCGCCTGAAATATTACTTCGTGCAAATTTCGCGGGAGCACGACACGCCTGGGTGAATAAGCCAATCAAAGCAGAGTATTCCAATTTGTGACGGACGGGCTGAGCCGCTCAGCTCCCTCCGTGTTTAAATGAAATCCCAGACTTGACTCAACACGGTTGGGAGACCTTTCAGATAATGTTGCCAGAGGGTTTCTTATGATGAACCGAGAGGCCTGGTCTCGAGCTCCGACTCACACAGAATACCATCTTCTTTCTATACATGACAGGTGTACCGTCCACCACCCCCTGAAATCTCGTTGTCAGTCTGGTGTAAGTACGTTGAAAACCTGCCCACTGTGGACGGTCCGGAACTCTTCGGAATGGACCAGAATGCAGACACGGCCTTCCTCGGTAACCAGAGCAGAGCTCTTATAGCCGACCTTCTGGCAGCTCAACCAAGGCTCACGGCAGCTGTCGGGTACGAAATCTGTGTTAAGGGTGCTGAAGGCCCCAGCAAAACGTCCTCGGAACAAAGCAATTGAATTGTTTCTAGTAAGTCTCTTTCAGTGAGAGGAAGGATGTACCAATGGTTTTTGGGTTGGGCTCCAGAATTATATCTGACCGGGATTATTTTGTTGTGGTCTCGAGCAAAGCACGTTTCGCTCGCAGCGTCTCTTGTGATCAAGGAGTGTAAGTGATTATAAGCTAATTCTAGAGAAACCTTGTTGCCTCAAAATGTGCCCACTTGGTAGAGGTACCCGCATTTTAATGATGTTTGCGACTGATTCCGTGACAGTGTCCTTTTGTGGGGGGTGAACGCCTAAGGGAGCTGTCCGTTAGCGAAGGCTCAACATTATCTGTCATTTTTATAACAGCTCGAACATGACTAATGACGATATTGTTCTGGACCTTGTGAGAGACACTTTAAAGTACCTCCCTCAACATGTGGACTCGACTGCTAATGAAGTCACCCCTGACCTGATGGATCCGAGGCTCGGATCTATGTCTCCAGATCGACTGAGGCAGATGACTCAAAAGAAGCTATTCCAGGATCCTTTGACTGACCATGCCGATCAAACAGCTTACGTCACAGTCTTGAGGCAAGAAGTAAACCGGTTTGACAGTTTGCTGAGAGTTATTCACACATCGCTGTCGTCATTGCGATTAGCAGTTAAGGGAGAAGTGCTTATGTCAGAGCAGCTAGAAGAAGCATACAATGCGTTGCTTTGCAACCGTGTCCCTAAGACTTGGGAGGTATGTCACTACAGTGGTATCTTTTACCTGGTGGAGTGTTTCCATGGCAAAATCTGTAACTGATTGCCATTGCCCAGTTTCCTCTGCAAATGTCTTTCATTGAAGTGACGTTAAACACGTTTCAACCTTTACCATAACATTTGCAACTTTCTTGTTTGGCTTGTTTCCTCGTACAGCCCCCTCTTCTAGCAAATAATTATGTCAGTCGCTAAAATACCGATTCGCTCCGACGTTTACCAAACGTTGTTTTTGTTAGAATGTTTGACGTTTAAGGTGGCTCAAAATAGTTTTCTGTTTTTTTTGACACTTACAGAACTAGGTGCGATTTTTCAGGCTTGGAAGTGTTCTGTTTTGAATGGCTGTTCTATTTTTTTAAAGATAACTCTCCACTGTTCCTTTCGTGGTGTTTAAGGACGTTCGCGCCCAAAAACTTCCCACACACAGATTTTTTTAAAACTTTGACTGACGGTAGAAAATGATAAGATTAGATAAAAAACGTAAAAAAAATCGGGGGTGACCGAACTCGTTTTCAAGATAAAGCGTAGCTCAGACTATAGCATTTCTACGATTCTCAGTCATTCGAGGCGATTCTGGCCGGATTCATTACTATCGGCATATATTTAAGTTGAAGAATCATCTCTAAGCTATGAGTGTTTAACACGGCTTATATAGGCCTAATTGATAGATCTTTGCTACATATGTCATTAAATCTGCTAGAATTTGCCTTAAAAAAGACAACTTCTAAGTCACGCACACCTGTCTCCATGTACCAATTCGACCCTTTTTTAATAGTATATGACAAATAATTACAACTTCCCACACACAGATTTTTTTGGTTTTTTAGTATAATGTAGAGAGTTAAAAAAGGAAGTGATCTGCCGAAAAAAAAGTGGGGGTCACCGAGCTTCCAACAAAAATATTCGCACACCAAGTTAACGCAAAGGTCATCAGCTCTATATTTTGTTAAGTTTTCGACTCGGTGCGCGCGCTTGAAAATGACGTGGCACGCGCGTGACCAATGAATAGCGTGCGCACTAGAGATGCGCAGTAGCAATGGGCGCGAACGTACTTAAGTCACAAATTAAGGTAGTACTGTCCTGTTGCATAGCAACAAACTTGACCCACTTTTTACCATTAATTGCATCTATCTTAAAAACTAAGCCGGTGGCCTCATGTTTTTTTGATTAAAATCTTTTTACTACACACAGAAGAAGAAAAAGGGAAAATTAGAAAAAATTCTGCGGAGTAGGTTTTCCTTCAATTAAAAAAAAATGAAAATTTTTTTTAATTTTGCACATGCATTCTGCTCTTGCTGTTGAATACGTTTTTATATTAAAAAAGTAGGGTCACCGGATATTTTCGCGCGCGTTCTTCGCGCAAATTAAAATCTTGACCTTGCAAGATCGCACTTTGCGCACGCGTGATGGCAGTCCGCTGCTCAGTGAAGCCCGCAATTCCACGCGAAGAGACGAAGAGTACCACAAATACCCGAAGGTGAAGGTGGCCTAGTAAAAAGAACGAAGAAAACTTGAAGAGTATTTTTTTTCCTGCTGTTGTTTAGATTGATAGCCAGCACGATCGATCGTGGACTTTTCGTTCACGTTCCAGTACAGCAGTTTAAAAGAATGTTTTTTTTTTCATTTCAAATTACCTGAAGGATGGATATTTTCGAAGGTAAAAACAAGCGATATCGTAAACAGCTCACTAAGTTTGGCGAAACAAAGTTATACGAAGTAAGCCTCGGGCACGCCGCCATGTTTGTTGTGAGTTATCTCGCGCGCTGTCTCACGACCCCTCAGGTGATTGCGCCATTCCTCGCGCTTAAGTGCGCGTTAGAGCCCAGGCTTCTTACGGAAATATTACTGTTTTGAGCCACCTTAAAAATGTCTTTTATTACAGCAAGCAGCTTATGAATCTTGCAAACCGCTTGGAGCCTGGGTAGACAATCTGGCCAAACGACTGGACTTTTTCAGCAGTTGGCTGGACTCAGTCCGGCAAGAGAAAACATCCAAGTCCCGGATGTCACGTGAATCTGGTATGACGTCAACACCAACCTCTAGCCAATCAGTGATTTCCGTCTCTCCACCACGTGACCATCCTAATGCTTTCTGGTTACCAGCTTTCTTCTTTCCTCAAGGTAATGTAAAATGGAAGCTATGTTACGGTCAGTACCTCTTGAGGAAAATTAGCCTTGATTTCGTTCAAGTCGCTATTCTGAGTCCGTCCCAGACTTCAATCAAGCTTTCACCACTCTGGTTTTCTGTAGTTCATTCAAGAGACCAAAAATCCCATTTTGCTTTCACCCCAAAACGGCAAAAATCTGCTTCTGCCATTTTTCATGCCTACACTCTAGGGAAAAACAAAACAAAATTCTCGCCACACTGAATTTGACCGTTCTTCCTGTAACGTTGTATCAAAATCTCTCTATTATAAAAAAAAGGTAAAGTCTGCATACGAGCCTAGTGACTCATCAGGCCGGAGCTTATCCCGGTTTCAGTAGCATGAAGCGACTAGGAGTATTTCTACTCCCCCCTGGATGGGATGCTAGTCCATCGCAGGGTTACCCCCAGCATTAAATTCGCCGGTACCCATTTATACACCTGGGTGGAGAGAGGCACTGTGAGAGTGAAGTGTCTTGCCTAAGAACAGAACACAATGTCCCCGGCCAGGGCTCGAACCCCGAGCGTCGCCGCCGAGCGAGCGCACTAACCATGAGGCCACCGCGCCTCATCCTATTATAACCTTGACATGAAAGATCGCCTTCCCTACTGAAACATTAGCGTCCCATCTTTAAGATTCTATAAGATAACCCTTGCAACTCTCCTCTTCCTCGTAGGGATAGCATTTATAAAAAGGCAAATGAAAACAGAAAAGTGTTGTCTGACCAGTAATTTTCCATTCTTTTACCATTTAAAGAACAGTGGCTCTTACTTTTATTAACTTTGGTGTTAATCTTCATTACGTTTTTGTGTTTGATTGGTTTAGTTGTTTCGTGTAGCATAATTCAAAAAGCCTAATTCTTTCTCGTTTTCCACTGTTTGGTTAGGTTTTCTCACAGCTGTATTACAGACACATGCTCGCGAGCAAAACGTTCCAGTCGACTCGTTAAGTTTCCATTACCGAGTATTGAATGAGAAGTGGACAAACGATGAACGGGTTCACACTGAAAGCAATGTGGATTTTAAACGAGTTGCCTTCCAGGTGAGAACATTTCTTTAATGTAACAAGGTAACTTACGAGAGAAGTCGTCTTGAATTTTGACGATACTGGATGAAATCATAGTTAGTAGAGGGGAATGGTTATGAAGCAAACATCAAAGGAGCAAACAAAGATGCCAAGATTTATGATGGATGGTACATGACCTTGTACAATCTTTTTTTTTTTTGCGCTCAATTACTATGCATCAATTCTGTAACCAAAAGGCTTTTATTCGTTAGTTTCTCGGTCGGATGTAAACACCTATTGCCCTTTGTGTACCGTCAAGGCCAAAAAAGTGAACAAGAACAAACAGCAAACAGCCTCCTCGGGTTTCATAACCATTCACCTCTATTAACTATGATGAAATAACATCGGAAATAGACTTCCCTATGACTAGAACATTTGTGGTGGAGGGTAGCTTATTTCGATTTCATCTATCAATTTTTAAATAAAACCCTCATTCAATCCTTATTTTTCCTTGTTCGCTTAAAAGCCACTAATCCTTTTTTTAATTTCTTCTCCTTCGTACAACTCTTTAACATCACCAAATACAGTAAATCTTAACTTTCCATGGAACGCCCCTGTTTAAATTTATTAACAGCACGTTTATCCCTAGGGTACTCCGCGAGAGGAAGGATCTGTAATTTTTGGTCTCTATCTGGATGGAGCATCATGGGATTCCTCAGTAGGCTGTTTGCAAGATTCTTTATCTGGCCAGCGGTTTTACCCATTGCCTCAACTGCTCGTTACTCCTATACAGGTAATTCTTCGACACCTCACACCCAGAAAACCTTGCGGCGAAGCAAGTCGTCCCAGATCCCTTTGAAATCCACGCGTCTGTTAAAAGTCATTTCCGAGTTGCTTTTTCACGAATTCTGGTGCACGACCTTTCATATGGAAATGAGTTTGGTAAACAAGACAATGAATGTGCAAGGAAATCTCATTTCAAAATGAGAGGTTGTACACCATGACTCGTCTTGAAACAGAGGTAAAAGTAGCTCGGAAATGGCCTGTAGATTTTTGAAGGATGTGATATATGTTATTTACTGGCTGGAAGGTCGGCATCTCGGGCAGCATTTTCAAGTCCGAGGTCACAGTTTTTCACTATACGGACCGTTTATTAAAGTGTCAATTTATGCGCTGCTTCCATACAACATTTGTGCTCTCGTTAAGCAAGGCCCTAAGAGGGATGGCCGGTTTGTAGTGTCACGCCATCAAAATATCCAATAAATTAACTCAAGAAGCTGGAATATGAAAGATGATTGATATATAAATACTTTTGTTCTTGGGCCATGGTAACCGTTGAAATTTTAATTTCAAAATGTATGTAGAGTACATACGAAACGTCAAGTCATAATCAAAATGAACAAGTTCAATATGTTTATCACTGCTGTTTGTGTCTTATTTTTGATTGATATATAAACAACCTCACCAAGATTTAGGTTTGTGCGGTTATTCATTCGCGCGTTATTCGGAAAAGTGTTTCACCCAAATTTATAGAGCTTTGTATGGAGACGCCATGTTGGTGCCCCTCCGAGGGGCATCAACATGGCGGCCGTAAAGTAACAAACATCTGTTTCCGAGTTTTGCCACGAAACAAAAACTTATTACTCTTAAGCTCCGACACATTGAAATTAATACTTCTTATAGAGCAAGAACTATTTAGGTAGTAAAAACTTGAGCAATAACTCATCTTTTGACCTAATCGAGAGCTTTATTGGGCCGCCATTCAATGTCACGCAACGCATGTACTTGGAAATTCAAACGTGCTCTATAACAAAATGAGGAACCCTGTCGGGCTTAAGCGTTGCAAAACGTCAAGTTATCTAATCTAAAACTTCAAAAGGATTGGTAATTTTTTTTCTTTTGGAAAATGATGACGTCACATGAAAACCGAGAATTGATCGCTTCCCAACTGCTATGGATATAACTCGAACTTCAAAACTAGCGCTGAAAAGTGTAACTTTTTACTTTGTAACTTTCAGCAAAAGTCATCAACAACACCTGAAGCAAAAGGAAAAGAAGAGAAAGAAGACGAACTTGACTTGTACGACTGTCCGCTGTACAGAACTTCTCTTCGCGCCAGCTCTCTCACGTCCACTGGTCACACCACAAACTTTGTCACGTCTGTGAATCTGCCCTCTGTTCAGCCAGCGGACTATTGGATTACTCGAGGAGTGGCTCTCCTTTGTCAACTGGATGAATGACGTCATCTGTATACAAATGGATCTTTTTTATGTTTCAACTTGATGCAATTTTAACGCAACTTTGATATGAATTTCTCGAAAAATTATAATCATACTTTGGTAGAAAACGACAGAGATATTCGAAAGTAATTGATGAAAAGCATTATGTTACGCAACAGTTAGAAGGAAGCTGTTTCGTGACACTCCAAGTAACGGCGCGTTTCTAGGTCTTACTTGTCGCCATTGTCTTCAGTTTACTGTCAATTATACATCTATGTTTATATCATATCTTTTTGTGGTCGGTCCATGAAAAGTGAAGAGGAACTTTTTTTACAAGCGAGAGCCAGTTTAATTTTTTTGCTCCAAGGAATTTTATTCCATAAAACGTCAAAATTATGTTGAGCTTTTCAAAATATTTTTAGACCAACAAGCATAATTCAAACTTAACCGAGTGAAGTTTATTTAATCAGAAAAACAGTATTTAAAATAAAAGATTTCCAAACAGTGTTCTTTTGTTGTGATCAATGTTTGGCTGACAACCGATCAGCGAGCTTAAACTGGGAGCGTCAGGGTCACATTCTTAGGAATCAGTATCCAAGACAAAATGTTAAAGGTTCTTAAAACAACGTTCCATGATTGGCTCGAAGAAGCGAAAAGATTATCATAAGAAACAGCCGCGATTCCAAGAAGAGCTAAAAAAAGAAAGTCACAAGACTTCATTGTTTCGAGTTGAGTTCCGCGAAAACCTTGCTTTACTCGCTTGTTTCTGAACACGACATGGATATCAAAACGTTGCTTCATAATCTCCGTGAAGAAGTGTCTTGCTCGGTGTGTTCCGACATATTTACCGATCCGAAACATCTGCCATGCTTACACAGTTTCTGTCTGCACTGCTTGAAACAATGGCATAGGACGAGCCATGGCTGTGACACGATCAGATGCCCAAAATGTCAAGCCGTTAGCAGAATACCTGAAAGTGGCGATCTCAAAGATCTTCCAACCAGTTTTTATCTGAATGGCTTGATAGATGTGCTGGCAATCAAAGAATGCAGAAGCAGCCAAGTAAGATGTGGGAACTGTGAGAAGAAAAGCTCCGAGACTTCTTATTGTTTCCACTGTTGCATATTTTACTGTGGAGAGTGCGTAACTGGACACAACATCATGCGAAACAACAAAGATCACCGTGTTCTGGCGCTCAAAGACTTTCAAGACAAGGACTATGAGGATGTGCTCAAGCGACCTGTTTTTTGTGCAAAGCAACGGCACGAGAAGGAAGAGCTCAAGTACTTTTGTAAGAACTGTGAAATGGCGGTCTGCCAAACTTGCGTCACCCTCAGCCACAGTGATCATTCTTTAGAGCACATAGAAGACGAAGCAGAAAGACAAAAGATTGAAATGAAATCAATAATTGAAACACAGAGGCGTAATTTACAAGCAAAGATGAACGCTGTTAGAAAACTTGATGAAGACTGCGCGAAGCTGATACAACAATGCGAAGAGGTGAAGGGAGACGTTCAGAGGACTGTTGACAATTTATTTGCCAATATTGAAGCGAAGAAGAAAACAATTTTTGCAGCGGTGGAAGACCAAACAAAGAAATCACTCGAAAGTCTGACAACGCAAAAGATCGAGATGGAGCATGAAATAGAGGTGACCAAATCATCGTTGGACAAAGCTGATAAAGTTTTAACACGAAGTGCAAATGCTGAAGTCGTTCAAGTGAAAAAGTCATTAGCAACAATCTTAGAGGGAGTTGATCAAACTACTGAGCCAACTGAACGTGGCCCGAAAGACCTTACGACTTTTGTTTTCGTGCCAAATCAAAAGCTGTTGAAGACTGTCAACACCGGAGAAATTGGAACACTGGAAACACTGAACGAAACTAACGCAAGTCAATCTGTCGCTGAAGGCAAAGGCATCCAAGAAGGAACTGTTGGAAAGGAAGCACAGTTAGTTCTGACCACTAAAAACGCAGTTGGAAGACAGTGTTACAACAAACATGACCGTGTGACGGTAAAGATCAGGGACGAACAAGGACGAGAATGCGCGACGGAAGTGCAAATAAATGACAATAAGGATGGTAGCTACAAGATCAGCTATTCACCCAAAGATCCAAGCAAATACAAAGTGACAGTAAAGGTAAACGGCAAACACGTTCTTGATAGTCCTTTTTCTATTGAGGTGAAATTATTTCACTTAAGACCTGTTTTATCTTTTGGAAAAGAAGGTTCCTCTGTTGGAATGTTTTACTGTCCCTGGGGGGTGGCAGTGAATGCCAGGGATGAGATAGCTGTTACTGATAGTTTGAACCATAGGGTTCAAATCTTTAATAGTGATGGAAAATACTTAAGATCTTTTGGTCGGCAAGGTAACAAAGCGGGCGAATTGAGGCTTCCTAGAGGAATAACTTTTCATAAAAATGGGAATATTTTCGTAGCAGACAGTGTTAACCACAGGATCCAGACTTTCAGTGGGGAGGGTGAGTACGTGGGTATGTTTGGTGAGTATGGAAGCCTTGATAGTCAGCTCTATAATCCTTGGGGTTTATCTGTAGACAGTGATGGAAATATCATTGTTGCTGATGCAGGCAACAAACTGATTAAGATTTTTTCTCCTGATGGCAAGTTTCTAAAGAAGATAGGTGGGCAGGGTTCTTTTACTTATCCTATCCACTGTATTCAGTGTGATAGATATCTCATAGTGTCAGACTACTACGAACATTGTATAAAGGTTTTCAACTGTAATGGGAATTTTCAGTACAAGTTTGGAAAGCAGGGTGGAGGGGACGGGGAGTTTTCTTCTCCCCGTTGTTTGTCAGTGAACAAGTCAGGACACCTGATGGTCTGTGATGAAGGTAATAATAGAATACAAATATTTCAACTGAATGGAAATTTTGTTGGCAAGTTTGGAACAGAGGGCATTAGTTTAGGGGAATTAAGTTTTCCACAGTCTGTAGCAGTTCTCAGTAATGGCCGAATTGTTGTAAGCGAGAGGACAAATCATCGCATCCAGATACTGGAGTGATTGCCCGGTGATTATCAGATTATTTTGCGGGGATTCAAACTTCATTTTAGTTTTCAGTCTCTTCAATTTGTCGAATTCTTTCCTGTGATAAAACGTTAGAGATGCAGTATTCGCGTAATTGCTGGTGGTTTGGGTTTGTATAGGTTTAACTGTTCAATAATTGTTTAGCGGGTAGGGGACGGATGGGTGGTTGACAAAAACAAATTTGTGTCTTGCTCATGGATGCGATTAATAACTACATCTCTTGAGTTGTATTGCATGAATTGTTTTTGAGGAAAAAAACGTTTCTTTGTTTGCTTTACCAGTGGTTATATTAAATAATAGAGTGATTAGCAAAATACGAAAGTAATGAAACCACTTTACGAATTAATTGTTGAAATAAGAACCTCCAATATCAGAGAAAAGCCTGTTTAGAGGATTTTCGCTTTCTTCATTTAGAGAAGATACATATTGTTTCCAAAATGATTACTATACTCTTTGACATTTAATTATCTTTATGATGTTTTTAAGGCAAGTTTGTCTTAGGGATTAGCAGGTTATTGACAGTCAGTTATGTACTGGAAAATATGTGGTACAATGAATATTGCTTCAATTAACTTACTGTGTTACTATTTGCCTTGAAGTTTGTATTTGTATTTTCAATAGCAGTATTTGTTAGCTACAGTGCTTCAGTTAAACCCCGCTCAGTTTACGAATGACTGCTTAATACGGACAGCGCGAGATTACGGAAAGTGATTTAATTTCTAGCTCCAATATATTTTTTCTTAACTTGACCAGCTTAAGACAGACACCTGGATTACATCAACACTTAGTGTGGTCCTCACGGTGTCTGAGAAAACGGGGTTCGACTGTACCTGTAGGTTAATATTTATATATTTGAAGTTTGTATTTCTAGCTTTAGTTTATTAGAATTTTAAAGTTAGCTGCTTTAATGATGAAACGTTTTGTAGAAAGAGCTGTTAGCAATGATGAACAGTAGTGAATAGCTTTTGATATGAAATAGTTGTTAAATCACGATTTACTTTCACGATGTGAAGAAATAAAGTGTAAGTTAAATGGAGTTGTAATGTGCCTCCAGATATTACTGTTTCTCGAGAAGCGAATTGTTTTGTTTGCTTTTAAGGAACGTTAGCTGGCCAAAGGTGAGATCCTTAAACTTGTAACAACAGGACGACAGCAATATTTCCCCTGTACTGAGCAAACAATATAGATTTTTTAAGACATTTGTTCTTTCACAGCTTCGCTGATAAATGTCATAAATCTTGCAAACATGGATTTCATTTCCGGCCCTTGAAATCGAGTAGTATAACAGGAAGTGTTGCGCGGCAAAAGCGAGAACACGCGCGCAGGTCGCCAGCCACTCGCGAGGAAAAGAGTAGGGCGCCTGCAAGAGAGGGCCAAGAAAATTCATTTCCTCTCCCAAACACTGCTCAAACTGGCGCCATATTATTCCCAGCTCGAGCTCGTGCCATACAGATAATGAACCCAAAGAAACTAACAAGCTGCATGCTCATTAATGCTCATTTCTCCCTTTGTTCTGTTTACTGGCTTTCTTAAGACCTATCAGTTTCACTTCAACTTGAGTACGTTTCCCATACCGAACTGTAAAAAGACCACCCCGGTATTATTCAGTTCAAAAAGCCCGGAATTAGGCAATAGAGCACTTTTCCGTGTTTTTATAGCCTCATCTAAACACGAGGAGGGTTGGGAGAATTCGAGACAGTTATACAAACCCTCGACTACGTCTCGGGTTTGCATAACTTTCGACTTCTTCCAACCCTCCGAGTGTTTAGATGAAGCTATATAAACACGAAAAAAGTACTTTTACAAAATAATTCTCAAAAAAACGCGCGACTCTAAAACGTCGCAACCGTGTTTACCTACTCTCATCTAAATACACCTATCGACCAATGAGAGCGCGCGTAGTGGCGGAAATGGACTATTGGAAACCTAAAATAAACTTTCTACGCCTTTCAAATTGAACTTTATTCTTCTCACACTCAAACAAAGACAACTTTGATGTGTTGTCTGGTTTTCATGGTTCTTGTGAGTCTTTGAGTGCGTTCCTTTAATGTGATCTGGATCAGGATCAGTGATCCAACATCACTCGACAGTGACACTGATCCAACATCAGTGATCCAAATTCCTAGTCGCTTTTTGCTGGAGAAATCCAATAAGCGAAACACTTCTTACTCCATATGCTGCAGGTCTCGATTTTGATGCTGCCCATGCTTCTTACAGAGCATCAGGAAGTGCCTTGGAAAGGCATTAGATATCTTACAGGTGACATTGTGTATGGCGGTCGAGTAACGGACTACTGGGATCAGCGCTGCCTTCAGAGCATCCTAGGAAAGTTTTATTCTCCAGACGCCTTACAAGAGAGCTATGGGTACACGGTGGATTACGTAAGTGATTTGCTTGTCCTCTTCATTGTTTGGCTGATGTGGCTTCCTCTCTAAATATAGTAATTTATTTATTACTCGAAACTCGAGACACGAGAAATTCAGTTTATATGTCGTTAGCCCTACACTGCTTAAACACGGAGCGAGCCTATTAAAGGTCAGCGGCTTGCACTTTGTTGGCTAAAACACGGCATTTACGTTGAGTAAACAACTCGAAAACAATCGATATGCTTTCACAAGCGAAACAACAAAAATAAGAAGTTAAAATGCATGTATATGAAGTACGATACCTGTCTAAATTCTTCTTCTGTAGATGCCATTCTTGTTGTTTTCGCTGGCCTTTTTACAAAGAAAGCAAACAAACGAAAAACCTTCCCTTGTGCGGTCGCCTGAAATATTACTTCGTGCAAATTTCGCGGGAGCACGACACGCCTGGGTGAATAAGCCAATCAAAGCAGAGTATTCCAATTTGTGACGGAGGGGCTGAGCCGCTCAGCTCCATTTATAGGCTCGCTCCGTGTTTAAATGAAATCCCAGACTTGACTCAACACGGTTGGGAGACCTTTCAGATAATGTTGCCAGAGGGTTTCTTATGATGAACCGAGAGGTCTGGTCTCGAGCTCCGACTCACACAGAATGCCATCTTCTTTCTATACATGACAGGTGTACCGTCCACCACCCCCTGAAATCTCGTTGTCAGTCTGCTGTAAGTACGTTGAAAACCTGCCCACTGTGGACGGTCTGGAACTCTTCGGAATGGACCAGAATGCAGACACAGCCTTCCTCGCTAACCAGAGCAGAGCTCTTATAGCCGACCTTCTGGCAGCTCAACCAAGGCTCACGGCAGCTGTCGGGTACGAAATCTGTGTTAAGGGTGCTGAAGGCCCAGCAAAACGTCCTCGGAACAAAGCAATTGAATTGTTTCTAGTAGGTCCCTTTCAGTGAGAGGAAGGATTGGGTTGGGCTCCAGAATTATATCTGACCGGGATTATTTTGTTGTGGTCTCGAGCAAAGCACGTTTCGCTCCCAGCGTCTCTTGTGATCAAGGAGTGTAAGTGATTATAAGCTAATTCTAGAGAAACCTTGCTGCCTCAAAATGTGCCCACTTGGTAGAGGTACCCGCATTTTAATGATGTTTGCGACTGATTCCTTGACAGTGTCCTTTTGTGGGGGATGAACGCCTAAGGGAGCTGTCCGTTAGCGAAGGCTCAACATTATCTGTCATTTTTATAACAGGTCGAACATGACTAATGACGATATTGTTCTGGACCTTGTGAGAGACACTTTAAAGTACCTCCCTCAACGTGTGGACTCGACTGCTAATGAAGTCACCCCTGACCTGATGGATCCGAGGCTCGGATCTATGTCTCCAGATCGACTGAGGCAGATGACTCAAAAGAAGCTATTCCAGGATCCTTTGACTGACCATGCCGATCAAACAGCTTACGTCACAGTCTTGAGGCAAGAAGTAAACCGGTTTGACAGTTTGCTGAGAGTTATTCGCACATCGCTGTCGTCATTGCGATTAGCAGTTAAGGGAGAAGTGCTTATGTCAGAGCAGCTAGAAGAAGCATACAATGCGTTGCTTTGCAACCGTGTCCCTAAGACTTGGGAGGTATGTCACAACAGTAGTATCTTTTACCTGGTGGAGTGTTTCCATGGCAAAATCTGTAACTGATTGCCATTGCCCAGTTTCCTCTGCAAATGTCTTTCATTGAAGTGACGTTAAACACATTTCAACCTTTACCATAACATTTGCAACTTTCTTGTTTGGCTTGTTTCCTCGTACAGCCCCCTCTTCTAGCAAATAATTATGTCAGTCGCTAAAATACCGATTCGCTCCGACGTTTACCAAACGTTGTTTTTGTTAGAATGTTTAACGTTTAAGGTGGCTCAAAACAGTTTTCTGTTTTTTTGACACTTACAGAACTAGGTGCGATTTTTCAGGCTTGGAAGTGTTCTGTTTTGAATGGCTGTTCTATTTTTTTAAAGATAACTCTCCACTGTTCCTTTCGTGGTGTTTAAGTCACAAATTAAGGTAGCACTGTCCTGTTGCATAGCAACAAACTTGACCCACATTTTACCATTAATTGCATCTATCTTAAAAACTAAGCCGGTGGCCTCATGTTTTTTTGATTAAAATCTTTTTACTACACACAGAAGAAGAAAAAGGGAAAATTAGAAAAAATTCTGCGGAGTAGATTTTCCTTCAATTAAAAAAAAATGGAAATTTTTTTTAATTTCGCACATGCATTCCGCTCTTGCTGTTGAATACGTTTTTCTATTAAAAAAGTAGGGTCACCGGATATTTTCGCGCGCGTTCTTCGCGCAAATTAAAATCTTGACCTTGCAAGATCGCACTTTGCGCACGCGTGATGGCAGTCCGCTGCTCAGTGAAGCCCGCAATTCCACGCGAAGAGACGAAGAGTACCACAAATACCCGAAGGTGAAGGTGGCCTAGTAAAAAGAACGAAGAAAACGTGAAGAGTATTTTTTTTCCTGCTGTTGTTTAGATTGATAGCCAGCACGATCGATCGTGGACTTTTCGTTCACGTTCCAGTACAGCAGTATAAAAGAATGTTTTTTTTTTTCATTTCAAATTACCTGAAGGATGGATATTTTCGAAGGTAAAAGCAAGCGATATCGTAAACAGCTCACTAAGTTTGGCGAAACAAAGTTATACGAAGTAAGCCTCGGGCACGCCGCCATGTTTGTTGTGAGTTATCTCGCGCGCTGTCTCACGACCCCTCAGGTGATTGCGCCATTCCTCGCGCTTAAGTGCGCGTTAGAGCCCAGGCTTCTTACGGAAATATTACTGTTTTGAGCCACCTGAAAAATGTCTTTTATTACAGCAAGCAGCTTATGAATCTTGCAAACCGCTTGGAGCCTGGGTAGACAATCTGGCCAAAAGACTGGACTTTTTCAGCAGTTGGCTTAATTTAGTCCGGCAAGAGAAAACATCCAAGTCCCGGATGTCACGTGAATCTGGTATGACGTCAACACCAACCTCTAGCCAATCAGTGATTTCCGTCTCTCCACCACGTGACCATCCTAATGCTTTCTGGTTACCAGCTTTCTTCTTTCCTCAAGGTAATGTAAAATGGAAGCTGTGTTACGGTCAGTACCTCTTGAGGAAAATTAGCCTTGATTTCGTTCAAGTCGCTATTTTGAGTCCGTCCCAGACTTCAATCAAGCTTTCACCACTCTGGTTTTCTGTAGTTCATTTAAGAGACCAAAAATCCCATTTTGCTTTCACCCAAAAACGGCAAAAATCTGCTTCTGCCATTTTTCATGCCTACACTCTAGGGCAAAACAAAACAAAATTCTCGCCACACTGAATTTGACCGTTCTTCCTGTAACGTGGTATCAAAATCTCTCTATTATAAAAAAAGGTAAAGTCTGCATACGAGCCTAGTGACTCATCAGGCCGGAGCTTATCCCGGTTTCAGTAGCATGAAGCGACTAGGAGTATTTCTACTCCCCCCTGGATGGGATGCTAGTCCATCGCAGGGTTACCCCCAGCATTAAATTCGCCGGTACCCATTTATACACCTGGATGGAGAGAGGCACCGTGAGAGTAAAGTGTCTTGCCTAAAAACACAACACAATGTCCCCGGCCAGGGCTCGAACCCCGAGCGCTCGCCGAGCGAGCGCACTAACCATGAGGCCACCGCGCCTCATCCTATTATAACCTTGACATGAAAGATCGCCTTCCCTACTGAAACATTAGCGTCCCATCTTTAAGATTCTATAAGATAACCCTTGCAACTCCCCTCTTCCTCGTAGGGATAGCATTTATAAAAAGGCAAATGAAAACAGAAAAGTGTTGTCTCACCAGTAATTTTCCATTCTTTTACCATTTAAAGAACACTGGCTCTTACTTTTACTAACTTTGGAGTTAATCTTCATTACGTTTTTGTGTTTGATTGGTTTAGTTGTTTCGTGTAGCATAATTCAAAAAGCCTAATTCTTTCTCGTTTTCCACTGTTTGGTCAGGTTTTCTCACAGCTGTATTACAGACACATGCTCGCGAGCAAAACGTTCCAGTCGACTCGTTAAGTTTCCATTACCGAGTATTGAATGAGAAGTGGACAAACGATGAACGGGTTCACACTGAAAGCAATGTGGATTTTAAACGAGTTGCCTTCCAGGTGAGAACATTTCTTTAATGTAACAAGGTAACTTACGAGAGAAGTCGTCTTGAATTTTGACGATACTGGATGAAATCATAGTTAGTAGAGGGGAATGGTTATGAAGCCCGGCAAACATCAAAGGAGCAAACAAAGATGCCAAGATTTACGATGGATGGTACATGACCTTGTACAATCTTTTTTTTTGCGCTCAATTACTATGCATCAATTCTGTAACCAAAACGCTTTTATTCGTTAGTTTCTCGGTCGGATGTAAACACCTATTGCCCTTTGTGTACCGTCAAGGCCAAAAAAGTGAACAAGAACAAACAGCAAACAGCCTCCTCGGGTTTCATAACCATTCATCTCTATTAACTATGATGAAATAACATCGGAAATAGACTTCCCTATGACTAGAACATTTGTGGTGGAGGGTAGCTTATTTCGATTTCATCTATCAATTTTTAAATAAAACCCTCATTCAATCCTTATTTTTCCTTGTTCGCTTAAAAGCCTCTAATACTTTTTTTTTTTAGTTTCTTCTCCTTCGTACAACTCTTTAACGTCACCAAATACAGTAAATCTTAACTTTCCATGGAACGCCCCTGTTTAAATTTATTAACAGTACGTTTATCCCTAGGGTACTCCGCGAGAGGAAGGATCTGTAATTTTTGGTCTCTATCTGGATGGAGCATCATGGGATTCCTCTGTAGGCTGTTTGCAAGATTCTTTATCTGGCCAGCGGTTTTACCCATTGCCTCAACTGCTCGTTACTCCTATACAGGTAATTCTTCGACACCTCACACCCAGAAAACCTTGCGGCGGAGCAAGTCGTCCCAGATCCCTTTGAAATCCACGCGTCTGTTAAAAGTCATTTCCGAGTTGCTTTTTCACGAATTCTTGTGCACGACCTTTCATATGGAAATGAGTTTGATTAACAAGACAATGAACGTGCAAGGAAATCTCATTTCAAAATGAGAGGTTGTACACCATGACTCGTCTTGAAACAGAGGTAAAAGTAGCTCGGAAATGGCCTGTAGATTTTTGAAGGATGTGATATATGTTATTTACCGGCTGGAAGGTCCGCATCTCGGGCAGCATTTTCAAGTCCGAGGTCACAGTTTTTTACTATACGGACCGTTTATTTAAGTGTCAATTTATGCGCTGCTTCCATACAACATTTGTGCTCTCGTTAAGCAAGGCCCTAAGAGGGATGGCTGGTTTGCTGTGTCACGCCATCAAAATATCCAATAAATTAACTCAAGAAGCTGGAATATGAAAGATGATTGATATATAAATACTTTTGTTCTTGGGCCATGGTAATTTGATCAAAAATAAGACACAAACAGCAGTGATAAACATATTGAACTTGTTCATTTTGATTATGACTTGACGTTTCGTATGTACTCTACATACACTTTCAAAAGTAACCGTTGAAATTTTAATTTCAAAATGTATCTAGCGTACATACGAAACGTCAAGTCATAATCAAAATGAACAAGTTCAAGATGTTTATCACTGCTGTTTGTGTCTTATTTTTGATTGATATATAAACAACTTCACCAAGATTTAGGTTTGTGCGGTTATTCATTCGCGCGTTATTCGGAAAAGTGTTTCACCCAAATTTATAGAGCTTTGTATGGAGACGCCATGTTGGTGCCCTTCCGAGGGGCATCAACATGGCGGCCGTAAAGTAACAAACATCTGTTTCCGAGTGTTTCCACGAAACAAACACTTATTACTCTTAAGCTCCGACACATTGAAATTAATACGTCTTATAGAGCAAGAACTATTTAGGTAGTAAAAACTTGAGCAATAACTCATCTTTTGACCTAATCGAGAGCTTTATTGGGCCGCCATTCAATGTCACGCAAGGCATGTACTTGGAAATTCAAACGTGCTCTATAACAAAATGAGGAACCCTGTCGGGCTTAAGCGTTTGAAAACGTCAAGTTATCTAATCTAAAACTTCAAAAGGATTGGTAATTTTTTTTTCTTTTGGAAAATAATGACGTCACATGAAAACCGAGAATTGATCGCTTCCCAACTGCTATGGATATAACTCGAACTTCAAAACTAGCGCTGAAAAGTGTAACTTTTTACTTTGTAACTTTTAGCAAAAGTCATCAACAACACCTGAAGCAAAAGGAAAAGAAGAGAAAGAAGACCAACTTGACTTGTACGACTGTCCGCTGTACAGAACTTCTCTTCGCGCCAGCTCTCTCACGTCCACTGGTCACACCACAAACTTTGTCACGTCTGTGAATCTGCCCTCTGTTCAGCCAGCGGACTATTGGATTACTCGAGGAGTGGCTCTGCTTTGTCAACTGGACGAATGACGTCATCTGTATACAAATGGGATCTTTTTTATGTTTCAACTTGATGCAATTTTAACGCAACTTTGATATGAATTTCTCGAAAAATTATAATCATACTTTGGTAGAAAACGACAGAGATATTCGAAAGTAATTGATGAAAAGCATTATGTTACTCAACAGTTAGAAGGAAGCTGTTTCATGACACTCCAAGTAACGGCGCGTTTCTAGGTCTTACTTGTCGCCATTGTCTTCAGTTTACTGTCAATTATACATCTATGTTTATATCATATCTTTTTGTGGTCGGTCCATGAAAAGTGAAGAGGAACTTTTTTTACAAGCGAGAGCCAGTTTAATTTTTTTGCTCCAAGGAATTTTATTCCATAAAACGTCAAAATTATGTTGAGCTTTTCAAAATATTTTTAGACCAACAAGCATAATGCAAACTTAACCGAGTGAAGTTTATTTATTCAGAAAAACAGTATTTAAAATAAAAGATTTCCAAACAGTGTTCTTTTGTTGTGATCAATGTTTGGCTGACAACCGATCAGCGAGCTTAAACTGGGAGCGTCAGGGTCACATTCTTAGGAATCAGTATCCAAGACAAAATGTTAAAGGTTCTTAAAACAACGTTCCATTATTGGCTCGAAGAAGCGAAAAGATTATCATAAGAAACAGCTGCGATTCCAAGAAGAGCTAAAAAAAAAAGTCACAAGACTTCATTGTTTCGAGTTGAGTTCCGCGAAAACCTTGCTTTACTCGCTTGTTTCTGAACACGACATGGATATCAAAACGTTGCTTCATAATCTACGTGAAGAAGTGTCTTGCTCGGTGTGTTCCGACATATTTACCGATCCGAAACATCTACCATGCTTACACAGTTTCTGTCTGCACTGCTTGAAACAATGGCATAGGACGAGCCATGGCTGTGACACGATCAGATGCCCAAAATGTCAAGCCGTTAGCAGAATACCTGAAAGTGGCGATCTGAAAGATCTTCCAACCAGTTTTTATCTGAATGGCTTGATAGATGTGCTGGCAATCAAAGAATGCAGAAGTAGTCAAGTAAGATGTGGGAACTGTGAGAAGAAAAGCTCCGAGACTTCTTATTGTTTCCACTGTTGCATATTTTACTGTGGAGAGTGCGTAACTGGACACAACATCATGCGAAACAACAAAGATCACCGTGTTCTGGCGCTCAAAGACTTTCAAGACAAGGACTATGAGGATGTGCTCAAGCGACCTGTTTTTTGTGCAAAGCAACGGCACGAGAAGGAAGAGCTCAAGTACTTTTGTAAGAACTGTGAAATGGCGGTCTGCCAAACTTGCGTCACCCTCAGCCACAGTGGTCATTCTTTAGAGCACATAGAAGACGAAGCAGAAAGACAAAAGATTGAAATGAAATCAATGATTGAAACACAGAGGCGTAATTTACAAGCAAAGATGAACGCTGTTAGAAAACTTGATGAAGACTACGCGAAGCTGATACAACAATGCGAAGAGGTGAAGGGAGACGTTCAGAGGACTGTTGACAATTTATTTGCCAATATTGAAGCGAAGAAGAAAACAATTTTTGCAGCGGTGGAAGACCAAACAAAGAAATCACTCGAAAGTCTGACAACGCAAAAGATCGAGATGGAGCATCAAATAGAGGTGACCAAATCATCGTTGGACAAAGCTGATAAAGTTTTAACACGAAGTCCAAATGCTGAAGTCGTTCAAGTGAAAAAGTCATTAGCAACAATCTTGGAGGGAGTTGATCAAATTACTAAGGCAACCGAGCATGAGCCGGAAGGTCTTCCGACTTTGACTTTCGTGCCAAATCAAAAGATGTTGAAGACTGTCAACACCGAAGAAATTGGAACACTGGAAATACTGAACGAAACTAACGCAAGTCAATCTGTCGCTGAAGGCAAAGGCATCCGAGAAGGAACTGTTGGAAAGGAAGCCCAGTTTGTTCTGACCACAAAAAACGCAGTAGGAAGACAGTGTTACAACAAACATGACCGTGTGACGGTAGAGATCAGGGACGAACAAGAACGAAAATGCGCGACGGAAGTGCAAATAAATGACAATAAGGATGGTAGCTACAAGATCAGCTATTCACCCAAAGATCCAAGCAAATACAAAGTGACAGTAAAGGTAAACGGCAAACACGTTCTTGATAGTCCTTTTTCTATTGAGGTGAAATTATTTCAGTTAAGACCTGTTTTCTCTTTTGGAAAACAAGGTTCCTCTGTTGGAATGTTTCGCTTTCCCTGGGGGGTGGCAGTGAATGCCAGGGACGAGATAGCTGTTACTGATCATTTGAACCATAGGGTTCAAATCTTTCAGAGTGATGGAAAATACTTAAGATCTTTTGATCGGGAAGGTAACAACGCGGACGAATTGAAGTATCCTAGGGGAATAACTTTTCATAAAAATGGGAATATTTTCGTAGCAGACCAGCATAACCATAGGATCCAGACTTTCAGTGGGGAGGGTGAGTACGTGGGTATGTTTGGTGGGAAAGGAAGCCTTGATAGTCAGCTCTATAATCCTTATGGTTTATCTGTAGACAGTGATGGGAATATCATTGTTGTTGATGCAGGTAACAAACTGATTAAGATTTTTTCTCCTGATGGGAAGTTTCTAAAGAAGATAGGTGGGCTGGGTTCTTTTACTTTTCCTATCCACTGTGTTCAGTGTGATAGATATCTCATAGTGTCAGACTACCAAGAACATTGTATAAAGGTTTTCAACTATAATGGGAATTTTCAGTACAAGTTTGGAAAGCAGGGTGAAGGGGACGGGGAGTTTCATAATCCCCGTTGTTTGTCAGTGAACAAGTCAGGAAACCTGTTGGTCTGTGATGAAGGTAATGATAGAATACAAGTATTTGAACTGAATGGAAATTTTGTTGGCAAGTTTGGAACAAAGGGCATTAATTTAGGGGAATTAAGTTTTCCACTGTCTGTAGCAGTTCTCAGTAATGGCCAAATTGTTGTAAGCGAGGGGACAAATCATCGCATCCAGATACTGGAGTGATTGCCCGGTGATTATCAGATTATTTTGCGGGGATTCAAACTTCATTTTAGTTTTCAGTCTCTTCAATTTGTAGAATTCTTTTCTGTGATAAAACGTTAGAGATGCAGTATTCACGTAATTGCTGGTGGTTTGGGTTTGTATAGGTTTAACTGTTCAATAATTGTTTAGGGGGTAGGGGACGGATGGGTGGTTGACAAAAACAAATTTGTGTCTTGCTGATGGACGCGATTAATTACTACATCTCTTGAGTTGTATTGCATGAATTATTTTGGAGGAAAAAAACGTTTCTTTGTTTGCTTTACCAGTGGTTATATTAAATAATAGAGTGATTAGCAAAATAAGAAAGTAATGAAACCACTTTACGGATTAATTGTTGAAATAAGAACCTCCGCTATCAGAGAAAAGCCTGTTTAGAGGATTTTCGCTTTCTTTATTTAGAGAAGAAACATATTGTTTCCAAAATGATTACTATACTCTTTAACATTTAATTATCTTTATGATGTTTTTAAGGCAAGTTTTGTCTTAGGGATTAGCAGATTATTGACAAGTTGTATTGTGTGAATTATTTTGGGCAAAAACCGTTCGTTTGTTTGCTTTACCACTGGTTATATCAAATGATAGAGTAGTAAGCGAAATAACAAAGTGAACAAAAATTTAAGAAAAAAAGTTAACAAAATAAGAAAGTAATAAAACCACTTAACGGATTAATTGCTGAAATAAGAACCTCCGCTATATATAGGAGAAAAGCCTGTTTAGAGGATTTGCGTTTTCTTAATTTCAAGAAGAAACATGTTGTTTGTAAAATGATTACTATACTCTAACATTTTGTGATGTTTTTATAGCAAGTTATCTTAGGGATTAGCAGGTTATTGACGGTCAGTTATGTACTGGAAAATAAGTAGAACACTGAATATTGCTTCCTGAATTAACTTACTGTGTTACTATTTGCCTTGAAGTTTGTATTTGTATTTTCAATAGCAGTATTTGTTAGCTACAGTGCTTCAGTTTAACCCCGCTTTACGAGTGACTGCTCAATACGGTCACCTCGAGATTACGGAAAGTGATTTTAATTTCTAGCTCCAACATTTTCTCTTAACTTGACCAACTTAAGACAGACACCTGGATTACATCAACACTTAGTGTGGTCCTCACGGTGTCTGAGAAAACGGGGTTCGACTGTACCTGTAGGTTAATATGTATATATTTGAAGTTTGTATTTCTAGCTTTAGTTTATTAGAATTTTAAAGTTAGCTGCTTTAATGATGAAACGTTTTGTAGAAAGAGCTGTTAGCAATGATGAACAGTAGTGAATAGCTTTTGATATGAAATAGTTGTTAAATCACGATTTACTTTCACGATGTGAAGAAATAAAGAGTAAGTTAAATGGAGTTGTAATGTGCCTCCAGATATTACTGTTTCTCGAGAAGCGAATTGTTTTGTTTGCTTTTAAGAAACGTTAGCTGGCCAAAGGTGAAATCCTTAAACTTGTTACAACAGGACGATAGCAATATTTCCCCTGTACTAAGCAAACAGTATAGATCTTTTAAGACATTTGTTCTTTTACAGCTTCGCTGATAAATCCTACAAACATGGATTTCATTTCCGGCCCTTGAAATCGAGTAGTATAACAGGAAGTGTTGCGTGGCAAAAGCGACAACACGCGCGCAGGTCGCCCGCCACTCGCGAGGAAAAGCGGAGGGCGCCTGCAAGAGAGGGCCAAGAAAATTCATTTCGCTCAAACTGGCGCCATATTATTCCCAGCTCGAGCTCGTACCATACAGATAATGAACCCAAAGAAACTAACAAGCTGCATGCTCATTAATGCTCATTTCTCCCTTTGTTCTGTTTACTGGCTTTCTTAAGACCTATCAGTTTCACTTCAACTTGGGTACGTTTCCCATACAGAACTGTAAAAAGCTTTGAACATTTAAGAGCTAGCGCTGAGTCGAATACACATAACACTTTACTTTTAGACCACCCCGGTATTATTCAGTTCAAAAAGCCCGGAATTAGGCAATAGAGCACTTTTCCGTGTTTTTATAGCCTCATCTAAACACGAGGAGGGTTGGGAGAATTCGGGACAGTTATACAAACCCTCGACTACGTCTCAGGTTGGCATAACTTTCGACTTCCAACCCTCCGAGTGTTTAGATGAAGCTATATAAACACGGAAAAAGTACTTTTACAAAATAATTCTCAAAAAAACGCGCGACTCTAAAACGTCGCAACCGTGTTTACCTACTCATCTAAACACACCTATCGACCAATGAGAGCGCGCGTAGTGGCGGAAATGGACTATTGGAAACCTAAAATAAACTTTCTACGCTTTTCAAATTGAACTTTATTCTTCTCACACTCAAACAAAGACAACTTTGATGTGTTGTCTGGTTTTCATGGTTCTTGTGAGTCTTTGAGTGCGTTCCTTTGATGTGATCTGGATCAGGATCAGTGATCCAACATCACTCGACAGTGACACTGATCCAACATCAGTGATCCAAATTCCTAGTCGCTTTTTGCTGGAGAAATCCAATAAGCAAAACACTTCTTACTCCATATGCTGCAGGTCTCGATTTTGATGCTGCCCATGCTTCTTACAGAGCATCAGGTCAGCGGCTTGCACTTTGTTGGCTAAAACACGGCATTTACGTTGAGTAAACAACTCGAAAACAATCGATATGCTTTCACGAGCGAAACAACAAAAATAAGAAGTTAAAATGCATGTATATAAAGTACGATACCTGTCTAAGTTCTTCTTCTGTAGATGCCATTCTTGTTGTTTTCGCTGGCCTTTTTACAAAGAAAGCAAACAAACGAAAAACCTTCCCTTGTGCGGTCGCCTGAAATATTACTTCGTGCGAATTTTCGCGGGGGCACGACACGCCTGGGTGAATAAGCCAATCAAAGCAGAGTATTCCAATTTGTGACGGACGGGCTGAGCCGCTCAGCTCCATTTATAGGCTCGCTCTGTGTTTAAATGAAATCCCAGACTTGACTCAACACGGTTGAGAGACCTTTCAGATAATGTTGCCAGAGGGTTTCTTATGATGAACCGAGAGGTCTGGTCTCGAGCTCCGACTCACACAGAATACCATCTTCTTTCTATACATGACAGGTGTACCGTCCACCACCCCCTGAAATCTCGTTGTCAGTCTGCTGTAAGTATGTTGAAAACCTGCCCACTGTGGACGGTCCGGAACTCTTCGGAATGGACCAGAATGCAGACACAGCCTTCCTCGCTAACCAGAGCAGAGCTCTTATATATATAGCCGACTTTCTGGCAGCTCAACCAAGGCTCACGGCAGCTGTCGGGTACGAAATCTGTGTTAAGGGTGCTGAAGGCCCCAGGAAAACGTCCTCGGAACAAAGCAATTGAATTGTTTCTAATAGGTCCCTTTCAGTGAGAGGAAGGATGTACCAATGGTTTTTGGGTTGGGCTCCAGAATTATATCTGACCGGGATTATTTTGTTGTGGTCTCGAGCAAAGCACGTTTCGCTCGCAGCGTCTCTTGTGATCAAGGAGTGTAAGTGATTATAAGCTAATTCTAGAGAAACCTTGTTGCCTCAAAATGTGCCCACTTGGTAGAGGTACCCGCTTTTAATGATGTTTGCGACTGATTCCTTGACAGTGTCCTTTTGTGGGGGGTGAACGCCTAAGGGAGCTGTCCGTTAGCGAAGGCTCAACATTATTACCGCTTTTACCGGTTGGTAAAACGCAGTTAATGGAACATGACACCACTTGAGGGTCAGGCTGTTTACGCTTGTCACGCAGTCCAGTAGGATAAACAATAGGACAATGCAGAAAGCTCAATTCATGAGTGAACGTTCCCTTATTCTAGTAGTTAGAACAAGCACTATTCATGTCTGTATTTTAGCTTCTATCTCGTGGTATAATCTAGCAAATATATCTTAGCTTCTCGTAGATTGGCTCGTATATTTGTTAGCTTCATTCATTGCTAACAGGCTCGCCACGTTGCGTCTATTTAGTTTATAGTACAGTCGTACCTATTGGTCGTTCTTTGAGACACTGTCTTGCTATATAAATCTCAATACACTGTCAGAGGGCATTATCCTGGCAGCTTGCACGAGAGTAAACAGTTTGTAACAATTTAGCTTTAAAATTATGGCACGCCCACGTTCCAAGCCTTCGAAAACCACGCGAGCAGACGAACTAAAGAACCTTTCCAGTGAAGTTCTTCGCCTTCGTCTTCAAAATCTAAATCTTCCAATCAATGGAAGTCGTGCTCGCCTGCTTGAACGGCTGAGGCTGGCAACAAATTCAGCACCGGCAGCCACCCAACGCCGCTCCAGAGGTCGCCTTCAAACTGGACGGGTACACAAAACCAACTCTTCAGCTTCAAATAAACGCGTACGCCCGCGTCCGCAGCCAAATGTCCCGACAGAACAGGCCGACGCGGAGACCCACAGCTCTGACGAAGATGGGCGATCGGACGTCGAGTCAGCCGTCGAAGAAGAACTGTTGGAGGACTTTGAGCCAGACGTTCTCCAGGATGCGGTATTTTCGCCCGCTCAGATGTCGGCCATCCAGGAGACCGTGTCAACCTCCGTTAACGAAGCTTTGCGTGTCTTCAACAACCAGGAGACCCCAGCGCGTTTCGCAGACGATCTTCGCACGCCTAGTCCACGCACCCTGAACACGGCGACTCCTCTGGGCCTGCACCGTCCTCTGGATAAAAGCCTCGAGGACAAAATACTCCGCGGTGAGTACATTGACTTTTGTTTGTTGTTGCCTGACTCCATGTATCGCTCCCAGGCCCCCGCTCTACAGTTACGCTACGAGGACTCATCCCCGGGCTCCCAGGGGTCCCCGCTAACGCTGGTTAGAAGGAAAAAGCCAGTAATTGACACTTTTCAAAAGTGGCTAGACGCTTTTACCGCCTACATGCTGGTGATCGTCGCGGTCCATCCTACGCGTGCCTTAGAATTAATCAAATACCAGCAAACTATCAGCAAAGCAGTCACTAAGTTTAAGGGCCTCGCCTGGCTTACCTACGACGAACAGTTTAGACGCCGCGCTGCTTACGACCTCTCAAAGGCCTGGGACAAAATCGATCTCGAACTCTGGACAGTCACCTTCTCTGGCCTAGCTAAGCCGCATTGTTCTGTGTGCTCTAGCCCGTACCATCAGGCAGAGGATTGCCCCAACCAGGACCCAAGCAGAAAACCTCGCCGCCAAGCCCTGGTCTGCTTTGACTTCAACAAACCCTCCGGATGTCAACGCCGTTCCTGCTATTTCCCGCATAACTGCCGTCGCTGTGGCTCAAGCAGCCACGCCCAGTTCAACTGCTCAGGTCCCAAACCGTCCGGAAACAGCAACAGACCAGCCAACCCCAGCGATCGCAGCAAGAAATAAGGTGGAGCAGCGCCAGCTGAACTGCAACCCTACTGTATCCACCCCTCTTAATGTAGATAAATTAGCGCATGAATTAGTTAATCACCCTAATAGCTCTTTTGTTAGCAACTTAATCAGTGCCCTGCGGTATGGTACTCGCATTGGTTACCTTGGCCCCCACAAAACACGGGTGTCGCGTAATTTGATATCAGCCTCTCTACATCCCGAAGTCGTTTCTGGAAACCTTAACAAGGAAATGCAGTTGGGGAGAATTGCAGGTCCCTTCCCCTACCCGCCCCTACCTAACTTGCAGTGTCACCCTATAGGCGTAGTCCCTAAAAAGCACTCTGTAGAATGGCGTACTATTTATCACCTCTCATACCCCGAAGGAGATAGTATAAATGACCACATCCCTAAGGATCCCTATTCATTGCAGTATGTTCGTGTCGACGACGCAATCGCGATACTGCGGTCTCTGGGCCCTGGGAGTTTTATGGCAAAAACGGACTTAAAATCTGCCTTCCGCCTTATGCCAATCCACCCCGGGGACTGGAACCTTTTGGGCATATACTGGCAGTCTCAGTACTACATAGACCTTTACCTGCCATTTGGGCTTCGCAGTGCCCCTTTCCTTTTTAACCAAATTTCTGATGCTTTGGAATGGATTCTTAAGCACAATTACGGCCTCCGCCATGTTATCCACATTTTAGACGATTTTTTCATAGCGGAGCATACAAAAATTGATTGCCTGGGGAGCTTTGCTACCCTTCTTAAGGTGTTCATGTCTCTTCGGGTTCCCACCGTCACCGCTAAGACCCTGGCTCCCTCACAAGTCCTAGAGTTCATGGGTGTTGTACTAGACAGTAACCGTATGGAAGCACGTTTGCCCGAGGACAAGCTCGCCAGGATACGGCAATTACTGATCTCTTTCACCAAACGCCGTTCCGCCCGCCTTGTGGACCTTCAATCCCTTATCGGCACTTTGCAATTCGCCTGCAAAGTAGTAGTCCCGGGTAGAACCTTCCTTCAGCGCATAATCAACCTCACCCGGGGGGTAAAGAATCGTTTTCATCATATCCGCTTGAACAAGGAATTTTCCAGGGATATTCACATGTGGAAAGTGTTCCTCGCTCAATGGAACGGGCGGTCTTTTTTCCTGGATTCCTGGGTCACCTCTTCCCCTGACCTGCAGCTATATACTGATGCAGCTAGTACAATTGGGTTTGGAGGCTTTTTCAATGGTAAATGGTTCCAGGGCAGGTGGCCCCTTCATTTACTCATTAATAAGACCAAAGGGATAAGTATTGAATGGCAAGAACTCTTCCCCATTGTTGTTGCCTGTGCACTGTGGTACCCCTACTTTTCCGGCAAACGCCTTCAATTCTGGTGCGATAACCAGAGCGTTGTTGCTATCATTAACTCGGGTCATTCCAAAGCCCCTAGGATCATGGATCTAGTCCGTTTCTTGGTACTTATTTCCATGAAACATAATTTCCTGGTTAGGGCTCGTCACGTTCCCGGGGTGCACAACGAAATAGCTGACGCCCTGTCCCGTTTTCAGGTTCAAAGATTCAGGGAACTCGCCCCCGCTGCCGACCAGACCCCCTGTACCATCCCGCCTTCGCTCATGACCCTCTGAAAGATGAAGTCGCTAAATATGCCCACTGGGCCTTATCATCGAACTCGAACCGCACATATACCTCTGGGGAGAAGCGTTTCATTCAGTTTTGTCTGATGAACAGACTAACAACTCCGACAGGTGACATCCCAGCATCAGAGGGAACTCTTGTTTATTTTGCTTCCTATTTGGCCCGTACAGTTCGCCATGGTACAATTAAAACTTATTTAGCAGCCGTTCGCAATCTCCACATTATTTCTGGCTACAAAGACCCTTTAAGGGGACGGCTCCTCCTAAAGAAGATTTTAAGGGGAATTCTCCGTTACCAAGGGTCTCCTCGTATCCGGAGACAGCCAGTCACTCCGGGTGTACTCTTGGCCATTCGCCCAATCTTACATAGTTGGCTGGGGCCAAGGGATTTCTCCATGATATGGGCTGCTTTCACCCTTGCCTTTTTCGCCTTTCTTAGGTGTAGCGAGTTTACCTATCCGGGGGTACACTGTTTTAGTTCTAAGTTTAATCTTACCACGGAATGCGTTACTTTTTTTCCTAGTCTGGCCTGCCCACAGCGCTTGCTTGTTACCCTTAAGTCTTCAAAAACGGACAGTTTTAGGGCGGGACAATCCCTCATCGTTGCTCGTTGTCCCTCTTTGTTGTGCCCTGTCACTGCAATGCAACAGTATTTTCTCTTAGCCAAGCCACGTTCGGGGCCATTGTTCTATTTCCGGTCGGGTCGTTACCTCACCCGGTCCTCTGTCACGCACTTACTTCGGGATTCTGCAAGAAGCGCGGGACTCCCGCACGAGAGCCTTAAGGGTCACAGCTTTCGAATAGGAGCGGCGTCCGCTGCCGCGGCTGCGGGCCTACCAGACTGGTTAATTAAGGTGTTAGGCCGCTGGTCGTCAGATTGTTACCAGATTTATATACGCACGCCCGAGTCAGTGTTACTTTCTGCCATTCCACAAATGGCTCGCGTCTCAGGAAGTTTTCTTTAGTTGTGGCCTTGCTTTGGGGGGATACATGCCCTGCATGCATCTGTGGCGGTTAAGTCTGCGTAGCGACTTCCCCCAAGCTTTGGCATTGCTTGTGTCTTGCCATCTTATATCCTAGCCTTATATCTTGTCCGATCCAGCCTGTGCTGTGCTGGGGAGATAAGAAAGGCTCTGCCAATACTCTTGTTCTTTTCCCACGTTAGTGGGGGAATAAGTGAGGCCTTTTGTTTGTGCACCTGTCTTGAAGTCGCGCAAAAACCTGCCACAGGGCTGTGTCCCCCTCTATTACGCCATATTGTTGTTTGCGTATTTTGTTGTGTTACCTTTTACCTGGTTGCGTTACATCTACTCATAGTTTCAATAACGGAATAGTGACATTAAATCTTGAAATTATTGAAAAAAATGGTGCGCACACAACTTCAATTTCAAATTACAATTCAGTCCGGGCGAGCAATCATTAAAAACCGTTATTTGAAGTAAATTTCAGTTAGAATTCTACTAAAACAATTAGATTATTCGCTCTCGATTTCTATGAAGTGATAGTTAATTGATTCGGCCTTCGGCCTCATCAACTATCACCTCATAGAAATCTCGAGCTCATAACTCTAATTGTTTTAAAATAGAGCCAGGTCGGCTTCTTTGTTGACTGTTAATTTTCTTACCTTTCTGACAAGAAGTAGAGGATCATCAGAGGGACTCCCTTAAGCCTGCTTAAGCCGGCGTCTCACCCCAGCAGGTTTGTTAGTGTTAACAAGGTCTGGTTTTGAATTTTTTCTAGGTTTTTCAACACAAGGAGAAAATTTCAGACATCTCGTCCCAGGCAAGCAATGAAGCAACTCTGGAACAAATGCTACAAAAGGTAAAGGCAGCTATTGAATGTTATTTCTGCTGTCTTCTTGACATGATCACGTCAGGACGCCAGCAAACGGCAGCATTCTCATTGTGTTGGTTTATGTTCTGGTTCAATTTCTCCTTTGGTGTAGTTTGGTACTTTTTTGTTCTGTTGTATGGTAAGATTGTTGAGGGTAATATTGAATCATAACAGATACTTGGGTAATTTCGAAAATTCAATGACATACAGTGAAACCTGTATCAAGCGCACACCCTCTATTAAGTGGACAACAGCTTGAGCTTGAGCTTGAGGCTTGAGTCTTCCTGCATTTACTGTAAAATAAACCTGCATTCAGCGGACACCTCTTTTAAGCGGACGCGGACACCAATATTAAGCCATTTTGATGTACACAACCTGCAATAAGCGGACACTTCAAGGACTATTTACTTCTAAAAGCTCAGCTCGGACTCCTTTTTAACCTTGTTCAGCGATGTTGTTTTAAAGCTAAGTAGATTATTCCAGATTAATACATTGACTAGACATTGTGCTATGAGCAGTCTTTGATGTTACACTGTGTTACAAAGGGTTAATAATGAACTATTATTATCCAACTTTCATACACTGTACGAATTCCGATTTTCTGATTGGCTGATTTGTACCACGTGATACTGGGTTATGACGAAACAACCTCCTTGACGTCATTATCGTGGTGTAATAGCCGTGGTGTAAATTCAATACACCACTGTCATTACCCCATGGCTTCGGCTGACTCAAAATTTGGCGATTTCTTTGTGCAGTGTATTCAATTTGAATAATAAAAATGTTAACGCACTCATTGCTCGTGAATTACCGGGATTTACCTGCACTCGTTCACTAACAATAAACTCGAAATTTTCAATACCGCACTCGCAAAGCCTCGTGCGGTATTGAAATTTCTCGTTCATTGTTAGTGAACTCGTGCAGGTAAATCCCGATAATGCACTCGCTGAGTGCGTTAACCTGTAATTATTGCACGTTATAATCCATCAAATATTTTTTCTCCCTCGCGATTGGTCTAAAGGCGTCACGTGACTGAATACTTAAAACTGGGGAGCATCCGAATGATATTTCCCAATTTGCAAAACCGAGAAAAATATTTGAAGGATAATAATCACAGTAGCCTCCATTTGGAGCAAACAGCACTGTGCAAAGTGAGAAAGAAAGAGTAAATATACCATTTTACTGTTGTCTGTTCAGTGACCTGGCCTTTGAATGGTTGCGAGGTTGCATGTGAACTTGTTCTGATATAGACCCAACTCATGTTGTTCTAATGCTAACTAGTTGGCATTTAAATGAGAAAAGCAGAGAGGGTCACCTCCAGCCTCGCTTGCATTCACAGGCCTGGTAACTAAGCAAACAACTGTAGAATGTCATAGATCTGACAATGTCAGGGATTCAAATGGATGAATCTATGAATACTTGATTAGATGTTTAATCCCATAAGCAATTGTTTCAGAGTTTTATGATGGCTTATCTAACACCTGGCAACAATGTCCCTTGACTCTTGTTTGTTTATTTTTTTTCAGGTGATGGACTTTTGGGATCATACAGATTTCCAGTTATCTGCACATTCCAGCCGGGATATTGCCATCATCACAGGAGCTGATGATATCATAACATCCGTGGAAGAGAGTCAGGTCACGCTTTCTAACATCAGAGGGTCACGCTTTGTCACGCCCATCAAGGTATAAATACGTCGGTCACGTGTAGGGTCAACTGATGAAAGGGTGCCTCAATTAACCGTTTTTGGAATGTCTTATTAGAGCATTAGGAAACGTTTCCCATGGCTTTCAGTATTTCCTATTGAAATTTCATGGCAATATGATTAAGATAAAAGCAACAAAGAGTCTGATGACCGGTCAGAAGTTCTCAATCCTTCAAAGGAATAAGGTCAACAGTCTGGTGAAGGAAGTAAATCGTTTTCTGCTAGCACTATAAAAAAGGTTAAGTCTGCATATGAGCCAAGAGGCCCATCAGGCCGGAGCTTATCCCGGGTTCTGTAGCATGACGCGACTAGGAGTATTTTTACTACCCTCTGGATGGGATGCTAGTCCATCGCAGAGTTACCCTCAGTATTAGGTTCGCCGGGACCATTTATACACCTGGGCCGGGTTGTTCGAAAGCTCTTTAACGCTAACCCAGGATTAAAAGTTAACCGAAGTAGTAATTTTTCTTCTTTAAAAATGCTTTTCACTGATAATGTTTTGTGTAGGTTGAGATTATTCAAGCTCAAAACTGAAGGGCAAACCATATAAACAGAAAACCTCAACGAAAAGTTACAAGAACTCGAATTAAGATTCTCGCTAAACCTGGGTTAACTTAATCGGGCTTTGAACAACCCGGCCCTGGGTGGAGAGAGGCACTGTGACACAATGTCCCTGATCAGTGCTCGAACCCGGACCGCTAGACAGACAGGTGACCGCATTAACCATGAGGACACTGCGCGATTCTTTTTTACGTTCTGTTAAGAGTAACTGTTGTTTTCTTTCGAAGGCTTTGGTTGAGGATTGGGACAGAAAACTTAAACTGTTTGCAAGAACTTTAGATGAATGGCTCCTCTGTCAGCGAAACTGGCTTTACCTTGAAACCATCTTTTCAGCAGCTGACATCCAAAGGTGATGGACTGATATTTTTGGAATGCTCTTTTAAGACCATGAAACTACAATCTTAGTTGGAATCTAGAATGCAATCTTAGTCGCCGAATTAATGATGAACTCACGCTGAAAACCAACTGTGCCATTTTTTTCCATCATTGATTTGACAGATAGGAGTGGTGTTGATTTTTCACGAAAATAACGAAGATTGTAGTTTGATTTAAAGTTTAGTCTGTCCTGAAAGTTATGCTGCATGTAATTTGTGTGATAGGCTTGCGCTATATGTCGTTCAGTGGGCCTATGAGAAGAACAATGGCTGTGCACGTGCGTTATTATTCTTGGTACATTTCTTTGCCATCCTCTACAAAACAACAACGTGAAATGACCAAATTCTGCGTTGTCCGGAGAGCGTAAACCACAACGGCTAATTGTTTGAATTTCCATTTCAAATTTATCGCTGTGTTCCGACTTGGTTTCGTGATAGTTTTGACAGCAATTGGGAGTTTCGTAGGTGAGAAACAAATTCATTTTTTAATCAACATTGTCCTGTGCTGTCCCGCAGTCGTGGTTTAAACTCCCTTGTACGTTGACAACAGAGCCATACACAATGCTGTTTCACTTGAACGTGTGACATCAGCTCAATTTAAATTAAATGGCGTTTGCTTCAAACAGGCAGCTACCAAATGAAGCTCGTCTGTTTGCTCAAGTTGACAAATCATGGAAAGACATTATGAGAAGAACTATTGATAAACCAAATGCACTGAAAGCTTCAACAGCTGCTGGTAAGTGGATTGTGTTATCATAAAAATGGGTGCGTGTAGATATAGAATTTTCCGAAGATTTCCGACCACTTTCCGAAGATTCTCCAAAAGTTTTCCGAATGCCACACGAACCTTTTCCGAAAATTTCCGAACATTCGAGGAAGATGCGAAGATGTTTCGAGCGTACACCAACAAATTTAAGTAAATTAAATCATCATAATTTTACACATTCAATTACAGTTTTTCTCAAGACTAAAAATCCTTGTAAAACACCTTTGTAGTTAATTTACAAAAAATGCTATTTGCATATCTCTTATTGTCACTGAAACCCATACGCAACCCACATCACAGTATTGATTGCAATGCAACACACACACAGCCATATTTAATTACTACTCGACCATTAGTGTTTATCCATTTAAAACCCGTACATACTCCACATAACTACTAGCATCAAGACATGATTGATACACATAACTACTTACATCATTGCTTGTTAGCCCACATGATTATCTTCCCACACACACTTGGTTTAGATGTACTTACAGGGATTGCAGATTTTTAAAAAGGCCAAATTCACACGATTATGATGTGTGTAAAAACAGACAGAAAATATAACCCGAAAGTTCCCTCTCGGAAAATCTTTCTAAATTCACCGAGTGTACGGGTGATTGTCACTAAATTAAAAACATTAATTTTGTGACCGCTTTAGGAGTGCTGGAAGTATTACAAGGAAGTAACTCTCATTTAGAGAAAATACACAGATGTTTAGAGGTGAGCCATATGGAAGATTTAGAATTGACAGCAACTTCTTGAGATAACCACACTCAGGTGCTCGCTGGTCATCGCTTTTTCATTTAGTTTGTATGGCATTGTGACAAAGTAAAGTAAAGAAAAGCCGTTTTAAGTGGCATGCCTGTGAACTAGCTAGGTGTAGCTAAGCCCATTGACCACTATAAACAACACCATTTGAACATTTGGAACAGTTTGAGAGCCTTCAGCACAAATGGGACACCTTGTGTTCAGTTTAAGAATCAAGCTGTCATGTCATCTTTGTCATGTGCAATGTTCAACAGAAGCAAAGCTAAATTAAATTGTTTGGTAAACAATATAGTAACAGAAACGATTAATTTTATTTTCAATCGACAAGGAATTTACATCGGTGTTTTCAAAACGTTTGAACATGAAATACTCTACACAGTGCCATGTAATGACTCAAAGTGGAGCGACAGAAAGCACAACGTAATGAAAGTACAACCCTTATATCATTTAAAAATTATCTACAGCCTTGCGGAGTATGTTTCATGTCTATTCATTCAGTTGTTCAAAAACCCGATCACGCTATTCACCGGATAACTCGCTATCCAGTGGATACGTGTTGACGAAACAAACCATGCTATCCACTGGATTGGGATTTATCCGGTAGATAGCGTTATCTGATCTTTGAACAACTGGTGCCTGTAGACAGCGCTCGAGCCCCTGTGCGCCGTACCAAACTTTTGTCCAGTCACAATTACCATTGGTAAGTTTGTTGTGTTATTTTAAAGGACTACCTTGAGACAAAGAGGCTGGTGTTTGCAAGATTTTATTTCCTGAGTAATGAAGATTTACTCGATATCTTGGCAAATTGCAGCAAGAAACCTGATGCCGTTCAGGTTTGTACAAACTTTAACCCCTTGTTTCTGTAACAAATGTGAGTAGCCTATCAGTTGCAACTTACTCTCTCCTGCATATTGTCTCGTTGATCCAACACTTTCATAGACTGCTGCTGTCAGATTGCTTTTCTCTCAGAGTCAAGCAAGGATTTTGAGACGCCGAGAAGTGATTGAGACGACACATGGCTGCGACACTCGCAGGATTCTCCTCGTCTATATCTCCCTTTTGCGTTCGCGTCCGTAGGGATAATCACTTGAGGGACCCTAAAATAGAAGACTGGCAGCTAACAGTCTAATATTCTTAGGCAGTGATAGATCAAGGGGCACATCATTCTATGTTAAAAACTTTAAGGCTCAAAGGACATTCATCTTTCCCTCCCCCCAGCGTTTTTGAGCAAGAAAATGCGCATATGTATTCGGGTATATCTTTTTGTATGCGTGAGTGGTGAAAAACGCTGTCGGTAAATAGGCCCGGTTGCCCTGGCAGTCGCTGCCTACTGTAACAGGGCACTGCACCGTTACATAAAGGGAAGCTTGGTGTTTACTGCCGTAAAAATGGAAGGTCACGGATATAAATCTACTAGCGTTCTTTTATGAGTGCTGTTCGCTGATTGGCTACGCTAGTCAATATTTATTCTGTTGTAGATAGTGAGTAGCCTAGCAGCGTGCGGTTGTTAACAAAATGACGGTCGCTTCTTGGCGGTTTGGAAGTGTCTGTGAAGAGAATTTAGTAGACTAGTAGATTTATACAAAAACAATTCGATTATTTGGTCTCGATTTCTATGGGTGGTAGTTGGCTCAGGCCTTACACTCCTCAACCCTCGCGCAATAGAAACTTCGAACTCATAATCCAATTGTTAAATAGTCTATGATGCTGAATACTTGAAGTGTGTTGAAGCGGGCATTGGTGTAAAATAAGGGCACACACTGACTGCACGTGTGTGCTATTTAGCTTCTAAGCAAGGTAATAGCCTTCATCAGTCAATAAATGTTCTCTGTTTGGTTTTATTACAGCCCCATTTGAGAAAGTGCTTTGGTAACATTCATCAACTCGGTATTGTTGCTCAACCTCATTCGCCAGCACAAATCCAGTACATGACTTCAGAGGGAGGAGAGAGTGTACCACTACCTAAGTGAGAAAGCGATTCTTTCTTTTCCTAACAAGGATATCTCCATAATGCTTTACATTCTTGAGGGGAGCAGGGTTGGCGCAGTGGTGAGAGCGCTCGCCTCTCACCAATGTGGCCTGGGTTCGATTCTGGGCCCGGTGTCATATGTGGGTTGAGTTTGTTGTTGGTTCTCGCCTTGCTCCGAGGGTTTTTCTCCGGGTTCTCCGGTTTTCCTCCCTCCACAAAATCCAACATCTCCAAAGTGTCAATCGACCAGGATAGAGGACCCGCATGTACACCAGCTAAGGCTGATGTGGCTTCCTCTGTAAATGAAGTAGTGTAATTTAAATACTGAAATACCTCTTACTAACCTAGTATTTTTTTCATCTGCACTGTAAGTCACGGATCCTCGTTTTTCCACTTCGATTTACCGCCCAAGTGCTTACCATAAATGTCAGTTAACTTGGAATTAAATCCCAAGACATTTTGGCGACGAAAGCAGCTTCAATTCTACCAAAGGGCATGATCTATTAGTTCTCCAATCACAACGCCCTAGCAACTGAGATCTGTTATAAAATACATTATTATTCAACTTTCATACACTGTACGAATTCCGATTTTATGACTGGCTGATTTGTACCACGTGATACTGGGTTGTGACGAAACAACCTTCTTGACGTCATTATCGTGGTGTATTAGCCGTGGTGTAAATTCAACACACCACTGTCATTACCCCATGGCTTCGGCTGACTCAAAGTTTGACGATTTTCTTTGTATGTGCAATGTAGTCAATTTGAATAATAAAAATGTTAAACGCACTCAGTGCTCATGAATTATCGGGATTGACCTGTACTCGTACACCAACAATGAACTCGAAATTTTCAATACCGCACTCGGTAAAGCCTTGTGCGGTATTGAAATTTCTCGTTCATTGTTAGAGAATTTTTGTCGTTAGGGAGAAAAATAACGATCCACTTCTGCGCTGTTTGTCTTGTTCTGACTTCTGACACTGTTTACTGGTTGCTTATTTGTAACAGGACTTTGAGAGCACGAGGATCTGTGGAGTCTTGGCTGTACAATGTGGAGCTAGCCATGTACGAGACTGTGAAACTGTAAGTAAAACACATGTTGTAAAATCCATAGCATCTTTCTTCTCCTTTAGGCTCCATCTTCCCTCACGCATTGGCTCGAATATCAGCTATTTTACAGAATGGAATGTATACAGTAAAAACCTGCATGTAAGAAACTAGTGGTTTAAGAGCTTGCTGGCAGAAATGTACCACTTTATACCCAAAAATGTAAGAACCTGTGTAGCCAATCAAGATCAAGCTGTTTCTTATATGTGGGTTGCAGATAAATTATGATGTAAACATTCAACAAAGGAGTGTGACTTTGAGATTGCAAATTTATCAGTTTACAAGAAAATACATAATACAGTTGTGAATAAATACTGTATATTCAAGCCTAAACCCAAGTTTATGTATTTTTCTGGTTATGAACAATATGCCCTTCATAAAAATTAAGAACCTACTAGGCATAAATAGGCAATAACTACCTCATAATAGAAGAACCTTTATATTTCGCCGGATTTCAAAAAAACTGTAGGTTCTTACACGTGGGTTTAACAGTATTAAGCGTTGAGGGTTTTTTTTCACTCATAACAGGCACCTGAAGAAGTGCTTAGTGGACTATGGCACCAGAGCGTATTCTGAATGGGTGTTAGGTCATCCAGGACAAGCTGTATTGACTGTTGTAAGTAACAGATCGCGGTGTTTTGTTTGTCTTTGGCAGCGACGTTGCTGAAAAACGTTTTGTAATGGAATGACTAGGGGACAACGTCGATAATTTATATTGCGTACAAATCTTGCGATACTCTAAAGTGATTTACTTTGTTTATCGCTGTCAAACCTATCACGAAACTGAATCTGGCACACAGCGCAAAATTCGAAATAGAAATTTTAAAAATTATCACGTTCTCCATACAAGGCAGAATTTGGTCATTTGAGGTTGTTAGGGAACTTAAGCAAATGACGACAGCTACGCCCAGAACGACGCCTACTCAAAAATAAATATATTTTACCAGCGAAATTCGCAATTGTCTAGATCTGTTGAGTACCCAAATGGCTCTAAAAACGTCCTCAGGCTAAGTATGCAACGACCGCGTTCAATTCCAAACCGCGTTCAATTCCGCGTTTTCCATTTAAATAGCCATGGCGTGCAAATTGTGTAATATTCTACCCTGGGTATTGCTGCTCTTGACATGGCGATAAGTTATGAGGAATCGCTCTGACATGCAAGCGAATGTGGAAATACGAGGAGAAAAGAAACTTGAACAAACACATTCTTCTGCCACATCCCCAGTCCCGTGAGAAAAGTAAAGCTGCACATCACATCTTTCGCGTTCTAAATATATGCCTCTAAGGTTTTGATTTTATGTTTCTAAGTTTGTTATCTTTTGTAGTGAAATTTTTTGTAATTAAAAATTATCCTCAGTAGGAAAAAAGATGGCGGCTGTACATTTACCCATAATTCTTAGCTCACGAAAACTTTATAAACGTTCGTAAAAACGCACAGAAAAATCTAAAACCTTCAAACCTAGTATACGCAATCTCGTCATCACAGGGAAAAATATTGCAAAAATATGGGTTTTTCTTTTACTTTATAGGCTGTGTAAGGCTCGCATGGCAATTTGGTAAAATGTACAGCCCCCATCTATTTTACTACGGAGGATTGCTTGACTGATGAAGTGCGTTTTTCGTTTCAGTCCCAAATTGTGTTCAATCGTGACGTACTAAGCTGTTTTCGTACCACACGACCCAAAGATGCTCTTCAAGGCAAGAGGGAGAAGCTAGTATCAGTCCTCCACAGTCTGTCACAGTTAGTGACGTCATCGCTAGTCCCTCATCAGCACCAGACGCTAGAGGCCTTGTTAACAATTGATGTACATGCTCGAGACGTCCTGGATTCGATGATTGCTAATCAGGTTTATCAAATGGAGGACTTCCAGTGGACCAGGTAGTAGACCCGGGGGGACCTCCCATATAAAGACGGGGGTGCTTGTCTGAAATTTTGAAATTTTGTGGACTGAAAGTTTTTTGTCACCCCTAAGAGGTACCAATTCTAAAACAAGACATTATCTCTTCTCATATTTTTTTCGGCTCAATACCGAAAAAAGAGAGAGGTACCACTAAAGCCTCCACTATGGACCGCTACGGACCTAAAAGGTACGGCGAACACCTCTGTCCTTTTTTATATTGGAGGGTCTCCCGGGGTAGTTGAACGAGCCTTTTTCTCCCAAAATTAAAAGAAATTCGCTTTGTTAAAGTGTCGAAGTGTTTAGCACTATTGTACTTATTGGGGACACTGAAATAAGAAAACAACTATTGTAAATTTGTTAAAAATCCCAGCTGGTGGGAGGCTGACCATCTAGCGGCAGGGAGGAGGATTTGAACTCGGGACATCTCGATCACAAATTGAGCGCCCTAGTTAAACCTAAATCCCAAATAAACGAACAGTACTACATGGTAGTAACCCTCCAGAATATCCTCAATGGTCACACACTACTAGAATGTGATTTTGAAGGTTAACGTTAACAGAAAGGTTTAAAGAAGGACACAGTTCGAAACACAACTAATACTAACAGCTAACAGTGCTAACAGAGTGGTCTTCAATTGCGTGTCGTAAAACCAACTATAAAGTAATCACTCTAACCAATCACAAAGGGCACAGACGATCCAGGGAACCAATCAAAACTCGAAGTAATTGCATGTAGCTGACGCAAAGCGCGGGAAAACGAGTGCGCTCGAGCCAGGATTGGTTTAGATTTTCGGCCTCTGATTGGATGAAAAACATGGCGTGTAGCATAGTGATATAAAACCAATCACTTTTCGACACTCAAATGAAAAGCGCTCATAAATATGTAATTAAGGTATCAGTGTACCCCAAATTTGATCATTTTTCCAAAAAAAATGTTTTTTCGCTTTTTCAGATAGATCGTATTGCAACCTTTCATTTAAAAAAAAATTCTATGAAAAAAGATTGATCCTAAGCAAAGTTATTAACAGAAAACGTTTCTTCCCATTAATTATCTCTAATTGATAGCTGTCAACACGTTGTCACGAGAAGTAAACACGTCACAGACACGATGTTCGCGAGTTTCGCACGTTTGTGTTTGTATTTCTAAAATTGGTCGTCGACGTGCTGCGTTGAGTGTTTTGCTTTTGTATATTTTAGATGAAAGGTTTATGGTATTTCTATTCCATGTCGTCGAAGAAAAAACGAAGTCCGTGTCCTTTTGCAAGCGCGAAGAAACCTTCAAAGAGGAAAAAGGTTTCTCTAATCACGACTTGTTTGGCGCTTTCGCCGTTCGAAGTTGTAACTTCTTGATCTGCACGCGTACGTGCCCGTTCGTTTCCTGTCCCTTGTTTATGAGAACGCTTTTTACTTGTCTTCGGCATCATTCAACCTGTTTCGTTAGATGGATGGTGAATCTGCATTAGCAAAGACATTTAAAACATGGAAAATGAAAAATTAAACTTAAATTATTTCCTTACTAACCTTATACGCGAGCGGCGGAGTCCAGATCTTCCAAAGGATATTTCCCGCCAGGAGCAACATTTGAGTCCGCTTTGTTATTGATATGAGCTCTATTGTTAAAGTAAACTGAGCCTTTACTTGGTCTATCAACGGGTAATTAACTTTCACACGTTTTGTGTGATTATCTCATTACACCGGAAGAACGCCCAAAAGTATATTTTTCTTCGTATCTCGAAACGAAAATTTCAGCAAGTGAGGCGCACATTTTGAGTACGTTTCCGGCGAGTTTTCAACGTTTTTCGCTGAAATTTGGAGAGAACGTTGCCCGATAATCAGGCGAAAAAACGGTGTCGGGGAATTTTCATTTTTGGCTTCTTTCAAAAGTTATGACCTTTTTAGTGAAGAGAATGCATGTTTTATCAACTCTCAAAGTTTAACTGCGTGTCAGAAACAAACCAGACAAGTAATCAAAATTTCCCGACACCGTTTTTTAGAGAAAGGTGTCAAGAAGACATAGCGATGTTGATCGTGTTCTCCCGATCAAATCTGACCGGAAACGAACTTGATTAGTGAACCTCTGTACTTTGGGAAATAGCGCGCTATATTCGGAAAACCGTACATTTTTTTTATGTTGATGAATATACCTTCGTAATCTACAATTATTAAGCTCTCAGAAAATATATACTTTATTGGGGTTTGCGTCAAACGTCCGACTGTAAAGCGGGGCCAAAGAATGATGGTCATTTGGGGTACACTGATACCTTAAACTACAGTGGGAGGATATTGTCACTTTGTCTTGTCTGTGCAAATCTCGCGGTGCTTGGTCAAGTCCTGGGGCAGATTAATAGGCTGATTTAGCAGTAGGACGGGAACGGCAGATGACCACTGGAGGGCACGCGGAATAGCCTGGATTCTTTTCTAATATATTTGATAATATATTTGGGTATTTGTTCTGCGCGCGCCGTCATCAAGTGACGTTCCCGTTCTCTTGCTAAATCAGCCTATGTAATGTCCTCTTCGGCGCTCGCCCTTTGCCAAAAAGATTTAAGTATGAAATGCTATTTACTATTTTATTTTTATTTATTTATTTTTGTACACTTGATTACTTATTACAAAAAACTCAAGTTACTTACATCAACTATGTATTATTATTTATTTCTTCTGCAGGCAACTGCGTTATGAGTGGAACGATGATCGCCATTGCTGCATGGTCCGTCACAGCAATGCAGTGTTTGAATACGGTTATGAATACCTGGGGTGTTCTCCACGACTTGTGATCACTCCGCTAACAGACAGATGTTATTTGACCCTGACCGGAGCACTCAATCTTCATCTGAATGGTGCTCCTTTAGGACCTGCAGGTACAGGAAAAACAGAGACTGTTAAAGATCTTGCCAAGGTAAGGTGTTGATAGGAAAAATAGCTCTTTTGCATCAGTCTCTGGTAAGGACGATGCCTACTAGGTTTTTGCGCCAGGTTAGGACCATGCGGAAAATGTAGATCTTTGCAAGGGCTATTGGCACAAAAAAATATAGGGGTCGTCACGCATTTTGTTGAGCTAATTAGCCTTGAATCTCAACAAAAATGCTGACATCAGCATTTTCCTGAAAAAAAGAAGGAAAGGATATTTCCTCACAGATTTCCTTAGAATTCGCCTTTACATACAGAAAAGCAAGCACATTCATAAAGATCTTTAAAACTGCACGGTAAAAGGTAACATAAAAACCATTCTTAGTATGTTTTTAATAACACAATCGTTGCAACAGCCGTTTTAGCGTCTCTGACTGCATTCTTTTGGTTCTGCTAAAATACAGTCTTGATAGCTTTTCCTCACAACCAGAAACTAATCACGTGTTGGATAGACTTGCCACTTCCATTTCATAACATAAAATGAAGGGGTAACCACACGTTTTTTAAAGTTATTCATCTTTTTTTAAAAACGTTTGCGGTGTCCGTTACATTTTTTCCTGTCACCTCCCCAGTAAGTAAAACAGTTATGTCTCTCGCACTTGTTTTGCGTGCGCACTACGCCTTCTGCAGGTACATATTTACATTTGGATTTCAGAATAACTTTCGACAGATTACAGCTAGTTTTTCTGCTGGAAGTCGTTAACAGTTAGATGTTAGCGGTACAGGCTCATTAAACTTGATTTGGTCACAGTAGGAAACGTTTGCTTTGATTTTAGTCGTGTACTTGGTAGCGTAGTTGATTACGTCGATGCCAAACTTAGCGCGCGGTTAAACCACGCCTTGCGTGATGCGCAGAGCGTGTGCGCACTAACAAAAGTAGGCACCGTCCCCAAGAAAATGCCTGACAGCTGATTCTGTCCGATGATCTGTCCAGTGTCGGGAAGGAGTATTTATTTATTATTTTTTTACAGCCGTGCTTGTCACGCTAATCAACAGATCTGTTTTATATTGTCTCTTAGGCCATGGGCAAGCAATGTCTTGTATTCAACTGTTCAGAAGGTCTTGATTACAAGGTAACAAAAACTGTAGACTTATTACTTACGTTTGTGATTTGTCATTGTTGAACTTGCACCTAGCAAGTAATACATATTTTGGTGCTTTTTTACCCGACACAAAGGCGCATTTTAACTAATCAGAAGTGGTGTCTACAATGAAAATGGCGCTTCCGAGCTTGCCGAAGCGTACCAGGAAGTTACAATTAGGTTCTAACAGTGCTCAGAGGTTTTAATGCTTGTTATCCTGTTGTAAAAATAAAGCGAGAACTTTAAGCAAGTGCTCTGAATGAGGCGTCATAACCTATTAAAAAAACTGAAACAATTTAGTCTTCCGTACCAAAGGTACAATCAATTTTACCAGGTTGTAATTGTCATGGTTCTGTAAATAAATGGTATTGTAAGTTCAATATTGTTTCATTATAATAATAACAAATTGAAACAAATATCAGGCTGCATTTCAACCTGTTTATGGCAACATCAGGATTTACATCCGCTGTGACAGCATTCTGGGACGAACGATGATACACTTTAAAATAACTGCTGCAGGCGTAGCAAAATATTGGGATATCAACGAGCCAAAACACAAGGGGTGGGGCTTCACGGGGATGGGGCTGGGTGGGGCTTTGCGGCCGCGCCCGCGGTCCGTGCTCGCTTTCGAACGCGCACTCGTTAAAAAAGATAAACGTCCGTTGACAGATTACTGAATTCTCCCCACGTTGAATACCAACCAGCCATCTTTGAATGGTATAAATAAGGAACAATCATTAGCTGTTGATGCCTGTGCCAGTCAATTTGAAGCTTTCATTGCAAGCTACAAACTATAAAGAAAATAAATCGTAACTATTCATTGATTTTAATTACCAATCGTTTATTCATGTAACAGATGATGGGCAAGTTTTTCTCAGGTTTGGCTCAGTCTGGTTCGTGGTTCTGTTTTGATGAGTTCAATCGTATTGATGTTGAAGTGTTATCGGTCATTGCCCAACAGTTACACTCCATTAAAACAGCGAAAGACAATGGTGTAACTAGGTGAGGGAGCTTCAGTTTTCTCTATTTCGTCAAAGAAAATCGCGCCTCCACTGAGAAGTTTGAATTACGCACAAAAGTGTAACCAACAAACACGAAGGACGGTATTTCATCACATATACAAACAGTAGGAAGAGCGTTTAAAATGCCGAAGTTTAGTGGACTATTATGACAAAATTCGAGGTGTTTTGAAATGTTCTTGAACTGTGGTCTCAACTGTATACAGGTTGAATGTCGTTTGCACGTATTACCAATTTGGTCTTTTGGCCTGTTATCATTTGCTAGTCTTCTTTCTTGCAATAAACTGCTTTTCGATTTTGTTTAGGTTTCTGTTTGAAGGACGAGACATCAAGTTGAATGCCAACTGTGGAACATTTATAACAATGAACCCAGGGCAAGTAACGTTACGAAAGAGAATTTCTCAGTGAGGAGAATATTATAAAAATGATGTGCTGATGTAATGTTTTAAGCACGACAGACTGTCTTTTACCACCATTCCAAACGCCGAGAGGAGAGTTTAAAATACGAAGCGTAGCGAAGTGTTTTTTACTATGAAACGTTGAAGTGATTGGAAATGTGGTGGAACACTGTCTCGAGTGTTTGACATATCTCCTCAATCGAAACGAAAACAAAGGAGATAATGGAGAAATAAAATCGTAAAAAGTCTATTGCTGATACCGAGTTGCTGATACCTCTGTTTGAAAACGAGTCTTCAGGCACAACCTGATATTGAAATGAGTTTTTCTTGCACGGTAATTTCCTTGCAAATCAAACTCATTTTCATATGAAAGTTTGTGCCTCAAGACAAGGTTTGAAACAGAAGTAACAGCAACTCGGAAGTAGCTTATAAAGGTCAGATATCGTTGTGATTTCCTTTTGATGAATTATTAATGACTTTGAGAAGTTAAGCTATTATAGAGGATAAGGACTGGATTTTTTTCATCTTACAGATATGCTGGTCGAGTTGAACTCCCTGACAATTTAAAATCTTTGTTTCGTCCGGTGGCCATGATGGTGCCTGATTACACTCTCATTGCCGAGATCATCTTGTTCTCTGAGGGATTCACTGCAGCTGCATTGTTATCAAGAAAAGTTGTCAATCTTTATCATCTGGCGAGCAAACAGCTCTCCCAACAGGTACATTTCGACAATTACTCACAAGGTACCGTGTGGTATGAAAAGAAGGAGTGTTTTATTTTGATGCCTTCTTAGCGATCCTGACAAATAAAATTAAAATCGAGTATCACGAATAAATGTGCAAGAAAACCACCTACTGTAGCTACCGCCCTACCTGAAAGAAGTGTAAGATATTAATAAATTTTAAATGATGTTAGTATTAAGTATTGTTAAATCGTAAGTTACTTTAGCACTGTAAGTAGAGTAGGTGATTTGTGTATTTAATGTAATGTTATTGTTGCAAGAACGATTTTTTCGCAAAAAATCACATTTAAGTAGTATAAAACAAAAAAATCTGTTACAATGTGAGTGAAAAATCCTTATGCTTCCTCTTTTTATTAAGGATCACTATGACTTTGGACTGCGTGCTATCAAGTCAGTTCTTCTCATGGCTGGACAGCTCAGGAGGGCTGCTAGGTAATTGTCGCCTGCTAAGTAGGAATGCTATGAGTAAGAAACAGTGCTTTCTTTTGCTTAAAGTCGTGAAAGTTTATAATTGTTTAAAACAATTAAAAGGGAAAAGTTCGTAGCACATGTTTTATCCCCTTGCAAGATAACATCCTCAATATCTTCTAAAGGAGTTAGAAGTTTGAATTACGGGAGGAAGGGTAATCGATCAAACATGTGCGAAAGTATTTCATCACATTTTCAACCAGTGAGAAGAGAATTAAAGACGACGTTTAGCGGAGTATTACGACAAAATTCGAGGTGTTTGGAGATGTAACGGAACACTGTCTTGGTATATCATCTCAATCGCAGCTTAAACTGAGGATAATTATGTTGGAGTTTGCGAAATGTGTATCCTACGTTTATTAAAGTCTGTTTTCTCTTATGGTTGAGTAAGCTGAGCATTAATCAGATATTTCTCTACAATCCACAGGTTACTTTAAATAAGCTCAGTCACGTTATTTGGAGTTATTTTGGCCACATACCAAATTACCTTTAAATTGAATTACTAAGATAGAAAAACACCAAAAACATAATAATAAACTACAAAGAAACCAGGATGGTTGTGGATGGAGAAGATCAACATGGATTACAAACGACGAACAAGTTTGAAAAATTTAGGCTAAACTTTTCAAGATGAACAAACCGTGAACGTAGCTCCGTTAAGGATCACTTTGTGTCGTAATTGTTGCGTTTCACTCTCTCTGTGTGTTTTTCTCTCTAGTCTCAACATGGAGTCTGAGTCGCTAGACGAAGAGGAATCTCATCTGATCATAAATGCGGTCAAGGATGTTAACATTCCAAAGTTTGTAGCTGAGGACTTGCCATTGTTTACCAGAATCTTAGCAGACTTGTTTCCTGGCTTAGATCCACCCGCTCCTGATAACAAGTTGCTCAAGGTGTGGAAAACTGTGATGGGTGAAAAGTTACTCTCGAAAATTCGAACCTTTAGGGGAGTTTGAGCTCCTCTTGAAAACGGCGGCTTTGCGTTTTTGTGTCGACGGAAAACATTTTGAAAACCAAGCTTTTCAAAAAACATAAAAGTCTGCCCAAATTTTCCTCATTAAACACAAATCTAAAATGACCGGTGATTGTTGCTTTTTCAAATCTCCTCAGCGTAGTATTCTCAGTCCGGAAAACAAAATTCAGAGTTTATCCAGAACTGTCTGAGTTATGATTTAACTTGACAAATTTTGAATGCGTTCAAGAGGGGTATTATCAATATGAACTTTTTTCTAATATACAGAAAGCTGCTAAAGAAGCATTAGGCGAGTTGTCCATTCAGTATTGGCCCACACAAATCGACAAGGTGATCCAACTAAACAGCACGTTACAAGTCCGTCACGGAGTCATGCTCGTGGGACCGGCTGGTGGCGGAAAAACCACCACGCGTCAGATCCTGAAGCGCGCGCTTGTCGTCCTACCAACCATTCAAGCGCGGGAGCAGCAGCAAACGTTAGGGACTGGGGATTACTCTGAGGAGACTGGATCCTCAAAGACTACGCTGTCTTTCTCGGTAAGGATGTTGACTATCTAATTTGCTTGTATAGAGTGGTTTTCGTGACTTGTTCGCACGCGTTTTCCCGCGCTTCGCGTCCGCTGCGTGTATTTGCTAGGAGTTTTGATTGGTTCACTAGATTCTCTGAATCCTTTGCGATTTCTGTTTGTTATGCTGTTCAAGGTGGTTCTAACTTTCAAGTCTGTCAGCGTTTTACGCATGGTGATTTTCGATTGTAAGTCTGTGGATGAAACCCTAGCGTGTGACCATTCAAATGAAAGCTATTGAGCAGTACTTTCACGTGGTACTGTTTATTATGCTGCACAAGGTGGTTCTAACATTAAGTCTGTGGAAACCAATCTAAGAAAGCAATTGATTACTGTTTTCACTTTACACAGCGAGGCACCAAAATTAGGCGTGGCTCGGTCCATGTGTCCAACTTGAACCCTAAATGTGTTACAGTGAGAGAGCTGTATGGTGAGGTGGATCCGACTACTATGGAGTGGAAGGATGGTTTGCTGTCCCACATATACCGTAAATACGCCAAGACTAGCAAAGGTACCATACAGGGAGCGAGACAGAAACAGTCAAACACACCTGTGCCTGCCTTTCCCAGTAGGCCATTGAGGGTTTCATCATCCAAGTCTGCTGTGACCAGTGTGTCAGCCATCAGTATGGAAGACAGCAATGAACGTGAGAACTTATATGGATTATTTATTTTGTGGTGAATGTAATTTCTGTTTGGTTGGTATGGAGGTGAGATCAGCATGTTCTGTGGATGAAACGCTATTGTGTAACCATTCAATTGAAAGCTATTGAGCGTGTTTGACCATTAAAGTGAAAGCTATTGAGCAGTACTTTCATACTAACTTTTGAGTTTCTGGATGAAAGCCTAGCGTGTGACCATTAAAATGAAAGTTATTGAGCAGCACTTTCATGTGGTACTGTTTATTATGCTGTACAAGGTGGTTCTAACTTTTAAGTCTGTGGATGAAAGCCTAGTGTGTGACCATTCAAATGAAAGCTATTGAGCAGTACTTCATGTGGTACTGTTTATTATACTGCACAAGGTGGTTCTAACTTTAAAGTCTGTGGATGAAACCCTAGTGTGTGACCATTCAAATGAAAGCTATTGAGCAGTACTTTCATGTGGTACTGTTTATTATACTGTACAAGGTGGTTCTAACTTTTAAGTCTGCGTGTGAAACTCTGGTGTGTGAATATTCAAAGGAAAAGTGTTGAGCAGTCTGCTACTGTTTCTAATACGTTTCTGACTATTCTGTAGTTGAATCAGCTACTGTGATGGAAGAAGCCATTGCTATCAACAGAGAGGAAACACCAGTGTCCTGGAACTGGATTGTATTGGATGGTCCGGTTGATACACTCTGGATTGAGAATCTTAACACTGTTTTGGATGATACCAAGGTTTGAACTGTTAGGATAGTCCTTTTCTTATTAAAAAAAAAACACACACAAAGAAATACGGAGCTGAAATTAAATGATACTGATGCTGTGTTCACACTTGGTGCATCAGCACTGTTGTCTGGGCACTAACACAAAGTAGTGTTGCGTTACCTTCAGACACTGGGTATTCCAAATACCTAAATACCGTTCAGTGACCGAGTACAAGGTTGAGACCTTGTACCTGGGTACGGGCTCTGTACCCAAATTTTGGTGTGATTATGTGGAAAAATGACTGAATTTATTATGAAAAGCTCTTAAAGGTTGTTTATCTGACTTCCTGTAAAAGATGTTTAGAGCAGTATGGATTGATGTGCGCCGTGTACGGAAAACGTGACATCAAAAAGTGCGTGTGACACTGAATGGTGTTACAGTGTGTTTGTTGCATGACAGGTGTTGTGCCTTGCCAATGGGGAGCGAATTGGAATGGGTCACGGAATGCGGATTCTGTTTGAGGTTGATAACCTGGCGATGGCGTCTCCAGCGACTGTCAGCCGCTGTGGAATGGTATACATGGTAAGCTTTGATGTAAAGATTTCATACTTTTAATTTTTTATTTTTTATTCTCCAACGAGGCACGCCACTGCTTTTTATAAGAATTCCGTAAACTGCCGCTTATAGGCGGATTCATGCTGGCGCCATTGTTTACAGTTTTGCTCATTTACATACGGCTTTGCGTACAGAAGGAAACATGTTAGATTTGAACTGATTTTACACAGCTAGAGAGCTAGTGAAACTTACTGCATGGTGAAATTTTAGCTATTTGGGTGTAATATTCAAGGAGAAATTGTCTTTCAAAAGCTGCAAAATTTCTGGGTGGCAAAAGTGCTAATGAGCTCTTTGTAAAATTCTTTGTAAAATTTGGAGTTTTTGAACCCGTGTTGCACAAAACGTTTACAATACATCAGGCTCATATTCACTGGCAGAGTTAATCTTGCTGTGACCTTTTGATTTATTTGTAGCTCCATCAATTAGCCATATACCTATATTCCTCTTCGGCCAGATTTGTGGTTTCCAGGCCCCCGTGTCTCCCTCGGTAAGATCCCTGGCTCTCAAACTCAATCAGTTTTCACTACACTAATTTGTCCTCCGAAATCAGATGGATTTGCTCGTGTTGCTGTACGATGTCTCAGGTTACGTTCCTCGTAGTTTAATGTTGCTTACTTTGTAATTTATTGCTGTGCTAATCTGTCTGTAGGATCCTAAAGATCTTGGGTGGAGGCCATTTGTGCAAACATGGATTCAAAGACTGAAGGAACAAACAAAGGTACAAAGACCTGTAGCACTTAATGAAACTCAGTGTCAGGTGATAACTTCAGTTGGATCCCGCTAACTCGAACTCGGTTATTTCGAATTCCCCGTTATTTCGAACTCAAAACCATTTCCCTTGGATTTCCCCTTAAGGGCGTTCGCGCCCAAAAACTTCCCACGCACAGATTTTTTTAAAACTTTGACTGTAGGTAGAAAATGATAAGATTAGATTAAAAACGTAAAAAAAATCGGGGGTCACCGAACTCGTTTTGAAGATAAGGCGTATCACAGACCATAGCATTTCTAGGATTTCCAGTCATTCGAGGCGATTCTGGCCGGATTCATTACTATCGCCATATGTTTAAGTTGAAGAATCATATCTAAGTTATGTGTCTTTAACGCAGCATATATAGGCCTATATGATAGATCTTTGCTACATATGTCATAAAATCAGCTAGAATTAGCCTTAAAAAATACAACTTAAGTCACGCACACCTGTAATAGGCGTACCAATTCGACCCTATTTGAGTAGTATATGAGAAATAATTAAAACTTCCCACGCTCAGATTTTTTTGTTTTTTAGTATAATGGAAAGAATCAGAAAAGGAATTGATCTGCCGAAAAAGAAGTGGGGGTCACCGAGTATCCAACAAAAATATTCGCACACAAAGTTAACGCAAAGGTCATCAGCTCTATATTTTGTTGAGTTTTGGACTCCGTGCGCGCGCTTGAAAATGACGTGGCACGTGCGTGACCAATGAATAGCGTGCGCACTGGAGATGCGCAGTAGCAATGGGCGCGAACGTCCTTAAGTCATTCACTATCGGCTATTTCGAACTCCTGCTATTTCGAACTATTTTTAGTTTCCCCTGAGAGTACGAAATAGCTGGATTCAACTGTATAACAAAGCTCTCAAAACTGTTTGGTTAGTAGCAAGCCTTATATTTTAAACGATAATTGAACAGTTTTTAGTCATGACAAAATATATAAACAATAGCCTCTATTTGGCGGGAAAATATGCTCGGGTATTTGTCGGCGGAAATTTTCTGCACCGACAATTTTTTTTTTTTTTTTGAGTTTTGGGACAAATGTCCGAGCATATTTTCGTGCCAAGTAGAGGCTATTGTGTTTATTATCCTTCAGATATTTTTCGCAACACGCGCAGTTTTGAAAATTGGTGAATATCACTCCCAGTTTTGGCTGGTGCATATTAAGTCACGTGAAGCGTTTAGACCAACCGAAAATATGTTGTTGTGTTCTTGGGCAAGACACTTTACTCTCACGGTGCCTCTCTCCACCCAGGTGTATAAATGGGTACCGGTGAATTTAATGCTTGAGGGTAACCCTGCGATGGACTAGCATCCCATCCAGGGGGGGGGGGGGGCAGAAATACTCCTAGTCGCTTCATGCTACTGAAACAGGGATAAGCTCCGGCCTAATGAGCCACTTGGCTCGTATGCAGACTTACCACACGTGGGTCGATCTAAATATAGAGCGGAAGAAATGGATAATTCTTCTTGAAAAACGTTGTGACACCAGACCAGACAAAGGAACACATTGCTTTTGTCTACTGTACACAGTAAGGGTCATCTAGAACAAATAACCGATTATTTTGATTTACGTAGTCACATCAGTTATTTCCCTTGCTTCTCATAGAGAGGTTTTCAATAGGCCATTTGCGAGTTGCTTTTGCCTCCGTGTCAAAACAAACCTTCGTGTAAAACCATTCATATAAAAATGCTCTTTTCTTGCAATTACAGGTTCTTTTCATGCAAATCAAACTCATCTTCGTATGAAAGGTTTTGCACGAGGTCTCGTTTTGAAACCGAGGCACAAGGTAACTTGGAATATTGAGTGTCGTAAAACCAAAAACAAAGTCTCTCTGGTCAATGGTAAAGTACACAAACAATCCAGGGAACAAATCGAAATTCGAATTGAAACCATGCAACTGACGCAATAAACGGGAAAACTGAGAGTCACAAAAATAACGGAGATTTTTTTAAGCCAATCCCGGAGCGTACGAATGTAAAACCAATGAAGCCGAATTTCGTTTCAAAGTTTTAAAGTCAGGTGAAAACTGCGCTAACAATTAAACATATTACGTTTGAGGTCGCTGCTTTAAGTTTGTCGTTACTCTTTTAGTGTCCCTACTTTCGCGGGATTTGCTAACAACAGTGAAACTTTGGCATCTTTACTGTAATGATCCAATACTAGGTTTTGTGGTCAGTTATCTTATACCTCGAACAAGGAAAGAGATGTTGCAATCATTAATCGCGTTGATTTATAAATAATGTTTATTAAACATCAAAAGTCACTGAATGTGCTGTTGTTGTTTTTGTGATAGCTCCCTTCAGAAGCATTCAACCATCTGCTCGAACTTTTTGAACACAGCGTTGACTCGGGACTTCGCTTTATGTCTACTTACAACAAGCTCCAACACATCACTGCACCAGATCTGAGCATCGTCTCCACTCTGTGCAACATCATTAGTGGCTTTGTAGAAATTATTAACAGTCAAGGCGGATTCACCGTCGGTGGAGCTCCGAACTCTGCCGAAGATGGCGGAGAAATGTCGGAAACGACTTCGGCTAAAACTGTCACATTTGCCGACGACTCCGAACACGAGCTCCCCTCGCGGGCATCATTATCATACATCCAGCGCAACCCTTTGAAGCTTCTGAGTTTTCTGGGAACGATATTTGTGTTCGCATACACGTGGGCGTTTGGTGGGAATCTTCGCTCTCAAAGTGTCATTGAACATGATGAAGATGGAAGTAGTTCTGCGATGGAGAGTCCCGCGGTGTGGCAATTATTTGATGACTTAGTCCATGATCTGTTTGAAATCGACGCCCCGATAAGGGTTAAATTACCTCCCGGAAACGACAGCATTGCCAACTACTACATCGACATGAAGAGTGGACAGTTTGTCCTGTGGAGTAATTTAGTTCCCTCTACTCGGGCACTCATTGCCAAAGCAGTCTCTAACCAGTTTGCCATTTCGGACACTCTAAATGCGCTAGATGACCCACCCCCCCTGAAAAACCAAATAGAAATCGATCGCTCCCTTGTCCCAACCATTGACACGATCCGTTACGCTTTTCTGGTCGCGTTGATGGCGTTGAACGGCCAACCAGTTTTACTAACCGGAGAAACAGGTATTGGCAAAAGCGCCTTGATCCAGGACACGCTAGTTCGGCTGTCCCAAGCGGGGGGAACTGGCACTGGTACGGGAAGTATCCTGGGTGCGGTTTTTCGAGCCGGCAAGAAAAACTTGGTAGACAGCATTATAGAGATCACATCAGGTGACGGAGTGAAAGACGACACGAGTGCTGCTGAGGTCGTTTTCAATTCCATGCATTTCTCGGCTTATACAAGTTCTGCTAAGACTCGGAGGTTCATTGAGTCCGAGCTGGTGAAGAGAGGACGGGATGTCCTGGGACCAAGACCTGGCAAGAAGGTTTGTCTGTTTGAAATTTTGCGGTACCTTATACCATAATACTCTTCAATATGCAAGTTTAGCCCCCTTCCACACTACGCCAGAGAAATTTGAAAACGACGTTTTCACTCTGAAAACGCATCAAATGTTTTCCATCAACACTACGCCGGAGAAATTTAAAATCGCCACAATCACCGGTCATTTTGGATTTGTGTTTGAGGAAAACCTCGGGCGGGAAACCTGATGATTATCGTCACCTCATCGTTTTCAAAAAGCTTCGTTTTCAAATGTTTTCCGTCCACACTAAAACGCAGCCGGTGTTTTCAAATTCCTCCGGTTTGGAGGAAAGCTCCGTTTTCGTGACGGACAAGTGTGGACGATAGGCCTAACCGTGGAAATAAAACTGCTTCAGTTTCAAATTCCTCCGGCGTAGAGTAGACGGAACCTAAACCTGCCGTTTGAAAAAAAAGTGTTATTTTGAGGAAAGGCCTCTATGTACTATAAAAAATTGTTGATTCTCCGTGTCGAATATGTTTAAATCTACTTAAATGTTCCCACAGGTTATTCTCTTTGTTGATGACCTTAATATGCCTCAGCCTGATCAGTATCATTCCCAGCCCCCTCTCGAGCTGCTCCGTCAGTTCCTGGACTCCAGAGGATTCTACGACTCAAACAAGCTTCAGTGGAAGGAAGTGCATGACGTCACACTTTTAGCTGCGTGTGCTCCCCCAGGGGGAGGGAGAACTTCTATTAATGATCGGTTTTTAAGACACTTCAGGTTAGGAGGAGGTCATATCATTTTTTATTGACTATTCAGATTTCAATTCAATAATTCCACGTTGCTATGTGCTTGTTAAGAATTTTCACTCTATGCCACGAGGGACAGTTAGCAAGGCTCATAAAAGTGGCGTCCTGGTGACGAGTAGATTTTCCTTCTGGGCAAGTCACTTTTCATTCCCACTTGCCCAGTGGGCATGGGATCAGACAAGTCGCCTGCCATCTAAATCATTAAAGGAGCAAGCTGAGACTTGCCCAGGGCAAGAAAATAATGAGAAGAACAAGCTGGAATTTAACAACAACAAGTTCTCCCATTGGGAGAAGAGGCTGAAATAAACAGCATTTTCCTTGTTTCGAATGGATTACCTGATTATATGCTAAAGGCGGTGATTCTGCAGTCCATACAATAGGATATGAAAAAATTCGCTGATAGTTGTACATCTGTTGTACTCTGTAAGCTTTCTCTCTTGCCTCGTTGTCCGTGCGGGGTTTGGGGGAGAAGTAGGCGAATGCTGGTCAGAGACTCCGTCGCTCACGCTATACCCCAGACTCCCTGAGCCCAGAATGTCAAGAGACTGGGCTGTTCTTCATCAAGGTCCTCTTGTACTAACTTCTCAGCTACCTGCTTTTCTTGTTTCTCCATTATTTGATCTGTGAACCTGTATTGAATATAATAGCCATATTTCCTTTCAGAAGGGTGACCTCCACACTCCTCGTGAGTTAGATAAACGTAGTTTGACCGGTTTAACTGGTCTAACCGGTGCAACTAGTTTAACTAGTTTAACAGGTTTATCCAGTTTAACTGGTTTAACTAAAGAATGTCTGTTTTTCTTCCTGTCTAGCGTGCTAAACCTTCCGCATCCTTCCTCCAAGTGGCTGCATCACATCTACACCACGCAGCTGGGACGCTTCCTCGAGAAATTAGACTTCACACCCGAGGTGCGAGACGCCTGTGAGGATCTGGTCTCCACTGCTATGGGTCTGTACTTCGAGCTGAGTGCTAATCTCCTCCCCACCCCTGCTAAGTCACATTATACGTTCAATTTACGGGACCTAAACAAGGTAAGTGAAGGTGACGAGGCGTGAACATGGCATCAGGCTAGACTGGAACGTATTTCAGGCGCTGCCCTAAAATCCTGGACCGGCTTGCTTGTAGGTCCACATATGCACTAATCTTTAAAACATCCCGGTACCCCCACAGCAAGAACTACTCCAAATTGCTAGCTGTAACACCTCCGTCCTATCCCACCTTATAGGCCCGTGAGTACACGTAATTAACATAGACTGTGAAGCAAGGACTATTGGGCAGACAAAAAAAGAATTGATGTGAAAATAAATATTCCAGAAGTCTTTTGAAGTGTATTTTTACAAATGATGAACAGCAGACTGTAATTCACATGATTATGTTCTATGAGAAGTACGTGGTGTCCGCTTTATCGAGAATCAAAATAATAAAATTGTCATTTTGGTACCACGAAAGTGTCCGTAATTCCGTGATAGCAAGAGTCAGTAATAGTGGAAGTCATTTCCAGTCAAACCTCTATAGTTTTCTCCGGGGATCTGGCTTTTGTCAGGTTAATTTTGTTTTCATTTCTTAGAATCAGCAATTTTTTTCAGGTGATAGAGGGTTTACTTCAAGCACATCCATCTGTCATCACATCACGTGAGCACTGCGCGAAACTTCTCGGTCACGAAGCCTCCCGAGTGTTGCACGATCGTCTCACGAATGACACCGACCGCCGATACTTCTACAGAGTGCTGTCAGAGCAGCTCCATGATGGGTTTAAAACACGCTGGATCCCAGAGGAACTGGAAAAAACGCCGCTGATCTTCGGAGATTTTCTGGAAGGAGGCTCTCCTCAGAGTGTTCGAGCTTATCGCTTTGTGAGGCAGTACGATCGACTGCCTCAGATTTTAGAGGTCAGTTTACCTGTTATTTTTGTTTCGCTTTCAAATCTTGAACCGAACCTGATTTTTTCCTTTTTGTTAATCCTTTACTCGACTTTGGTCTGTTTGGCAATCATTAAATACGGTCTTGAATGGAATTTTGACTGTTCATTGGAGTAACGGGTAGTGGCAGGAAATATTTATTTCCTCGCTATACAGTCGAACCTTCAGTTGTGGCCACCTCTCAACGGCTACTTTTTTGGTCACAGTCAGTCTTATTTTATCCTCTCTACAACAGCCACCTCTCCACAACGGCAACAGCGCTTCCCTAAAGCGCTTCCCAAACACAACAGCCAGTTAATTGAACGAATGACGAACAGGGTATGCAAAACTCAATTTCTCATTGTAAAAGGTGGCGAAAATTGATCTGTACCGCGCATCGTTGTTCTCTTTTTCGGTTTAGTTTCTGTTTTATTTATATATTTTTATTGTGCTTCGTACAGTTTATATGCTAAAATAAGGAATTTTTAAGAAAGGAAATGTTTTCAACCCCGACAAAAAAACAGGTTTCATATTACACCTCTCTACAACGGCCATTTTTCTCTGTCTCCAAGGTGGCCGTTATTCGGAGGTTCGACTGTATTTCTTTTTTTCCCAAGACTTTGGAAATGATTGAATAATCAATTTCTTTTATTTTGCCTTATCAGGAATACTACGACAGAGCCAACCTGACCGGGGGTAGCGTGGAGCACCGTTTTGTATTCTTCGACATGGCCATCCAGCACGTGACCCGAGCAGCACGTGTTTTCCGTCAACCCGGCAAACACATGCAGATGGTAGGGGTGGGGGGCACAGGGAAGGCCACGGTCGCTAAGCTAGCCGCGTTCATTGAAGATTGTGCGTTCTTAAGACCTTATGTGTCTCGCACGTACAACTTGGTCGAGTTTAGAGATGATCTTAAGAAGGCTTGTGTGAGGGCTGGAGTGAAGGGTGACAACACTGTGCTTTTCCTGACAGACAATCTGGTCAAGGTTAGTATTATCAAGAAGTCATTACGACACAAACTTAATTTTCCTTACTGCTAGTAATAAGGGTGAGGACAGGGCCTAGTAAAAATTTACCTTTGAATTTTCCAGTTGTCTAGATCTGTTCAGTGCGCCTATCGGCCTCAGACCTTGCTCAAGCTAATGCCAGCGTTCAATTCGGAACTGACTGAATCTAACTCTCCTTCTGCAGGATGAATTCCTTGAGGATGTCACGAGTTTCCTCAGCGGAGGAGAAATATCCATTCTTTTCGATCACGAGGACCTTGAGTGTATCTCCTTGGATCTGAAGAGAGAGGCTCTCCGCCAAGGTATTCAAGACACCAAGGAAGCCATCTTTCAATTTTTCCTTCAACGCGTCAAGAAAAAGCTTCACATGGTCCTCTCCACCACCCCTGCGGGATCAAGTTTCCGCCGTCGTTGTCGCCTGTACCCACCCCTGATAAACTGCTGTACTATTGACTGGTTTGACAAGTGGCCGCTGGACGCCCTTCAGTCTGTCGCGGTATCTTTTCTGGAGACTTCCGAACTAAGCAAAGATCAGGAGTCGAACCGCGTCTTAGTAGCAAACGTCTCTAAAGTCTTCGTTGAAGTTCACAAGAGCGTGGAAGAGGAAACGCAAAAGTTCTATGACGAGTTGCGACGCAGGTATTACACAACTCCTACAAGCTACATGGAGTTTGTTCGTTTATACCTGTCCAGGTTGAACGGGAAGCGAGCGGAGATTAGTTTCAACCAAGAGAGACTGTGTACAGGGTTGAAAAAACTGTCAGATTCGAATGCGTTGGTTGGTACCATGAAGACAGAGTTGTTACAACTGGGACCCAAACTTGAACAGAAGGCTAAGGTATGTAGAGTTCGGGACGATGCTGTCAGTTCTTGTTTGACATGTCAGTTTAGTCAGTAACTAATCATTTTAGAAGTACAAGTAGAAGATATAACGAAAAGACAAAATTTCCTGTTACTCCGAATTTCGTGCTCACGCACTCATCAGACAGTATTTAAATACTGTCTGATGAGTGCGTGAGCACGAAACTCGGAGTAACAGGAAATTTTGTCTCTCCGTTATATCTTCTTATTCAAAGCTCTACACCTTAGACGTGTATTGAGCACTGTTTAATGGCATTAGCCACTTTATTACACGTATAGAAGTACAATTAGCGATACAAGTTTGCAACACTTGAATAGACACTATCCATAAATGGCTGCCAATTTAAAACTCTTCGTATACATTTAAATAAGCCCATTAACGTCGTTTGAGAGTAAAAATTCTTTTGAATTATCAACTCAAAAATGTTCATAGGTTGTTTTTTGCTCAAAAGACCCTAACAAGTTGACACTTATGACGTAGTTATACCAAGATCATTGGAAAGCTCTGGTTGGTAAATACTCGTGTGTGAAAATTTAAAACCGAACCGAAGAGCCAGTCAGAGACATCACTCTGTTCTTTGTTGAGTTACGTCATCACTGTAACGCGCAAAGAGAGGTGTCTGTCTAGCTAATAAGCTCTTTGTCTTCTTGCCGCTAACAGGACACAGAAAAGCTTCTAGTGCAGCTAGCCAGCGACCAAGAGGCCGTAGACCAAGTGCACAGTGTGGTACAAAAAGAGGAGGAGATTATGAACGAAGAAGCATTGAGGGTCCAGGCCATAGCAGACGAGGCCCAGCGGGACCTAGAAGGAGCCTTGCCGCAGCTGGAAGCTGCTATCGCCGCGCTGGATGCTCTAGACAAATCCGACATCTCTGAGATCCGAGTGTACACCAAGCCCCCCACGATGGTGATGACAGTACTGGCTTCAGTGTGTGTGCTTCTGCAACAGAAGCCAGATTGGAACTCGGCTAAGCTGTTGTTAGGTGATCCAGGGTTTCTGAAAAAGCTTGTTGGTTATGACAAGAACAGCGTGCCTGATAAGGTTAGCACTTCGTGTGAGCGATTTGTTAAGTGTCCTGTAGGAAGAACATGCTCGGTGAAGATGACTGGATGTTGTTGTTTTTTTTCCGCGTATTTATGGACCTCGATTCCATCTCGATCCGTAAACACGCAAAAACAAAAAACTTATTGACCTCGCGCTAGGTCAGTAACCTACATCTAAAACAAAACAATTGGTTGGTGCTTTCGTGTTAGACCCCACAGTTGGTATATAAGGTCCATATTTTCTATCACTCCAGGTATTCACCCGTCTGAAGCGTTATACACAACACCCAGAGTTTAATCCGGAGGCAGTTGGCAAGATTTCAGTGGCGTGTAAGTCAATGTGTCAGTGGGTTCTAGCGCTGGAGAATTACGCCGAGGTGTACAAAATCGTCCAACCTAAGCAGAAGCGATGCGAAGAGGCACAGGCTGCCCTTGCCATCGCCCAGGAGAACTTGCAACAAAAGCAGGTATGTGAAGACATGATTGATCACCGCAGTTATACACACAACTTTTAGCAGTTGTGAAATTAAAGCCTGAAAAAGATTCAGGCTTGAACGGGATTCGAACCCATGACATCTGCAATACCAGTGCAGTGCTCCACCAACTGAGCTATCAAGCCAACTTGTCACGTTGTGAGTTCGTAATATCCCCGTAGATGGTGTAGATACAATATATTAATGAACGTTCATATATTCACTTGTAAAGGCAGGTATGGTTTGCTATTCAAGTGCCAATCGGTGAATGGACGTTTCCGGCGATCCGGCGGCCATTTTGAATTCTATTGTTTCAAATAGATCTTATGGGATGCCCAGGGGTCAAATTGGTATGTATTTGTTCCCTGGGCATCCCATAATAGCTATTTGGTATGTTGCCATGTCAGAATGAGATTTTTGTGAAAGCAATTCCTGTTCCTTGGTGTAGGTTTCAGCAGTTCTGTAATTGGTGAAAGAAAGACTGCTGTTTTGTGCGCTAACAGATCCGAACGAGCATGCTGTTTGATTCCAGGATAAGTAATCTTTGCCTTCATCCTCTCTGGTTTCTATCCAGCTGCATAATTACTTATAAGTACACATCGAATAATTCAGACACTCAGCTCTATCGTTTTGGTATCCGTATTAGATTTTCGACCTTAGTTAGGAACTGTTTATTTCGTTGATTGGTGGGATTTAGGTTGGGGGGGGGGGGGGGCATGTCAAAAATATGGCGTGAAAGTGGGGAAGCCTGATAAAATATGCTGTATTTTTGTTTGCAGTGTATTCAGTTTGAATAATAAAAATGTTAACGCACTCAGCGAGTGAATTATCGGGAATTACCTGCACTTGTTCACTAACAATGAACTCGAAATTTTCAATACCGCACGAGGCCGCCGAGTCAAACTTTGAGTCAGCCGAAGCCATGGTGTAATGACAGTGGTGTATTGAATTTACACCACGGCTATTACACCACGATAATGACGTCAAGGAGGTTGTTTCGTCACAACCCAGTGTCACGTGGTACAAATCAACCAATCAGAAACTCAGAATTCGTACAGTGTATGAAATTTGAATAATAATTACCATTGACGGCATCTATACTAGTGCAAAAAAGAATCATACCAAAAAGGCTAGAATAGCTTTTCTGAAGTTCTCCAAATAAACACTTTTCCCAGTAGGAGAATGTACTCGGATACCCCTACTTTGTTATGTACCAAACAGCGTCAATGCAACCCCACCAAGTATTTGGTTGCAAACGCAGCCCACTCTCTAAGTATCAATTCGCAATCAAGTCCAACCAGCAAAGGGGGGGGGGCTAGGTTTTGTCTCGGTGATGGACACAGAACGTAACCTTTGAATCGTTTTGATACAACACGAAATTCTCTCAAGATAAATCATAGGATACGTATTAAAATCAGTAAGGAGAATTTTGAGATTGATATTTTGCCTCTTGTAGTCAAGCCTTCTAAAGATCCAAGAGCAACTCCAGTTACTGCAGGAACAATACGACGACAGTGTAGCGCAGCTTGAGGAACTGAAACAGAAGAAGGAGCTTACTATTATCAGGCTGCAGAGGGCTTCAGTGCTGACGGCAGCCTTGGCTGAGGCGCAGGTAGAGTGCAGCAAGGGGTAGAGAACTGTTTTTCTTTTTCTCGGCGTCGCCGTTGTCGTAGTAGGGACTTAAATTATAAATTAAAAGAAAAACACGACGGCAACGGCAACTTTGCTAAAGAAAAGATTTAATGAGCAGTTCAGTGGCTGTGCAAGAGCGCCAACTCTAGCCTCGCTTCTGTTGAAAGGCCTGAACACGAAGCATGGAACTAAAATGGGTGTTGTTTGTTTTCTGCAGGTTCGCTGGAGTAAGTCAGTGACCTCTCAAGAAGAGCATGCGCAAGGTCTGATAGGTGACACTCTGGTATCATCAGCAGCTGTGGCGTATCTTGGAGCTTTCACGTCTTCCTATCGTCGCCGTCTACTCTCGCAGTGGCTGCAGCTGTGCAAAGCACAGAACATCCCCGTGTCCGACAACTTTGAATTGACCGAGTTTCTTTCGGAGCCAATCGAGATTCAGAAATGGCTGAACAAGGGTTTGCCCCACGATGAACACTCCGTCGAGAACGCTACAATCATAAAGCATTGCCGCCGCTGGCCGCTTTTGATCGACCCGCAGGAGCAAGCTTCCACGTGGATCACGCAGACGGAAAAGGACAACGGGCTCAAGATTGTCAAGGCTTCGGATCCGAGTTACCTCAGGACGCTGGAGAGCGCCATACCGTTAGGACAACCTGTGTTGGTCGAGGTACGTTTGGTCTTATTGGTCTCCGTTCATGATCTTGTTCTATTGTGAAAGAACAAGTTATGAGTTCTCTGGGTACAAAGACTTTAAAGTATTCACTCCCTTTTTTGCCATCGTGGTAAAACTTTGCAGAATTGCGAAACTTCCTGGCCAGATGAAAATGTAATAGCTAACTTACAATTCGGTATTTTTTTTGCACCACAATAGTATTCGTAGGAAAACATTCAGCGCAACTTTGTAGAAGGTTTTTCTACATTTCACCTTTTAATGACTTTATTCAGGGAAAAGGAAAATTGACTCTGAAACCAGGATTTGTGCTGAAAAAAAGATGATTATCTTTTGTAATTTTCGACCCAAGCCGCTAAGGGCAAGCAACATCTGCAAAGCTAGCAGCATTTCAGTTATCATTTTGCAATTCAGTGGGGTTGGCCGGCCAATATGGCTTTCAAACTGATATGGTTTTACATTTAGATTGTGTTTAATGGCTCTATATGAAATTCAGCCATTTGCTGCTTGCACATACCCACAATCCTTTGCGTTGTTGGGGGGTAACCATTAGAATAAATGTATGGTATCATGACAAAAATTAGTTCGGTGAGCTGGCAAAACCAGCTACTAATGCTTAAACATAGGCACGCAAGGCGTGCAAGAGTTATTTTTTTAATTAAAAGGTTATGAAGATAGGAGCATTTAAGGGAGTGTTTACAGTGACAATTTAGTTAAACCTTTTTATACTACAACACTAGTTTACCGAAAAAAGAAAGAGAAAAAACACCTCTGACACGTTGACAGTCTAATTTAATTCATTCCCATATGAAAAACAAAAGTGTCAAATTACCATTTGTAACTAAAAATAGAAAGCATCTCGTGGGAACAAGTGGTGATGATTTGCCAGCACTAATTGAATTTACTTCCTTGTGGAAAACAAGTGTCAAATTACCCTTTGTAACTAAAAAATAAAATATCTCGTTATATTTCCATGCAACAACAACAAAACAATCGTTACCTGTACCTATTGTAAACGTTCGAACTCTTTCAAATCAAAATAGTCTCGTCTCCTCTAAAACATTTCGTAAGAACTAGAAGCAACGATGCGTGACGTCTAATTGAATTTACTCCTTGTGAAAACAAAAATATCAAGTTACCTTTGTAACTAAAAATAAAAACATCTCGTCCATTTGCATACAACTACCTCACGCACTGTTTCATACCTCAAGGCTCATCTCGTCCATAACTAAAATCCTAAGCCTAACTTACAGAAACTGCCGAAGTAAACCCAATATATGAATACTTCCTCCTCTTTTATAGAAGAATAAATATGGCAGTTCTGAACTGTATCGGGATCAAATCTTCTCATATACCATTTACTTTTAAAACAAGAAATTTGATTGGCTGTTTATAGTAGATCCGATCTGATTGGTGTGACATACATACATCTCTCACTGACTCACTGACTCACTGATCCATTGACCCGTCCACAACATACTCGTCGCGCCGACTAAGAGATATTTTTTTTACAAAAAAATAACTCAAAAATGCACCAGAATTTACCAAAATCACGATAGGAGAAATTTGTACTAGTTTATAACTAAATGTAGAGAATTTTTTTTGTGTCCATACATCGTCTTGTAATTTTACAGATCACTAATATGTGTGTGTGTGTGGGGGGGGGGGGGGGGGGGTTGGGGCCCAATCCCTCCCTTCCACATAAAGTGTTCATTGGTGAGGAATTCTTTGGGCACACTGGTCTCTCAGGGCTGGATTTTTCTGTGCTGATGGATGCCTGGAGGTGGACAGTAGCTGAGATTCCCTTGAAGAGGTTGCTGCCTTCTTCCCTGGCTACCTTTGAGCTAATTACCCTGCAACATTTCAGTGGCCTTGGAGTTTATAATCACCTAAATATTTCTTTCCTCTTTTTGCAGGATATAAGTGAAAACTTAGACCCATCACTCAATCCAATCCTGGTTAAAAACACAATACAGCGTGGCAATCAAGCCATCATGTTGATCGGTGACGCCGAGATAGAATATAACAGCAACTTCCGGTTATACATGAGTACACCATTGGCCAATCCACACTTTCTACCGGAAGTGTGCATTAAAGTCACGGTCATCGATTTCACGGTCACGCTAAATGGACTGCAGGACCAGCTGTTGTCACGCGTGGTGCGAAAAGAGCGACCAAAGCTGGAGGAGAGCAGGAAGGAATTACTTCACGGTTTGGTCTCAGATCGGTACAAGTTGAGAGAACTGGAAGACCGGTCCTTGTCCCTGCTTCATTCATCAAGCGGTAATATCCTGGACGACGAAGACTTAATAACTTCCTTGGACGACAGCAAGAAGATAGCAGATGTCATTCACTCCCGTGTCGTCCAATCAGAGGAGACTGAGGAGAAGATTAACCTGAGCCGCGAGAAGTACCTTCCCGTGGCCACCCGCGGGGCGGTTTTGTACTTTGTCCTCACCGACCTGGCGTACGTGGATATTATGTACCAGTTCTCTCTCCCCTGGTTCACAGACCTCTTCGAAAATTGCATCGAGTCGGCACAAGACCCTGGGCAGGCACAGCGAAGCGAGTCGCCAATCGCGCCTGGCAGCGCGGGGACGCTTCGGCCAATCCGCAAGGACAAACCTGCCGTGTCGACTGTGAATCGTTCCGGCTTCAAACGACGACAACCCGTCTTTCGGCCAAAAGATGCAAACGCGTTGCCCGAGTATCTCCAGGCCTTGGTGGAACTTCTCACCGAAAGCGTGTATCGCGTGGTTTCGTATGCACTGTTCGCGCGCCACAAACTAACGTTTTCTTTCATGTTGTGCGTAGGAATCATGCGTCACGCCATGGTGAAGTCACGCGAAGCACCTATCGATGAAGCCGAGTGGAACTGGTTCCTTCGTGGATCAGCGGTCGCTGCTATTACTGACAGGCTCGAGAATGAAGAGGAGTTTGACGGGGCTTCATTGAAAACAGGTTGATTTGATATTTGATTTTAAATCCTACATTCTCCCGACTGTTTTAAAAGATAGTTTTGATATAAATGTAAAAAGGATAACGATCCCCAGGGAGCCGGAAAGACTCTGGGCTCGAGACTAATTTACCAGAAACGTGAATTGCAACGTGGTGCTAGAGCACATGGCCCTTGGAAAGGGAGGGAGGGACTCCCATGTAAAAAGGACTGGGTGCTAGTCGTGGCAAAGCGAGTTTGGTAACTCTTAGGTCATTCAGCTTTAAAGGGTCCAGAGCAGGAGCTATCGCGGTGCCTTTCAGGGTATCGAGCTGGGAAACACTGTTAGTTAATGCGTTGTTTTCGGTCAGTGCCCGAACGCGAGACGCTCTGGACGAAACAAAGAAAACGGAACCAGAAAATCTTGGTTTTCGGTTTGACTGTGCTCAAGGGTTCGAGTTCAGGAACGGTTTCTGAACATGCGTTGGTGATGATGATGGCTCACTTTTCGATTTCACGTAGAGGTTTCCATTTCTTGTTGTTTTCAGAGGGGTGGGAGACGGTAGGTACTGCGGTAGGGGTACCCCCGGATTTCGGACCGTTACTCACTGCGTACCACGTATTGGTTTTGCAGTGCCTCATGTGAAAGCAGCCGGGACAATGGGTCAGTACATGTCTAAAATGAACAAGTCTCCTGCCAAGTGGATCAACGAGCCCACGTGGAAGGAATGCCTTCAGTTGTCAGCATCTATTCCTGCCTTTGCTGGGCTTTGTAGCAACATCGCTGTAAATGGCGCCTTTTGGAGCAAGTTTTCGGCGAGCGAGAACCCGTTTACGTTTTTAGAGAACGAATCAAGACTCGCAGATGAAACGACTACCTCAGCAGACGGTATGTAGTGTTGCAAAGCTATAAATGAACTGTCACGCAATAATCAGAAGATCTCACTCGTGTAACGCAATATCAGGACATCTTACTTATGTCACGCAATGCCATTCAGATTTCGGAAACTGTCACGCAATATCACAAGGCGACAAAGATTTCAGTAACTGTTTGAAGTAAATTAAAATGGTGTTTCAATTGATCACGATTAAGACTTCATAACATCTAAAAAAATGTTGTAGGTTGCAAAGAGATCCAAAAAAAGTAAAATTAGAAATCAAGTGAGCCAATCAAGTGAACCAATCAACAAACAAAACTAAAACTGAAGCGCGGGAAAACCTGTGCAAGCAAGTTTCGATTGGTTCAGAAAGTGGCGCGAATTTTTTTAGACCAATCACTAAACAAAAGCAAAACCAGTTAACAACTTTAGACACTCAAAGGAAATCGCTCTACAGAGACAGGAACTGCGCGTAATAATTGAGATGGTTTTAACTGAGAAGATAATTCTCTGATTTTCATGGTTTTACAGGTAAAGAGCATCATTCTCCTCACCTTGGCTGGGACGCCTCTTCTCTCTCCAGTTTCCAGCGCCTTATCGTTGTCAAAGTTTTGCGGCCCGAGTGTCTGGTGGAGTCAGTCAGGTTGTTTGTTGTAGAAAGAATGGGCTCGAAATTTGTCACGAGTGTCGGGTTTGATCTGCAAGAGATATTTGAAGAGTCCAACAATCGGAAACCACTCATCTTTATACTGTCTCCAGGTAATTGCTTGTTATGGTGGTTGTTGTTTTTTCTTTTGTAAACAAGTTTAATTGCAGTAAATTACATTAAAACGTCACTTGAAAATTTGTTTACACTAGCGACATAACTAAATATCGACATAACGACACAATTACATATCGATATAACAACATAACTACATAATTGTTTCTGTCGGTAATGTGAACATCGACATCAAGACACGAGGGAAAAGATCCTTTTTTCCTTATGTTATGTTCATGCTGTTATGTTGCTATTATGTGATTATGTCAGGACGTTCACACTGAAACCTTAACCGACGACATAAAGTCCTTCTTATGTCGTTACGTTTATATCATTATGTCGCTAGTGTGAAGTAGGTCTTACAGTCACGTATTTAGTAAGTTTGTGACTTGTCTAACGCTAATCATATACGAAATGTAAACATAATATTGTGTCACGCAATTATGTTAAGAAAATGAACGTCCAAAGAAGGACTTTTAATACGCTGCATGGGCATAGGTAATATAACGCTTTCCACCTAGTTTATCAGCTCTCATTTTATAACGTTTACAAACGTCTTAACTTCAAACTCTTACAAACTTCGAAGCCACGAAAACCTGTAGTGAAGTTGAATTTTTGCGATTGACCGCTGAGAACTATTCCGTACTCCTTGCAGGCTCAGATCCTACGTCACAGCTTATGCGGTTTGCCAGAGAAACACGTGGAAGTGCATTACATTTGGACATGATTTCACTGGGGAGGGGTCAGGGGCCTAGAGCTGAGGAAGCTATCACTAAGGCGTACCAACAGAAAGGAAAATGGGTCTTCTTACAGAATTGTCACCATGCCGCATCATTTATGCCTCGTCTTCAGATGATTGTGAGAAGGTGAGTGCAGGGGGGGGGGATTCACAATATATTGTCATCCAGGGGGGAGGGCAAAATTTTTCTCACATCCCAGATTGGTTGGTGTTCTTTCGTTAAGTTTCACACCTTTTTCTTGAATACATGGTTTTAAATGGTAGTAAAATTGGAGACGTGTTAAAGCACTTCAAACGAGAATTAAGGGTTTTTTAACAAGTTGTACTGTTACTGTGGTAAGCTATTATGCCTTGAGTCTTTATCAATCACTGGGCATTTATGTAATACCAATATTGTAACATCACTTGATATAGAGTGGAAGAAATAAACCAAACTGTTGGATAGTATTGGAAGATTGGAAACTTTTTCCAGTGAATCACTCTCGAATCAACTGCTGGTAAGGCTGCTCAAAGCATAGCCTGAATTTCGGCCGCCTCTTAAAATAAATAAATAAATCACAATATTTAGAGAGGAAGCCACATCAGCCTTAGCTGGTTTTCATGCGGGTCCTCTATCCTGGTCGAATTGGAATTTGGAGATGTTGGGTTTTGTGGAGGGAGGAAAACCGGAGAACCCGGAGAAAAACCCTCGGAGCAACGCGAGAACCAACAACAAACTCAACCCATATATGGTACCAGACCGGAATCGAACATGGGCCACATTGGTGGGAGGCGAGCGATCTCACCACTGCGCCATCCCAGCTCCCCTCCCCTTCTCTCTTCTCCCTCCTTGCTAATCCTTACCCGCGATGGCTGAAATTCAGACTACTCAAAGCAGTGTAAATAAAGAATTCTTCTTTGCCAATTTTCAGAATATCTCGTACAGGAACAGAGGTGGATCCAAACTTCCGAATGTGGCTGAGTTCCAAACCAGATCCATCCTTTCCAGTCTCCATCTTACAGGCTGGACTCAAGGTATTTACTTTCTATTATGCCTCACGGACCTGTGATTGCAATGCGAATTCTCTTCACTTGCCTTCATACCTTTGACACAAAATTAGTTAGAACAATGTACTGATGGTGTTTAGTTTTCTTGTAGATGACCGTTGAACCTCCCCCAGGCATAAAAGCCAACCTGCTACGTTCTTTAGGGGGAGTGGGTGGAGTGGTGACCGAGTCTGTCTGGGAGGACTCGGGGCCTGGGCCTGCATGGAAGAGGCTTCTGTTTGGTTTGTGTTTCTTCAATGCAGTTGTCCATGAAAGAAAGAAGTTTGGAGCTCTGGGATGGAATATCCCGTATGAGTTCACGGCTTCAGATCTCGAGGTATTTGCCCTTCATTTCTGAAAAGACCTTTGACAGCACTTATTACAAACATTACAAGTCAAAAGCTCGAGACAAACAGATTGTCCTATTAATCATCGTGAAATGGCTCAGAGACATTCTCGAAACACATGATGAATACACCGGTTTTATGCTTGGTGATCGAAGATGTCAAAAGTGTAGACCTCGGACATTTTCTAGTCAGGTCAAACTACGAGTAGCTACAACCCCGGACAAAACCTTTTGAGACACATTACAAGACAACCTATTTTTTTGCACTCACCCTGACAAAAATGCTTACTGTCGCAAATTAAAAGACTGTTTCCCCCCTCCCCTATTGCAATGTTGTTTGCTGTAATACACGAAATGCACGCTTGAGCTGCTAAGCCGAAACAACATTGCACCAGCGGTGGGGAGGGGGGCGAATTTGTTTCTTTTGGACACGATGGTACCATGGCGCGAAATTGAAAATTGTATTGAAATGTCTCTATAGTTTTGTCCGGGGTTTTAGGCTGTCGTTTCCCATACTCCCGCAGTTCTCATAAACGTTTCATTTATTATCTTTGGAAGTGAAAAACAGATTTATCTTAAACCAGTGTTAAGGCTATATTGTTCGGCATTTTTGTTAAACGCTAGATCAATAGTTCCAAGTTAAAATACCAAATAGCTTAGACAACATTAAATAGCTTAGCACTAAATCATCGTGTCGCGTAATATGAAGAGGCGCTATATCAAATAGTTGGCGTTAAATCGATCATTTTAGCTTTTCATTGACATTGGAGATGACATAATTGATAGGGGTTAGGGTATCATTACATACAAAGCAATAACAGCCTACGCTACTTCTTCCCTTAACGCTACTCAGTAGGAGTTAAAAATTCCTAGTCGCTTTTTGCTGGAGAAATCCAATAAGCGAAACACTTCTTACTCCATATGCTGCAGGTCTCGATTTCGATGCTGCACATGCTTCTTACAGAGCATCAGGAAGTGCCTTGGAAAGGCATTAGATATCTTACAGGTGAAATTGTGTATGGCGGTCGAGTAACGGACTACTGGGATCAGCGCTGCCTTCAGAGCATCCTAGGAAAGTTTTATTCTCCAGACGCCTTACAAGAGAGCTATGGGTACACGGTGGATTACGTAAGTGATTTGCTTGTCCTCTTCATTGTTTGGCTGATGTGGCTTCCTCTCTAAATATAGTAATTTATTTATTACTCGAAACTCGAGACACGAGAAATTCAGTTTATATGTCGTTAGCCCTACACTGCTTAAACACGGAGCGAGCCTATAAAAGGTCGGCGGCTTGCACTTTGTTGGCTAAAACACGGCATTTACGTTGAGTAAACAACTCGAAAACAATCGATATGCTTTCACAAGCGAAACAACAAAAATAAGAAGTTAAAATGCATGTATATGAAGTACGATACCTGTCTAAATTCTTCTTCTGTAGATGCCATTCTTGTTGTTTTCGCTGGCCTTTTTACAAAGAAAGCAAACAAATGAAAAACCTTCCCTTGTGCGGTCGCCTGAAATATTACTTCGTGCGAATTTCGCGGGAGCACGACACGCCTGGGTGAATAAGCCAATCAAAGCAGAGTATTCCAATTTGTGACGGAGGGGCTGAGCCGCTCAGCTCCATTTATAGGATCGCTCCGTGTTTAAATGAAATCCCAGACTTGACTCAACACGGTTGGGAGACCTTTCAGATAATGTTGCCAGAGGGTTTCTTATGATGAACCGAGAGGTCTGGTCTCGAGCTCCGACTCACACAGAATGCCATCTTCTTTCTATACATGACAGGTGTACCGTCCACCACCCCCTGAAATCTCGTTGTCAGTCTGCTGTAAGTACGTTGAAAACCTGCCCACTGTGGACGGTCCGGAACTCTTCGGAATGGACCAGAATGCAGACACAGCCTTCCTCGCTAACCAGAGCAGAGCTCTTATAGCCGACCTTCTGGCAGCTCAACCAAGGCTCACGGCAGCTGTCGGGTACGAAATCTGTGTTAAGGGTGCTGAAGGCCCAGCAAAACGTCCTCGGAACAAAGCAATTGAATTGTTTCTAGTAGGTCCCTTTCAGTGAGAGGAAGGATTGGGTTGAGCTCCAGAATTATATCTGACCGGGATTATTTTGTTGTGGTCTCGAGCAAAGCACGTTTCGCTCCCAGCGTCTCTTGTGATCAAGGAGTGTAAGTGATTATAAGCTAATTCTAGAGAAACCTTGCTGCCTCAAAATGTGCCCACTTGGTAGAGGTACCCGCATTTTAATGATGTTTGCGACTGATTCCTTGACAGTGTCCTTTTGTGGGGGATGAACGCCTAAGGGAGCTGTCCGTTAGCGAAGGCTCAACATTATCTGTCATTTTTATAACAGGTCGAACATGACTAATGACGATATTGTTCTGGACCTTGTGAGAGACACTTTAAAGTACCTCCCTCAACGTGTGGACTCGACTGCTAATGAAGTCACCCCTGACCTGATGGATCCGAGGCTCGGATCTATGTCTCCAGATCGACTGAGGCAGATGACTCAAAAGAAGCTATTCCAGGATCCTTTGACTGACCATGCCGATCAAACAGCTTACGTCACAGTCTTGAGGCAAGAAGTAAACCGGTTTGACAGTTTGCTGAGAGTTATTCACACATCGCTGTCGTCATTGCGATTAGCAGTTAAGGGAGAAGTGCTTATGTCAGAGCAGCTAGAAGAAGCATACAATGCGTTGCTTTGCAACCGTGTCCCTAAGACTTGGGAGGTATGTCACAACAGTAGTATCTTTTACCTGGTGGAGTGTTTCCATGGCAAAATCTGTAACTGATTGCCATTGCCCAGTTTCCTCTGCAAATGTCTTTCATTGAAGTGACGTTAAACACATTTCACTTTACCATAACATTTGCAACTTTCTTGTTTGGCTTGTTTCCTCGTACAGCCCCCTCTTCTAGCAAATAATTATGTCAGTCGCTAAAATACCGATTCGCTCCGACGTTTACCAAACGTTGTTTTTGTTAGAATGTTTAACGTTTAAGGTGGCTCAAAACAGTTTTCTGTTTTTTTGACACTTACAGAACTAGGTGCGATTTTTCAGGCTTGGAAGTGTTCTGTTTTGAATGGCTGTTCTATTTTTTTAAAGATAACTCTCCACTGTTCCTTTCGTGGTGTTTAAGTCACAAATTAAGGTAGCACTGTCCTGTTGCATAGCAACAAACTTGACCCACTTTTTACCATTAATTGCATCTATCTTAAAAACTAAGCCGGTGGCCTCATGTTTTTTTTATTAAAATCTTTTTACTACACACAGAAGAAGAAAAAGGGAAAATTAGAAAAAATTCTGCGGAGTAGATTTTCCTTCAATTAAAAAAAAATGGAAATTTTTTTTAATTTCGCACATGCATTCCGCTCTTGCTGTTGAATACGTTTTTCTATTAAAAAAGTAGGGTCACCGGATATTTTCGCGCGCGTTCTTCGCGCAAATTAAAATCTTGACCTTGCAAGATCGCACTTTGCGCACGCGTGATGGCAGTCCGCTGCTCAGTGAAGCCCGCAATTCCACGCGAAGAGACGAAGAGTACCACAAATACCCGAAGGTGAAGGTGGCCTAGTAAAAAGAACGAAGAAAACGTGAAGAGTATTTTTTTTCCTGCTGTTGTTTAGATTGATAGCCAGCACGATCGATCGTGGACTTTTCGTTCACGTTCCAGTACAGCAGTATAAAAGAATGGTTTTTTTTTCATTTCAAATTACCTGAAGGATGGATATTTTCGAAGGTAAAAGCAAGCGATATCGTAAACAGCTCACTAAGTTTGGCGAAACAAAGTTATACGAAGTAAGCCTCGGGCACGCCGCCATGTTTGTTGTGAGTTATCTCGCGCGCTGTCTCACGACCCCTCAGGTGATTGCGCCATTCCTCGCGCTTAAGTGCGCGTTAGAGCCCAGGCTTCTTACGGAAATATTACTGTTTTGAGCCACCTGAAAAATGTCTTTTATTACAGCAAGCAGCTTATGAATCTTGCAAACCGCTTGGAGCCTGGGTAGACAATCTGGCCAAAAGACTGGACTTTTTCAGCAGTTGGCTTAACTTAGTCCGGCAAGAGAAAACATCCAAGTCCCGGATGTCACGTGAATCTGGTATGACGTCAACACCAACCTCTAGCCAATCAGTGATTTCCGTCTCTCCACCACGTGACCATCCTAATGCTTTCTGGTTACCAGCTTTCTTCTTTCCTCAAGGTAATGTAAAATGGAAGCTGTGTTACGGTCAGTACCTCTTGAGGAAAATTAGCCTTGATTTCGTTCAAGTCGCTATTCTGAGTCCGTCCCAGACTTCAATCAAGCTTTCACCACTCCGGTTTTCTGTAGTTCATTTAAGAGACCAAAAATCCCATTTTGCTTTCACCCAAAAACGGCAAAAATCTGCTTCTGCCATTTTTCATGCCTACACTCTAGGGCAAAACAAAACAAAATTCTCGCCACACTGAATTTGACCGTTCTTCCTGTAACGTGGTATCAAAATCTCTCTATTATAAAAAAAAAGGTAAAGTCTGCATACGAGCCTAGTGACTCATCAGGCCGGAGCTTATCCCGGTTTCAGTAGCATGAAGCGACTAGGAGTATTTCTACTCCCCCTGGATGGGATGCTAGTCCATCGCAGGGTTACCCCCAGCATTAAATTCGCCGGTACCCATTTATACACCTGGGTGGAGAGAGGCACCGTGAGAGTAAAGTGTCTTGCCTAAAAACACAACACAATGTCCCCGGCCAGGGCTCGAACCCCGAGCGCTCGCCGAGCGAGCGCACTAACCATGAGGCCACCGCGCCTCATCCTATTATAACCTTGACATGAAAGATCGCCTTCCCTACTGAAACATTAGCGTCCCATCTTTAAGATTCTATAAGATAACCCTTGCAACTCCCCTCTTCCTCGTAGGGATAGCATTTATAAAAAGGCAAATGAAAACAGAAAAGTGTTGTCTCACCAGTAATTTTCCATTCTTTTACCATTTAAGAACAGTGGCTCTTACTTTTATTAACTTTGGTGTTAATCTTCATTACGTTTTTGTGTTTGATTGGTTTAGTTGTTTCGTGTAGCATAATTCAAAAAGCCTAATTCTTTCTCGTTTTCCACTGTTTGGTTAGGTTTTCTCACAGCCGTATTACAGACACATGCTCGCGAGCAAAACGTTCCAGTCGACTCGTTAAGTTTCCATTACCGAGTATTGAATGAGAAGTGGACAAACGATGAACGGGTTCACACTGAAAGCAATGTTGATTTTAAACGAGTTGCCTTCCAGGTGAGAACATTTCTTTAATTAACAAGGTAACTTGCGAGAGAAGTCGTCTTGAATTTTGACGATACTGGATGAAATCATAGTTAGTAGAGGGGAATGGTTATGAAGCCCGGCAAACATCAAAGGAGCAAACAAAGATGCCAAGATTTACGATGGATGGTACATGACCTTGTACAATCTTTTTTTTTTGCGCTCAATTACTATGCATCAATTCTGTAACCAAAACGCTTTTATTCGTTAGTTTCTCGGTCGGATGTAAACACCTATTGCCCTTTGTGTACCGTCAAGGCCAAAAAAGTGAACAAGAACAAACAGCAAACAGCCTCCTCGGGTTTGATAACCATTCATCTCTATTAACTATGATGAAATAACGTCGGAAATAGACTTCCCTATGACTAGAACATTTGTGGTGGAGGGTAGCTTATTTCGATTTCATCTATCAATTTTTAAATAAAACCCTCATTCAATCCTTATTTTTCCTTGTTCGCTTAAAAGCCACTAATCCTTTTTTTAATTTCTTCTCCTTCGTACAACTCTTTAACGTCACCAAATACAGTAAATCTTAACTTTCCATGGAACGCCCCTGTTTAAATTTATTAACAGTACGTTTATCCCTAGGGTACTCCGCGAGAGGAAGGATCTGTAATTTTTGGTCTCTATCTGGATGGAGCATCATGGGATTCCTCAGTAGGCTGTTTGCAAGATTCTTTATCTGGCCAGCGGTTTTACCCATTGCCTCAACTGCTCGTTACTCCTATACAGGTAATTCTTCGACACCTCACACCCAGAAAACCTTGCGGCGGAGCAAGTCGTCCCAGAAGCCATTTCTGAGTCTCTTTTTCACGAATTCTGGTGCACGACCTTTCATATGGAAATGAGTTTGATTAACAAGACAATGAATGTGCAAGGAAATCTCATTTCAAAATGAGAGGTTGTACACCATGATTCGTCTTGAAACAGAGGTAAAAGTAGCTCGGAAATGGCCTGTAGATTTTTGAAGGATGTGATATATGTTATTTACCGGCTGGAAGGTCCGCATCTCGGGCAGCATTTTCAAGTCCGAGGTCACAGTTTTTCACTATACGGACCGTTTATTTAAGTTTCAATTTATGCGCTGCTTCCATACAACATTTGTGCTCTCGTTAAGCAAGGCCCTAAGAGGGATGGAAGGTTTGCAGTGTCACGCCATCAAAATATCCAATAAATTAACTCAAGAAGCTGGAATATGAAAGATGATTGATATATAAATACTTTTGTTCTTGGGCCATGGTAATTTGATCAAAAATAAGACACAAACAGCAGTGATAAACATATTGAACTTGTTCATTTTGATTATGACTTGACGTTTCGTATGTACTCTACATACACATTTTCAAAAGTAACCGTTGAAATTTTAATTTCAAAATGTATGTAGAGTACATACGAAACGTCAAGTCATAATCAAAATGAACAAGTTCAATATGTTTATCACTGCTGTTTGTGTCTTATTTTTGATTGATATATAAACAACCTCACCAAGATTTAGATTTGTGCGGTTATTCATTCGCGCGTTATTCGGAAAAGTGTTTCACCCAAATTTATAGTGCTTTGTGTGGAGACGCCATGTTGGTGCCCTTCCGAGGGGCATCAACATGGCGGCCGTAAAGTAACAAACATCTGTTTCCGAGTTTTGCCACGAAACAAAAACTTATTACTCTTAAGCTCCGACACATTGAAATTAATACTTCTTATAGAGCAAGAACTATTTAGGTAGTAAAAACTTGAGCAATAACTCATCTTTTGACCTAATCGAGAGCTTTATTGGGCCGCCATTCAATGTCACGCAACGCATGTACTTGGAAATTCAAACGTGCTCTATAACAAAATGAGGAACCCTGTCGGGCTTAAGCGTTGCAAAACGTCAAGTTATCTAATCTAAAACTTCAAAAGGATTGGTAATTTTTTTTCTTTTGAAAAATGATGACGTCACATGAAAACCGAGAATTGATCGCTTCCCAACTGCTATGGATATAACTCGAACTTCAAAACTAGCGCTGAAAAGTGTAACTTTTTACTTTGTAACTTTCAGCAAAAGTCATCAACAACACCTGAAGCAAAAGGAAAAGAAGAGAAAGAAGACGAACTTGACTTGTACGACTGTCCGCTGTACAGAACTTCTCTTCGCGCCAGCTCTCTCACGTCCACTGGTCACACCACAAACTTTGTCACGTCTGTGAATCTGCCCTCTGTTCAGCCAGCGGACTATTGGATTACTCGAGGAGTGGCTCTGCTTTGTCAACTTGATGAATGACGTCATCTGTGTACAAATGGGATCTTTTTTATGTTTCAACTTGATGCAATTTTAACGCAACTTTGATATGAATTTCTCGAAAAATTATAATCATACTTTGGTAGAAAACGACAGAGATATTCGAAAGTAATTGATGAAAAGCATTATGTTACGAAACAGTTAGAAGGAAGCTGTTTCGTGACACTCCAAGTAACGGCGCGTTTCTAGGTCTTACTTGTCGCCATTGTCTTCAGTTTACTGTCAGTTATACATCTATGTTTATATCATATCTTTTTGTGGTCGGTCCATGAAAAGTGAAGAGGAACTTTTTTTACAAGCGAGAGCCAGTTTAATTTTTTTGCTCCAAGGAATTTTATTCCATAAAACGTCAAAATTATGTTGAGCTTTTCAAAATATTTTTAGACCAACAAGCATAATGCAAACTTAACCGAGTGAAGTTTATTTATTCAGAAAAACAGTATTTAAAATAAAAGATTTCCAAACAGTGTTCTTTTGTTGTGATCAATGTTTGGCTGACAACCGATCAGCGAGCTTAAACTGGGAGCGTCAGGGTCACATTCTTAGGAATCAGTATCCAAGACAAAATGTTAAAGGTTCTTAAAACAACGTTCCATGATTGGCTCGAAGAAGCGAAAAGATTATCATAAGAAACAGCCGCGATTCCAAGAAGAGCTAAAAAAAGAAAGTCACAAGACTTCATTGTTTCGAGTTGAGTTCCGCGAAAACCTTGCTTTACTCGCTTGTTTCTGAACACGACATGGATATCAAAACGTTGCTTCATAATCTCCGTGAAGAAGTGTCTTGCTCGGTGTGTTCCGACATATTTACCGATCCGAAACATCTGCCATGCTTACACAGTTTCTGTCTGCACTGCTTGAAACAATGGTATAGGACAAGCCATGGCTGTGACACGATCAGATGCCCAAAATGTCAAGCCGTTAGCAGAATACCTGAAAGTGGCGATCTGAAAGATCTTCCAACCAGTTTTTATCTGAATGGCTTGATAGATGTGCTGGCAATCAAAGAATGCAGAAGTAGTCAAGTAAGATGTGGGAACTGTGAGAAGAAAAGCTCCGAGACTTCTTATTGTTTCCACTGTTGCATATTTTACTGTGGAGAGTGCGTAACTGGACACAACATCATGCGAAACAACAAAGATCACCGTGTTCTGGCGCTCAAAGACTTTCAAGACAAGGACTATGAGGATGTGCTCAAGCGACCTGTTTTTTGTGCAAAGCAACGGCACGAGAAGGAAGAGCTCAAGTACTTTTGTAAGAATTGTGAAATGGCGGTCTGCCAAACTTGCGTCACCCTCAGCCACAGTGGTCATTCTTTAGAGCACATAGAAGACGAAGCAGAAAGACAAAAGATTGAAATGAAATCAATGATTGAAACACAGAGGCGTAATTTACAAGCAAAGATGAACGCTGTTAGAAAACTTGATGAAGACTACGCGAAGCTGATACAACAATGCGAAGAGGTGAAGGGAGACGTTCAGAGGACTGTTGACAATTTATTTGCCAACATTGAAGCGAAGAAGAAAACAATTTTTGCAGCGGTGGAAGACCAAACAAAGAAATCACTCGAAAGTCTGACAACGCAAAAGATCGAGATGGAGCATCAAATAGAGGTGACCAAATCATCGTTGGACAAAGCTGATAAAGTTTTATCACGAAGTGCAAATGCTGAAGTCGTTCAAGTGAAAAAGTCATTAGCAACAATCTTAGAGGGAGTTGATCAAACTACTGAGCCAACTGAACGTGGCCCGAAAGATCTTACGACTTTTGTTTTCGTGCCAAATCAAAAACTGTCGAAGACTGTCAACACCGAAGAAATCGGAACACTGGAAATACTGAACGAAACTAAAGCAAGTCAATCTGTTGCTGAAGGCAAAGGCATCCGAGAAGGAACTGTTGGAAAGGAAGCACAGTTTGTTCTGACCACTAAAAACGCAGTGGGAAGACAGTGTTACAACAAACATGACCGTGTGACGGTAGAGATCAGGGACGAACAAGGACGAGAATGCGCGACGGAAGTGCAAATAAATGACAATAAGGATGGAAGCTACAAGATCAGCTATTCACCCAAAGATCCAAGTAAATACAAAGTGACAGTAAAGGTAAACGGCAAACACGTTCTTGATAGTCCTTTTTCTATTGAGTTGAAATTATTTCACTTAAGACCTGTTTTTTCTTTTGGAAAAGAAGGTTCGTCTGTGGGAATGTTATACTATCCCTGGGGGGTGGCAGTGAATGCCAGGGACGAGATAGCTGTTACTGATAGTGGGAACCATAGGGTTCAAATCTTTGATAGTGATGGAAAATACTTAAGATCTTTTGGTCGGGAAGGTAACACAGCGGGCGAATTTCAGTTTCCTAAAGGAATAACTTTCCATAAAAATGGAAATGTTTTCGTAGCAGACCGGCATAACGATAGGATCCAGATTTTCAGTGGGGAGGGTGAGTACGTGGGTATGTTTGGCGGGAATGGAAGCCTTGATAGTCAGCTCTGTAATCCTTTTGGTTTATCTGTAGACAGTGATGGGAATATCATTGTTGCTGATGCAGGTAACAAACTGATTAAGATTTTTTCTCCTGATGGGAAGTTTCTAAAGAAGATAGGTGGGCCGGGTTCTTTTACTTATCCTATCCACTGTGTTCAGTGTGATAGATATCTCATAGTCTCAGACCACGAAGGGCATTGTATAAAGGTTTTCAACTATAATGGGAACTTTCAGTACAAGTTTGGAAAGGAGGGTGGAGGGGACGGGGAGTTTTCTTATCCATGTTGTTTGTCAGTGAACAAGTCAGGACACCTGATGGTCTGTGATACAGGTAATAATAGAATACAAGTTTTTCAACTGAATGGAAATTTTGTTGGCAAGTTTGGAACAAAGGGCATTAATTTAGGGGAATTAAGTTTTCCACCGTCTGTAGCAGTTCTCAGTAATGGCCAAATTGTTGTAAGCGAGAAGAAAAATCATCGCATCCAGATACTGGAGTGATTTCCCGGTGATTATCAGATTATTTTGCGGGGATTCAAACTTCATTTTAGTTTTCAGTCTCTTCAATTTGTAGAATTCTTTTCTGTGATAAAACGTTAGAGATGCAGTATTCACGTAATTGCTGGTGATTTGGGTTTGTATAGGTTTAACTGTTCAATAATTGTTTAGGGGGTAGGGGACAGCTGGGTGGTTGACAAAAACAAATTTGTGTCTTGCTGATGGATGCGATTAATAACTACATCTCTTGAATTGTATTGTGTGAATTATTTTGGAGGAAAAAAACGTTTCTTTGTTTGCTTTACCAGTGGTTATATTAAATAATAGAGTGATTAGCAAAATAAGAAAGTAATGAAACCACTTTACGGATTGTTGAAATAAGAACCTCCAGTATCAGAGAAAAGCCTGTTTAGAGGATTTTCGCTTTCTTAATTTAAAGAAGAAACATATTGTTTCCAAAATGATTACTATACTCTTTGACATTTAATTATCTTTATGATGTTTTTAAGGCAAGTTTGTCTTAGGGATTAGCAGATTATTGACAAGTTGTATTGTGTGAATTATTTTGGGCAAAAACCGTTTGTTTGTTTGCTTTATCACCCGTTATATTAAATGATAGAGTGATTACCAAAATAACAAAGTAATAAAACCACTTTACGGATTAATTGTTGAAATAAGAACCTTCGCTATATATAGGAGAAAAGGCTGTTTAGAGGATTTGCGTTTTCTTAATTTCAAGAAGAAACTTGTTGTTTGTAAAATGATTACTATACTCTTTAACATTTTTAAAATTATCTTTGAGATGTTTTTAAGGCAAGTTTTGTCTTAGGGATTACCAGGTTATTGACAGTTAGTTATGTACTGGAAAATATGTAGTACACTGAATATTGCTTCAATTAACTTATTGTGTTACTATTTGCCTTGAAGTTTGTATTTGTATTTTCAATAGCAGTATTTGTTAGCTACAGTGCTTCAGTTAAATCCTGCTTTACGAATGACTGCTTAATACGGACACCTCGAGATTACGGAAAGTGATTTTCATTTCTAGCTCCAACATTTTCTCTTAACTTGACCAGCTTAAGACAGACACCTGGATTACATCAACACTTAGTGTGGTCATCACGGTGTCTGAGAAAACGGGGTTCGACTGTACCTGTAGGTTAATATGTATATATTTGAAGTTTGTATTTCTAGCTTTAGTTTATTAGAATTTTAAAGTTAGCTGCTTTAATGATGAAACGTTTTGTAGAAAGAGCTGTTAGCAATGATGAACAGTAGTGAATAGCTTTTGATATGAAATAGTTGTTAAATCATGATTTACCTTCACGATGTGAAGAAATAAAGTGTAAGTTAAATGGAGTTGTAATGTGCCTCCAGATATTACTGTTTCTCGAGAAGCGAATTGTTTTGTTTGCTTTTAAGAAACGTTAGCTGTCCAAAGGTGAAATCCTTAAACTTGTTACAACAGGACGATAGCAATATTTCCCCTGTACTAAGCAAACAGTATATATCTTTTAAGACATTTGTTCTTTTACAGCTTCGCTGATAAATCTTGCAAACATGGATTTCATTTCCGGCCCATGAAATCGAGTAGTATAACAGGAAGTGGTGCGCGGCAAAAGCGAGAACACACGCGCAGGTCGCCCGCCACTCGCGAGGAGAAGGGTAGGGCGCCTGCAAGAGAGGGCCAAGAAAGTTCATTTCCTCTCCCAAACACTGCTCAAACTGGCGCCATATTATTCCCAGCTCGAGCTCGTGCCATACAGATAATGAACCCAAAGAAACTAACAAGCTGCATGCTCATTAATGCTCATTTCTCCCTTTGTTCTGTTTACTGGCTTTCTTAAGACCTATCAGTTTCACTTCAACTTGGGTACGTTTCCCATACCGAACTGTAAAAAGACCACCCCGGTATTATTCAGTTCAAAAAGCCCGGAATTAGGCAATAGAGCACTTTTCCGTGTTTTTATAGCCTCATCTAAACACGAGGAGGGTTGGGAGAATTCGAGACAGTTATACAAACCCTCGACTACGTCTCGGGTTTGCATAACTTTCGACTTCTTCCAACCCTCCGAGTGTTTAGATGAAGCTATATAAACACGAAAAAAGTACTTTTACAAAATAATTCTCAAAAAAACGCGCGACTCTAAAACGTCGCAACCGTGTTTACCTACTCTCATCTAAATACACCTATCGACCAATGAGAGCGCGCGTAGTGGCGGAAATGGACTATTGGAAACCTAAAATAAACTTTCTACGCCTTTCAAATTGAACTTTATTCTTCTCACACTCAAACAAAGACAACTTTGATGTGTTGTCTGGTTTTCATGGTTCTTGTGAGTCTTTGAGTGCGTTCCTTTGATGTGATCTGGATCAGGATCAGTGATCCAACATCACTCGACAGTGACACTGATCCAACATCAGTGATCCAAATTCCTAGTCGCTTTTTGCTGGAGAAATCCAATAAGCGAAACACTTTTTACTCCATATGCTGCAGGTCTCGATTTTGATGCTGCACATGCTTCTTACAGAGCATCAGGAAGTGCCTTGGAAAGGCATTAGATATCTTACAGGTGAAATTGTGTATGGCGGTCGAGTAACGGACTACTGGGATCAGCGCTGCCTTCAGAGCATCCTAGGAAAGTTTTATTCTCCAGACGCCTTACAAGAGAGCTATGGGTACACGGTGGATTACGTAAGTGATTTGCTTGTCCTCTTCATTGTTTGGCTGATGTGGCTTCCTCTCTAAATATAGTAATTTATTTATTACTCGAAACTCGAGACACGAGAAATTCAGTTTATTTGTCGTTAGCCCTACATTGCTTAAACACGAAGCGAGCCTATAAAAGGTCAGCGGCTTGCACTTTGTTTGCTAAAACACGGCATTTACGTTGAGTAAACAACTCGAAAACAATCGATATGCTTTCACAAGCGAAACAACAAAAATAAGAAGTTAAAATGCATGTATATGAAGTACGATACCTGTCTAAATTCTTCTTCTGTAGATGCCATTCTTGTTGTTTTCGCTGGCCTTTTTACAAAGAAAGCAAACAAACGAAAATCTTCCCTTCTGCGGTCGCCTGAAATATTACTTCGTGCAAATTTCGCGGGAGCACGACACGCCTGGGTGAATAAGCCAATCAAAGCACAGTATTCCAATTTGTGACGGACGGGCTGAGCCGCTCAGCTCCCTCCGTGTTTAAATGAAATCCCAGACTTGACTCAACACGGTTGGGAGACCTTTCAGATAATGTTGCCAGAGGGTTTCTTATGATGAACCGAGAGGCCTGGTCTCGAGCTCCGACTCACACAGAATACCATCTTCTTTCTATACATGACAGGTGTACCGTCCACCACCCCCTGAAATCTCGTTGTCAGTCTGCTGTAAGTACGTTGAAAACCTGCCCACTGTGGACGGTCCGGAACTCTTCGGAATGGACCAGAATGCAGACACAGCCTTCCTCGCTAACCAGAGCAGAGCTCTTATAGCCGACCTTCTGGCAGCTCAACCAAGGCTCACGGCAGCTGTCGGGTACGAAATCTTTGTTAAGGGTGCTGAAGGCCCCAGCAAAACGTCCTCGGAACAAAGCAATTGAATTGTTTCTAGTAGGTCCCTTTCAGTGAGAGGAAGGATGTACCAATGGTTTTTGGGTTGGGCTCCAGAATTATATCTGACCGGGATTATTTTGTTGTGGTCTCGAGCAAAGCACGTTTCGCTCGCAGCGTCTCTTGTGATTAAGGAGTGTAAGTGATTATAAGCTAATTCAAGAGAAACCTTGTTTCCTCAAAATGTGCCCACTTGGTAGAGGTACCCGCTTTTGATGATGTTTGCGACTGATTCCGTGACAGTGTCCATTTGTGGGGGGTGAACGCCTTAAGGGAGCTGTCCGTTAACGAAGGCTCAACATTATCTGTCATTTTTATAACAGCTCGAACATAACTAATGACGATATTGTTCTGGACCTTGTGAGAGACACTTTAAAGTACCTCCCTCAACATGTGGACTCGACTGCTAATGAAGTCACCCCTGACCTGATGGATCCGAGGCTCGGATCTATGTCTCCAGATCGACTGAGGCAGATGACTCAAAAGAAGCTATTCCAGGATCCTTTGGCTGACCATGCCGATCAAACAGCTTACGTCACAGTCTTGAGGCAAGAAGTAAACCGGTTTGACAGTTTGCTGAGAGTTATCCACACATCGCTGTCGTCATTGCGATTAGCAGTTAAGGGAGAAGTGCTTATGTCAGAGCAGCTAGAAGAAGCTTACAATGCGTTGCTTTGCAACCGTGTCCCTAAGACCTGGGAGGTATGTCACTACAGTGGTATCTTTTACCTGGTGGAGTGTTTCCGTGGCAAAATCTGTAACTGATTGCCTTTGCCCAGTTTCCTCTGCAAATGTCTTTCATTGAAGTGACGTTGAACACACTTCAACCTTTACCGTAACATTTGCAACTTTCTTGTTTGTCTTGTTTCCTCGTACAGTCCCCTCTTTTAGCAAATAATTATGTCAGTCGCTAAAATTTAGTACAATAATTGTTTCATTATCTCAACTTTAATTCTCTTAGAAATGACCTTGCTCAATTCAACCATAACCCACTTATGAATAAAGGGGGTAAGTTTCTAAAGAAACTGTGGTGCTGCGTCAGTGGGGAGTATTACAAGATAATTTGGTTTTATCAACTGAGTTGATAATGTGAATTGGCCACCGTAAAGAGATTCGAAAGCTGACGTTTCGAGCGTTAGCCCTCCGTCGGAGCGGATCCAATCCAAAATACCGATTCGCTCCGACGAAGGACTAACGCTCGAAACGTCAGCTTTCGAATATTTTTACGGTGGCCAATTCACATTATTAACCCAGTTGATAAAACCAAATTATCTCATAACCCACTTAACCACTTGAAAATGTCGTTTTGTTTCTTTTGTAATGTTTACCAAACGTTGTTTTTGTTAGAATGTTTAACGTTTAAGGTGGCTCAAAACAGTTTTCTGTTTTTTTTTTTTTACACTTACAGAACTAGGTGCGATTTTTCAGGCTTGGAAGTGTTCTGTTTTGAATGGCTGTTCTATTTTTTTAAAGATAACTCTCCACTGTTCCTTTCGTGGTGTTTAAGTCACAAATTGAGGTAGCACTGTCCTGTTGCATAGCAACAAACTTGACCCACTTTTTACCATTAATTGCATCTATCTTAAAAACTAAGTCGGTGACCCCATGTTTTTTTTGATAAAGATCTTTTTACTACACACAGAAGAAGAAAAAGGGAAAGTTAGAAAAAATTCTGCGGAGTAGATTTTCCTTCAATTAAAAAAAATGGAATTTTTTTTTTTAATTTCGCACATGCATTCCGCTCTTGCTGTTGAATACGTTTTTCTATTAAAAAAGTAGGGTCACCGGATATTTTCGCGCGCGTTCTTCGCGCAAATTAAAATCTTGACCTTGCAAGATCGCACTTTGCGCACGCGTGATGGCAGTCCGCTGCTCAGTGAAGCCCGCAATTCCACGCAAAGAGACGAAGAGTACCACAAATACCCGAAGGTGAAGGTGGCCTAGTAAAAAGAACGAAGAAAACTTGAAGAGTATTTCTTTTCCTGCTGTTGTTTAGATTGATAGCCAGTACACGTTCCAGTACAGCAGTTTAAAAGAATGTTGTTTTTTTCATTTCAAATTACCTGAAGGATGGATATTTTCGAAGGTAAAAACAAGCGATATCGTAAACAGCTCACTAAGTTTGGCGAAACAAAGTTATACGAAGTAAGCCTCGGGCACGCCGCCATGTTTGTTGTGAGTTATCTCGCGCGCTGTCTCACGACCCCTCAGGTGATTGCGCCATTCCTCGCGCTTAAGTGCACGTTAGAGCCCAGGCTTCTTACGGAAATATTACTGTTTTGAGCCACCTTAAAAATGTCTTTTATTACAGCAAGCAGCTTATGAATCTTGCAAACCGCTTGGAGCCTGGGTAGACAATCTGGCCAAACGACTGGACTTTTTCAGCAGTTGGCTGGACTCAGTCCGGCAAGAGAAAACATCCAAGTCCCGGATGTCACGTGAATCTGGTATGACGTCAACACCAACCTCTAGCCAATCAGTGATTTCCGTCTCTCCACCACGTGATCATCCTAATGCTTTCTGGTTGCCAGCTTTCTTCTTTCCTCAAGGTAATGTAAAATGGAAGCTGTGTTACGGTCGGTACCTCTTGAGGAAAATTAGCCTTGATTTCGTTCAAGTCGCTATTCTGAGTCCGTCCCAGACTTCAATCAAGCTTTCACCACTCTGGTTTTTTTGTAGTTCATTCAAGAGACCAAAAATCCCATTTTGCTTTCACCCCAAAACGGCAAAAATCTGCTTCTGCCATTTTTCATGCCTACACTCTAGGGAAAAACAAAACAAAATTCTCGCCACACTGAATTTGACCGTTTTTCCTGTAACGCGGCATCAAAATCTCTCTATTATAACTTTGACATGAAAGATCGCCTTCCCTACTCAAACATTAGCGTCCCATCTTTAAGATTCTATAAGATAACCCTTGCAACTCCCCTCTTCCTCGTAGGGATAGCATTTATAAAAAGGCAAATGAAAACAGAAAAGTGTTGTCTCACCAGTAATTTTCCATTCTTTTACCATTTAAAGAACAGTGGCTCTTACTTTTATTAACTTTGGTGTTAATCTTCATTACGTTTTTGTGTTTGATTGGTTTAGTTGTTTCGTGTAGCATAATTCAAAAAGCCTAATTCTTTCTCGTTTTCCACTGTTTGGTTAGGTTTTCTCACAGCTGTATTACAGACACATGCTCGCGAGCAAAACGTTCCAGTCGACTCGTTAAGTTTCCATTACCGAGTATTGAATGAGAAGTGGACAAACGATGAACGGGTTCACACTGAAAGCAATGTTGATTTTAAACGAGTTGCCTTCCAGGTGAGAACATTTCTTTAATGGTAACAAGGTAACTTACGAGAGAAGTCGTCTTGAATTTTGACGATACTGGATGAAATCATAGTTAGTAGAGGGGAATGGTTATGAAGCCCGGCAAACATCAAAGGAGCAAACAAAGATGCCAAGATTTATGATGGATGGTACATGACCTTGTACAATCTTTTTTTTTTGCGCTCAATTACTATGCATCAATTCTGTAACCAAAACGCTTTTATTCGTTAGTTTCTCGGTCGGATGTAAACACCTATTGCCCTTTGTGTACCGTCAAGGCCAAAAAAGTGAACAAGAACAAACAGCAAACAGCCTCCTCGGGTTTCATAACCATTCATCTCTATTAACTATGATGAAATAACATCGGAAATAGACTTCCCTATGACTAGAACATTTGTGGTGGAGGGTAGCTTATTTCGATTTCATCTATCAATTTTTAAATAAAACCCTCATTCAATCCTTATTTTTCCTTGTTCGCTTAAAAGCCTCTAATACTTTTTTTTTTAGATTCTTCTCCTTCGTACAACTCTTTAACGTCACCAAATACAGTAAATCTTTACTTTCCATGGAACGCCCCTGTTTAAATTTATTAACAGCACGTTTATCCCTAGGGTACTCCGCGAGAGGAAGGATCTGTAATTTTTGGTCTCTATCTGGATGGAGCATCATGGGATTCCTCAGTAGGCTGTTTGCAAGATTCTTTATCTTGCCAGCGGTTTTACCCATTGCCTCAACTGCTCGTTACTCCTATACAGGTAATTCTTCGACACCTCACACCCAGAAAACCTTGCGGCGGAGCAAGTCGTCCCAGATCCCTTTGAAATCCACGCGTCTGTTAAATGTCATTTCCGAGTTGCTTTTTCACGAATTCTGGTGCACGACCTTTCTTATGGAAATGAGTTTGATTAACAAGACAATGAACGTGCAAGGAAATCTCATTTCAAAATGAGACGTTGTACACCAGGAGTCTCGTTTTGAAACAGAGGTAAAAGTAGCTCGGAAATGGCCTGTAGATTTTTGAAGGATGTGATATATGTTATTTACCGGCTGGAAGGTCCGCATCTCGGGCAGCATTTTCAAGTCCGAGGTCACAGTTTATCACTATACGGACCGTTTATCAAAGTGTCAATTTATGCGCTGCTTCCATACAACATTTGTGCTCTCGTTAAGCAAGGCCCTAAGAGGGATGGCCGGTTTGCAGTGTCACGCCATCAAAATATCCAATAAATTAACTCAAGAAGCTGGAATATGAAATAAACAACTTCACCAAGCTTTAGGTTTGTGCGGTTATTCATTCGCGCGTTATTTGGAAAAGTGTTTCATCCAAATTTATAGAGCTTTGTATGGAGACGCCATGTTGGTGCCCTTCCGAGGGGCATCAACATGGCGGCCGTAAAGTAACAAACATCTGTTTCCGAGTTTTGCCACGAAACAGAAACTTATTACTCTTAAGCTCCCACACATTGAAATTAATATTTCTTATAGAGCAAGAACTATTTAGGTAGGAAAAACTTGAGCAATAACTCATCTTTTGACCTAATCGAGAGCTATGTCACGCAACGCATGTACTTGGAAATTCAAACGTGCTCTTTAACAAAAAGAGGAACCCTGTCGGGCTTAAGCGTTGCAAAACGTCAAGTTATCTAATCTAAAACTTCAAAAGGATTGGTAATTTTTTTTCTTTTGGAAAATGATGACGTCACATGAAAACCGAGAATTGATCGCTTCCCAACTGCTATGGATATAACTCGAACTTCAAAACTAGCGCTGAAAAGTGTAACTTTTTACTTTGTAACTTTCAGCAAAAGTCATCAACAACACCTGAAGCAAAAGGAAAAGAAGAGAAAGAAGACGAACTTGACTTGTACGACTGTCCGCTGTACAGAACTTCTCTTCGCGCCAGCTCTCTCACGTCCACTGGTCACACCACAAACTTTGTCACGTCTGTGAATCTGCCCTCTGTTCAGCCAGCGGACTATTGGATTACTCGAGGAGTGGCTCTGCTTTGTCAACTGGACGAATGACGTCATCTGTATACAAATGGGATCTTTTTTATATTTCAACTTGATGCAATTTTAACGCAACTTTCATATGAATTTCTCGAAAAATTATAATCATACTTTGGTAGAAAATGACAGAGATATTAGAAAGTAATTGATGAAAAGCATTATGTTACGCAACAGTTAGAAGGAAGCTGTTTCGTGACACTCCAAGTAACGGCGCGTTTCTAGATCTTACTTGTCGCCATTGTCTTCAGTTTACTGTCAGTTATACATCTATGTTTATATCATATCTGGTCCATGAAAAGTGAAGAGGAACTTTTTTTACAAGCGAGAACCAGTTTAATTTTTTTGCTCCAGGGAATTTTATTCCATAAAACGTCAAAATTATGTTGAGCTTTTCAAAATATTTTTAGACCAACAAGCATAATGCAAACTTAACCGAGTGAAGTTTATTTATTCAGAAAAACAGTATTTAAAATAAAAGATTTCCAAACAGTGTTCTTTTGTTGTGATCAATGTTTGGCTGACAACCGATCAGCGAGCTTAAACTGGGAGCGTCAGGGTCACATTCTTAGGAATCAGTCTCCAAGACAAAATGTTCTTAAAACAACGTTTCATGATTGGCTCGAAGAAGCGAAAAGATTATCATAAGAAACAGCCGCGATTCCAAGAAGAGCTAAAAAAAGAAAGTCACAAGACTTCATTGTTTCGAGTTGAGTTCCGCGAAAACCTTGCTTTACTCGCTTGTTTCTGAACACGACATGGATATCAAAACGTTGCTTCATAATCTCCGTGAAGAAGTGTCTTGCTCGGTGTGTTCCGACATATTTACCGATCCGAAACATCTGCCATGCTTACACAGTTTCTGTCTGCACTGCTTGAAACAATGGCATAGGACGAGCCATGGCTGTGACACGATCAGATGCCCAAAATGTCAAGCCGTTAGCAGAATACCTGAAAGTGGCGATCTCAAAGATCTTCCAACCAGTTTTTATCTGAATGGCTTGATAGATGTGCTGGCAATCAAAGAATGCAGAAGTAGTCAAGTAAGATGTGGGAACTGCGAGAAGAAAAGCTCCGAGACTTCTTATTGTTTCCACTGTTGCATATTTTACTGTCGAGAGTGCGTAACTGGACACAACATAATGCGAAACAACAAAGATCACCGTGTTCTGGCGCTGAAAGACTTTCGAGACAAGGACTATGAGGATGTGCTCAAGCGACCTGTTTTTTGTGCAAAGCAACGGCACGAGAAAGAAGAGCTCAAGTACTTTTGTAAGAACTGTGAAATGGCGGTCTGCCAAGCTTGCGTCACCCTCAGCCACAGTGGTCATTCTTTAGAGCACATAGAAGACGAAGCAGAAAGACAAAAGATTGAAATGAAATCAATGATTGAAACACAGAGGCGTAATTTACAAGCAAAGATGAACGCTGTTAGAAAACTTGATGAAGACTACGCGAAGCTGATACAACAATGCGAAGAGGTGAAGAGAGACGTTCAGAGGACTGTTGACAATTTAACTGCCAATATTGAAGCGAAGAAGAAAACAATTTTTGCAGCGGTGGAAGACCAAACAAAGAAATCACTCGAAAGTCTGACAACGCAAAAGATCGAGATGGAGCATCAAATAGAGGTGATGAAATCATCGTTGGACAAAGCTGATAAAGTTCTAACACGAAGTGCAAATCCGGCTGAAGTCGTTCAAGTAAAAAAGTCGCTAGCAACAATCTTGGAGGGAGTTGATCAAACTACTAAGGCAACCGAGCATGAGCCGGAAGGTCTTCCGACTTTGACTTTCGTGCCAAATCAAAAGATGTTGAAGACTGTCAACACCGAAGAAATTGGAACACTGGAAATACTGAACGAAACTAACGCAAGTCAATCTGTCGCTGAAGGCAAAGGCATCCGAGAAGGAACTGTTGGAAAGGAAGCACAGTTTGTTCTGACCACAAAAAACGCAGTAGGAAGACAGTGTTACAACAAACATGACCGTGTGACGGTAGAGATCAGGGACGAACAAGGACGAGAATACGCGACGGAAGTGCAAATAAATGACAATAAGGATGGAAGCTACAAGATGAGCTATTCACCCAAAGATCAAGGCAAATACAAAGTGACAGTAAAGGTAAACGGCAAACACGTTCTTGATAGTCCTTTTTCTATGGAGGTGAAATTATTTCAGTTAAGACCTGTTTTTTCTTTTGGAAAAGAAGGTTCGTCTGTTGGAATGTTTCGCCGTCCCTGGGGGGTGGCAGTGAATGCCAGGGATGAGATAGCTGTTACTGATAGTTTGAACCATAGGGTTCAAATCTTTAATAGCGATGGAAAATACTTAAGATCTTTTGGTCGGCAAGGTAACAACGCGGGCGAATTGAAGTATCCTGGGGGAATAACTTTTCATAAAAATGGGAATATTTTCGTAGCAGACCGTGGTAACCACAGGATCCAGACTTTCAGTGGGGAGGGTGAGTACGTGGGTATGTTTGGTGGGTATGGAAGCCTTGATAGTCAGCTCTACAATCCTTGGGGTTTATCCTTAGACAGTGATGGGAATATCATTGTTGCTGATGCAGGCAACAAACTGATTAAGATTTTTTCTCCTGATGGCAAGTTTCTGAGGAAGATAGGTGGGCCGGGTTCTTTTAGTCTTCCTGTACACTGTGTTCAGTGTGATAGATATCTCATAGTCTCAGACTGCAATGAACATTGTATAAAGGTTTTCAACTATAATGGGAATTTTCAGTACAAGTTTGGCAAGGAGGGTGGAGGGGACGGGGAGTTTTCTTCTCCCCGTTGTTTGTCAGTGAACAAGTCTGGACACCTGATGGTCTGTGATACAGGTAATGATAGAATACAAGTATTTGAACTGAATGGAAATTTTGTTGGCAAGTTTGGAACAAAGGGCATTAATTTAGGGGAATTAAGTTTTCCACGGTCTGTAGCAGTTCTCAGTAATGGCCGAATTGTTGTATGCGAGAGGGAAAATCATCGCATCCAGATACTGGAGTGATTGCCCGGTGATTATCAGATTATTTTGCGGGGATTCAAACTTCATTTTAGTTTTCAGTCTCTTCAATTTGTAGAATTCTTTTCTGTGATAAAACGTTAGAGATGCAGTATTCACGTAATTGCTGGTGGTTTGGGTTTGTATAGGTTTAACTGTTCAATAATTGTTTAGGGGGTAGGGGACGGATGGGTGGTTGACAAAAACAAATTTGTGTCTTGCTGATGGATGCGATTAATAACTACATCTCTTGAGTTGTATTGCATGAATTATTTTGGAGGAAGAAAACGTTTCTTTGTTTGCTTTACCAGTGGTTATATTAAATAATAGAGTGATTAGCAAAATAAGAAAGTAATGAAACCACATTACGGATTAATTGTTGAAATAAGAACCTCCAATATCAGAGAAAAGGCTGTTTAGAGGATTTTCGCTTTCTTCATTTAGAGAAGATACATATTGCTTCCAAAATGATTACTATACTCTTTAACATTTAATTATCTTTATGATGTTTTTAAGGCAAGTTTTGTCTTAGGGATTAGCAGGTTGTTGACAAGTTGTATTGTGTGAATTATTTTGGGCAAAAACCGTTCGTTTGTTTGCTTTATCACCGGTTATATTAAATGATAGAGTAATTACCAAAATAAGAAAGTGATAAAACCACTTAACGGATTAATTGTTGAAATAAGAACCTCCGCTATATATAGGAGAAAAGCCTGTTTAGAGGATTTACGTTTTCTTATTTCAAGAAGAAACATATTGTTTGTAAAATGATTACTATACTCTTTGACATTTTAAAAATTATCTTTGTGATGTTTTTATAGCAAGTTGTTTTAGGCATTAGCAGATTATTGACAGTCAGTTATGTACTGGAAAACAGTAGTACACTGAATATTGCTTCAATTAACTTACTGTGTTACTATTTGCCTTGAAGTTTGTATTTGTATTTTCAATAGCAGTATTTGTTAGCTACAGTGCTTCAGTTAAACCCCGCTTTACGAGTGACTGCTCAATGCGGTCACCTCGAGATTACGGAAGGTGATTTTAATTTCTAGCTCCAACATTTTCTCTTAACTTGACCAGCTTAAGACAGACACCTGGATTACATAAACACTTAGTGTGGTCCTCACAATGTCTGAGAAAACGGGGTTCGACTGTACCTGTAGGTTAATATTTATATATTTGAAGTTTGTATTTCTAGCTTTAGTTTATTAGAACTTTAAAGTTAGCTGCTTTAATGATGAAACGTTTTGTAGAAAGAGCTGTTAGCAATGATGAACAGTAGTGAATAGCTTTTGATATGAAATAGTTGTTAAATCACGATTTACTTTCAAGATGTGAAGAAATAAAGTGTAAGTTAAATGGAGTTGTAATATGCCTCCAGATATTACTTTTAAGAAACCTGGCCAAAGGTGAAATCCTTAAACTTGTAACAACAGAACGACAGCAATATTTCCCCTGTACTAAGCAAACAGTATAGATTTTTTTACGACATTTGTTCTTTTACAGCTTCGCTGATAAATCTTACAAACATGGATTTCATTTCCGGCCCTTGAAATCGAGTAGTATAACAGGAAGTGCTGCGCGGCAAAAGCGACAACATGCGCGCAGGTCGCCCGCCACTCGCGAGAAAAAGGGTAGGGCACCTGCAAGAGAGGGCCAAGAAAATTCATTTCCTCTCCCAAACACCGCTCAAACTGGCGCCATATTATTCCCAGCTCGAGCTCGTGCCATACAGATAATGAACCCAAAGAAACTAACAAGCTGCATGCTCATTAATGCTCATTTCTCCCTTTGTTCTGTTTAGTGGCTTTCTTAAGACCTATCAGTTTCACTTCAACTTGAGTACGTTTCCCATACAGAACTGTAAAAAGCTTTGAACATTTAAGAGCTAGCGCTGAGTCCAACAGACATAACACTTTACTTTTAGGCCCCGCTATTATTCAAAAAGCCTTGAATTAAGCTATAGAGCACTTTTTCAGTGTTTTTATAGCCTCAGCTAAACACGAGGAGGGTTGGGAGAATTCGAGACAGTTATGCAAACCCGAGACGTAGTCGAGGGTGTGCATAACTTTTGACTTCTTTCAACCCTCCGAGTGTTTAGATGAGGAAATATAAACACGGAAAAAGTGCTCTATTGCTTTTACAAAATAATTCTCAAAAATACGCGCGAATCTAAAACGTCACAACCGTGTATACCTACTCTCATTTAAAAACACATCTATCGACCAATGGGAGTGCGTGTAGTGGCGGAAATGGACTATTGGAAATCTAAAGCAAACTTTCTACGCCTTTCAAATTGAACTTTATTCTTCTCACACTCAAATAAAGACAACTTTGATGTGTTGTCTGGTTTTCATGGTTCTTGTGAGTCTTTGGGTCCGTTCCTTTGATATGATATGGATCCGGATCAGTGATCCAAGATCACTCGGATCATGGTACATCAAAGGAGCCGATGAATCCGTGACCAGAGTGGATTCATCGGTTCCTCTGATGTGCCATGATCCGTGTGATCTTGGATTTCTGATCCAGATCACTTCAAATGAACGCACCCTTTGGTAGTCGTGCGGGTTCCCGTGGTTTTTCGCTTCCCACGAGAGCCACAAGGTCAACTGGATCTAAGAAAACCACAAAAACCTGTGGAGACAGAGAGCCACGGGAACATGGGAACAACAAGAGAACCGTGTCACGGAACAACAACAACAACAACAACAACCTTTATTTACACCTTTCTACTATGAGCGTTACATTTTATATTAATTTAAGGGCAGTAAAATGAGAAACGGAAACCATGACAACCACGCCTCAGTGGTTGTTGTATCGCTGACCAGTCAGAGATTAATTCATTGAAAATTACTTACCGAAGCCAACGTCAATAGTACTTTGCTATTAAATCACCTCCGACTGAAACAATTAGCACGTCTGAAAAGCACTATTCACTTATGTGGTATTTACTTTTAGAAAACAGCCCTAAGAAAATACGTGCGCTGATTGGTCAATAATCGTGTTTCTTAGCCCGAGTTGTTGGCGTGATGATGGCGAGAGCAAAGAGAATTTAAATTTTGATAATCAAAGTAAACAAGTTGTTTTCCTTTTTTCGTCGTGGTGTTTTCTAAAAGAAATAGAAAACATGTTCTCTGTGTTTCTACCGAGTTATAGAAACACTCGTGAAAGTCTGGGAGAACTCGAAAAAGCTGTGGAAACACTCACCTGCGGCTCGTGTTCCCACAGCATTTCTCGTTCTCCTAAACTTCCACTCGTGTTCTATAACTCGATAGAAACACGGTACATGTTTTCTATTTCTTAAATAAATGATGCATCAACAGGCGAGTTGGACATTTGACACGGGCTCAGGTTGGCTCGCTTCCTACCTAGACGTTCTTTAGGCTCATCACGCAATGTTCCTCCTATATTGCGTGACAAACCCAAATAGCCTCTGCATAGGCTACGACTTGGCCAGCTGATGAACTCTGCAGCGGCTTTGTCTCGACGTTAAGCTAAAAAGAAAACTGGTGCGTTATATATTTCTCGTAAACGAGAAATTGACATATCAAAAGTTTCTCTTTTCTTGAGTCTCGCAATATTCTTTTTAGAAAAAAATGAAAACTGATGCGTGACACTATAATAACAGTAAAAAGTTAATGAAAAACTCTAAAAAGTGTCAATGAACATTACAAAATGTACAAACGTTTCGGACAGAGCCCTTCATTTGTGTAAAAAAAGCCCATTGTGGCAAGTTGGCATACGCCATACAAAAAAACCTAACGGTGAATGTGCACGCGCGTGAAAAGGGATGTGTAGCTGAAATGTGTAAGTAAGAGAGCTGAGTTTCACGCACGAGATGCACGCGGGATGCTCGCGGGATGCACGCGGATAGTTGGGAGAGCACGAAGGTAGCGTAAGAGATGCTCGAGGCACTTAAGTCCATTCCTTAAATGTTCATTGACACTTTTTGGAGTTTTTCAATAATCTTTTTTATGCTATTTGACTCTCTCATGATCTATTTTACTGAACACAAAGCGACTCAAGAACTTAACCGCGAATGGCGTTTAAAACTCAACTGAATAATCAATGTTCAAAGCTTCTAAGACACGCAGCTGAATTTTTCTTAGTGGTTTACTTATAAACAATACATACACAAGCTTACGCTAATAACATACAATACAAGAATGTTTCTATTACAGAAGGGATCCTGATTTTTCCAGTTTTTGTTTGGCGCGGGCTTCCCAAGGCATTCTGGGACGTTTGGCGGGACCTGAATTAACATGGCGGAAGCGAAGTTGCTTCTCGGTAAAGAAGTAGCGAGGTAAACTATATTTTTCTTCGTTTTAGCAGTAGATATGGGAGTTATAATACCACGGACAAAATCTATTAACCATATTCCACCGGAGAAAGTTGCTGTTGCCTCAATTTTTGATGTGTAAATTGTGTGTTTGTTTACGGAGGTTTCGTCAGTTCTCACGTGGTTGGTTCTAAAGTACGTGGATTTTTGAGTTTTCTCATATTAAACCAAGGCAGGAAAATATTTTAGTAGAAAAAAGAGTCTCAAATCAAGCCAGGGCAGAAAAATAATTTTGTAGAAAATAAGGAAATCAGGGAACCCTCATAATTATTGAAAGCATTACTTAAACTCGAGTGCGTACATGAAAATGGCTAAAAATCCCTTCCATTTGGGGCCAGACATACCAATATAGCCCATTCCAGGTAGTATGTGAACAGGCTGGGGATGCTTGTCAGAAAACTGAGTTCCATTTCGTCCTGATTATGGTAAGTCCCCCATGGCAAAGCCTGCACTGTTTAAGTTTTTTGTCATTTTTTCAAGCTTTAAGTTTCTTCTGAGTGGTTGGATATTCTTTACCCATGGAAGAGACACCATTTTCTTTGAAATCCGTAAATCGAAGTATTCAAAAATTGATTGCTATGACTCAAGACAATAAGCCCTTAAATATATTGACTGGCCCCAAGGGCAACAGTGAGTTTTGTTTCCCTGAGACCCTCAGTGTTGCCGTGGTTTCAAGGAACATGACCTGATCGTGTGCGATTTGAAAGTTCAAGTTGTTGTTTCACTAGGGACTCAAAACATGTGATGCATTCTCCTCCAATCAAAAACATATTTTAGTTGGGAGGTACAGGGATCCATATTCGCAGTCGTCTAGTCGTCCGTGACAACTAAAAAATCATAGGGATGACCAAAACAACACAAAAACTCATCTGCTGGACGAGTTTAGTTTTACTCAATCAGAAAAGAAAACAGTTCTTAAACGTTCTTATGAGTTCCCTACATTCTGATCAATTGTCATCCATTTGGAACTTTTAGAAAACAGATAAAGATTTACAGCTTTCTTTTGTGATAAAATCATCATTTTGGTTTGCCATCTTGGATGATGTGGCATTCTCAATGAATGAAGTCATTGCAGGCTCATTTTTTTCAACTGCTGATCTGAATCTGCATCTGCAACAGCACAGGGCGCGATCATTTCAGCTGTTTTGATCAGGAAATGGCATTTAGTAATGTAAACACTTTGGAAAACAAGCCAAATATGAGCAGGAAGAGCGAAAGAGTTTCTTTCAGCCTTCATGGCAGTCAAAGAGGCCTTGGTTTTCATTTGTACCTGGATTTTCTGTGTCCGGTGACAGCCGTAACTGCAGGCATGATGCACTGGTCACATGAAAATTATACATGCTGTTCTGTTGCCATTCTCTCCTATTGACGTAAAATTTTGTCAGGGCAAGTAAGTCATCTGGCATACTTGCCTGGCTGACGACTTTGAAAAAAATTCAATATGGATGGCTGGAGGTATTGCAAGAGCTGTTATCCATGGAACACTTGAGTTAGTATTTGACTAACAAGTTTTCCTCTACTGACCATACTTCATACAATAATCTTTTTTGGCTGTCCGAGAATAGGTACAAAATAATACTTTAATCAATCTGGCATTTATAAGCCAGGGAAGTTTGATAATCTTGCCAGCTACATGTAGTTGATGTATAATAAATTGGCAATCAGCTATCACCATGACAATTATTGAATAAATCCCTTCAGATTCTCTTTGAAGTGTTTTCTAGGGTTTTGCCACCTACCTGTTCTCAACTCTTTCCTTAGATAATAATCATTGTCTGAACATTCAACCCCTTTTCTCCAAAAATTAAGTGGTAGACACAAAATTATTTCCAGTAAATAGGAACTGTAGAGAGGCTTATGCAGAACCAAAGCAAATGCCAAAACCAGTCTGTGACCTTTGATGGATATATGTGGCTTTTCATCTAGGTACACTGTATATGTAATACATTGATCTTTAAACCTGTCATTGTGTATGCAGTGAGATTCGTCAGAAGTTAAAGGATGATGTTGCAGCAGTTCAAGAAGAAAATGAAGGATTTAAACCAGGACTTGCCATTGTGCAGGTAAGGAAAATTAAAAAAAAAAATTAGCAACACTAAGAAAATGTTTCTTTAAGCATTTTCCTTGTTTTTTTCTCATGTTACATGTAGGTTGGTGTTTCAAACAAAACTTCTCTTTTGTTACTTTTAGTGGTCGTTTTAATATTACATGTACTGTATGTGTGCTAAAAAATTTGTAGGAGTTGGAGATTTAGTGACCTAGTGATGAGTGTACTGGACTCTTGTTCAAGTGGTCCCAAGCCTAGGGAGGGGACGGGTCATTGTGTTGTGTTCTTGTTAGAGCAAGATACTACTCTCTTTTTCTCAGGGTTGTCACAAGGTTTTAAATACATGTAGGCTGCTTTCTTGTTTCTTGATTTTGCCATGTTTTTCTAAAGAATCAGATGAATTGCTCAGCAGGGGAAGCTGGCCAAGATCCTATATTAGATATAGATGGTGATTCTTACCAATAGCCTTCTTTTTTTGACAACCCTGCCCCCTCTGTTCTAGCTTGATTCTTATTGGTCCAAGGCCCCATGTTTTTTATACTTTTTAAAATTTTGGCATTTGAGATCTCCAAGCCCCACCCACTTGGAATTCCAGTGACTTACCATGGGTGGGTTGGATACATGTATTTTCTGGAGTTGCACATTATTATTGACAGTAAGAGTTGTGGGTCACTGGGTTTATGAGGGGTTTCAATGCTAAGGTCTACTCCATAAAGTTCCAAAGGTAACAACCCTCATTACTTGCAGATTTAGCAGCCTTTTTCTATAAGAACTTCATGAGGGTGTCTGGGAGACTGCTTTTCAATAGGAAGAGCTACATGTAAAAATGATTAAAACTTGTCAAGGCAAGTTTGGAACATATCTGGACAGAAGACTTTACATTAATTTTTGGTCCAGCTTATTACACCGGCTTATTACATTATTTATTGATTTTTTTATGTCAAGTTTAGTGTGAGGTCACTATTTTTGGGGAGTCCTCAGTTTCAGAAGGTTGTTACTCTTGAAGGGTCACCAACTACTTTTAGAATCTGCGAACAACCATTTGGTCTATTGCTATGGGATTGCTGCTATCTGAAATTTACATTGTATAGTAAATATAAATGACTGTATGTACAAATGTTTAATCTAGACTTGTGAGGAGCAAGTCTACAGATCTGTGGTAACTTGACATTTTTTATGTGATTACTTATCGTAGACTCTTTTCGTGTTTCTTGTTTCAGATTGGTGACAGAAGTGACTCAACTGTTTACATCAAGTCAAAAGTCAAGGCTGCTGAAGAGGTTGATGCAATTTATATCATTCTGTTGCTTCACAAACTATATACATGTACACAACAAACTACAATATACCATTGATACCTTTAATTGTTATATACATGTATGTATTTTTTATGTTTTTTTATTTTATTTTTTAAGCTACAGTAATATTGTAATTTTAAAAATGTAAGTGCAAATAAAGTGAAGTTGAAGTTGTCTTGTTTATTTTGTAAGAAACAATATATTTTTTTCTGTACTTGTAGATTGGTATGCTTGCAAGACATGTGAAGTTGTCAAGGACCTCTACTCAAGCAGATGTAGGGACTGATTTTCCTAACTTCTCCGTTGACTCATTAATATATGATATATACATGTACTTAATATGTATAGATAATCTAGGGAATCCTGGAGAGGTTGTAACTTTATGGATTCAAAGCAGGTTTAATGCTATGTAATACTGTGTATCAAACATATGAGCATATGTTCTTCCACTTTGAGAAGAGAGTTAAAAATATAACATTTAGCGGACAATTTTTTGCATACTTCAAGGTATGTGGAAAAAGAAATTAATAAAAATGCATAGTTCAAGGTATTTGGAAAATGTGGTGAAAGATAAGTTTCAGTAACTTCTCAATCAAAAGTGAAGAGTTCTAAGAAGAACCTGGAGAAATTAAATCGCAAACATCCATGCTAATTAAGATCAGATATCCAAAGACTGTCACAGAATGGCTTCCTTTGTTTACACTTGATAAATTACTAATGACTTTGAGGATGAGAGTCTAGGTGGCCAATAATTTCTCATGCTGGTACTTGACTGAAGTTTACAAACCATGATTGAGGGATAGATGGGGTGTTGGATGTTGGATTGTAGCAATTACAGTACTCTGGAATTATAATTCTCTCAGTATGTCTGATGTACATGTAATATATCAAACACGAGTGACAGTGTTTCATTGGGATATCCAAACACCGAGAAGAGAGTTGAAAATATGACGCGTAGCGGAGTATTTTTGACGAAATTTGAGGTGTTTGGATAGCCGATGAAACACTGTCTCGAGTGTTTGATATATCTTCTCAATCAAAACTTAAACTAAGGAGAAGTTGGAGAACTAAAATCGTCAAAATCTATGCTTATTAAGACCGGGTATCCAAACCACCGTCACGGTCATGATTTCCTTTGTTTTAACTTTATGAATTACTAATCAGTTTAAGAATGGTTGGTCAGACAATTACATCCATTATTTGAATACCTCTGGATGGGAACAGGCTCTATGAAAGCTTAGTTTCTTGACCAAGAATGACCTTGGCAAGCATTAATAAGCCTATACTGATCATGATTGTAGTCCAACACCATAAACCCTTGACATTTTGAGAAACTTACTTTGTGCAGTTATTGTACATGTATTACACCTCTGTCTTTAGGTTCTCAAAGCTGTGGATGAATTGAACAAAGATTCAACAATTCATGGCATTATTGTGCAACTCCCCCCTGATTCTGTGGAGCCAATTGATCCTGCGATTTGCACAAATGCTGTTGCACCAGAAAAGGATGTTGATGGGTAAGGTTTCATCTACACTGTACATGCTAGCATATTGGATTTTGTGAAACAGAATTAGAAGCCATAATATTGTTAGTTCTAGTAGAGGGTCGATAAAATGTCTGATGGTTCCTTTTGTTCCATTACTTTTTTCATAACATTACATTGAACAGCATACATCTATGTGTTGTGTATTTAAGAATAAAAAGTAGCGATATTAATACATGACGTTTCGGCGACGACATGTCACCATTATCAAATGTAAATAACTATTAGTTCAATGGCGTTATATAAAGGAAAGGAGGTGTGAAAATACATTAGAATAAAGTGGAGGCGGAGATAAACAAAAGAATCAACATAATTAAGTAAAAAGTTTCGCTGGTATGGAGTCTTTTTGAGTGTTCAGAGTTGGTTTCTTTTTCCTTATTAATAGCATCTCATAAATAAGTGTTGTGTATTCCAATTGATAAATTGTCTAACTCTTAGCCCATTTATCCAGTTTTGATGTATATAATAGTGTAGCTTTGAAGCAGGGCAGGAAAAAAAATTAAAATCCAGTTGGTCAGTGGGCCAGTACATTTCAGAAGCAGTTACCCCCACTAAAGTACTACTTCATGCCTTATCAACTACATCATTTACTACAGTGTAGGTTCTATTTATAACCAAGTATGCCTGGATTTTAAATTAATCCATGCTTTCAACTCGTTGTTTTGCTCAGTTTCTGAATTGTTTTCAGTTGGACATTTTCACAAAAAAGACAAATTTCACTTGCTCAACGCACCACCAAACTTCCATTTTTCTCTTGCCCAAGAGCAAAATTTACTTGTCCTGTGCAATCGGACTGGGGTGTTTTTCCTGGCCTGTGAAGTCTCTCTGGTTTCCACGTTTGACTGAGAAATGTAATGGTTTTTGTTGCTTGAGAAATGGTGTTTTGCTTTCTCGATTAACTTAAGACTAGTTCTCTGTTTTGAAAATATATTTTGCGTTCTTGTTTTTTCAGGCTGCATGATGTAAATGCAGGGAAGCTGTCCAGAGGAGAGCTGGATGACTGCATTGTGCCTTGCACTCCCCGAGGATGCCTGGAGTTGATCAAGAAATCAGGTATTTCCCCAGATAATGGCTGCACAGTTACATGTATTTTACTTCCAGTTTTTCCTGATTAGAATTCGAAGAAAAAAGAATTGGGGAGCTGTAATGAAGCTTTTATTAAATATCACAGTCAAATAATTGAGCACCTATAAAAAAAATAAATACAGAATCCCTGATGAAAATGAATATCAAATGATATTGATAGAAGGGATTAGGCCTACCAACTGCAATGATCTCTCACATTGTATCTCTTTTATAGTTCAAATATATGATATTCACTTGTAAATTAACAATCAACATACATGTTGTCGTATCATCATTTTATGCTCATGTATGTACCAGTAGGTTTCATTACATGCAACACAGTACCAAGTTGTGATTCTTTAGTCACAGGAACAGAGGGTTGTCCTCTTAAAGCAGATAACAGCTTTAGAACTGTCAGAGGTTCTACAGTAATTGGAGTGCATTGGTTTTTAAATCTGACTAGTCTTAAGCCAGGCCAGGGTGTTTTTATGTGTAGTATTCTATCTCAAACTTGTGAAACAGGTACAGAGATTGTTGGAAAAGAAGCCATAGTTCTGGGAAGAAGCAAAATAGTGGTAAGTCCACATGATTGATACACCTGACAGGATTTAGTTATAAGTCAATTGAAATTTGAAGATTTCAAAATCCAGGCCTTAGGATCCAGGGAAAATCATTGGGAGGTCGTGGAAAATTTGATCCTTGCCTGAGCACAACTAAGCTAGTCTCAATTCACAGTAAAAAGCGTAACCTTTCGACTTTAATGCCTGGATCTGACTGCATATTTGCTACTTCATGACTACATGTTCAAGTAGATGGGCCTTGACATTTCATGGTTTCCAAGGTCGTAGAGTTTGTTACTTTGTTTCTTAGCTATTTGACCAGAGTTTCAGGCCATGTTTATGCTTGGTGTCTGAGCACGGTGCCTGAGTATGATTCTCTCTGGGCACTAATGTGAACAGACCAGGCACAGAGCCCTTGCCTGGGTGCAAGATCTTGACCTTTTACTTGGGCAGTCAGTCAGTCATCACCATAGTGACAGCTGGCACAAAGGGCGGCAACAAGGCTTTTCCATTCCAATCAGTCTTTTGCACCCTTCTCGATTGTGCTTAACATAGATGATGATGTTGTATGTCTTCCACTACTGTCCTGTGCCTAGGTCTGCCTCTTCTGCTCTCCTTCTGGTGTCCAGTATACAGCAGTGTTATTGATAGAAGATCGATCTTTCTCTTAAGGATGCACTTGGCACCCTACCCGAGTACGTCATTGAACTCCGGCAATAAACAGTATGTTGGTTCTTGAAGTACCCAGTGTCTGAACACGACATGTGTCAGTGCCCAGGCACCAGTGTTCAGGCACCCAGTGTGAACACAGCCTTAGTTTAAAATGAGTTGCACTTTGTGGTACCGGTAGAATTGTGAAATTCACCATTCAACAGTGGTTCATGGGTAATAAAGCCATGTTTAAGAAATGCACAATCTTGCAGGGTTCACCCATGGCAGATCTACTCAAATGGCATCATGCTACAGTGACAACATGTCACTCAAAGACGAAAGACTTGCCAGATGTGGTATGTAGGCTGTATTGAAAAAGGACTGTAAAACTAGTCAAATTAAATAATATTGCTGTAGAGCACAGCTAGACCAGCATGAGGTTATACAAAAAAAAACAGTTCAAACATCAGAACAATGCTCTAGCTTGTTGTTTGAGGGGGCTCCCTCACCTGCAACTTTACAACTTTACAACTTTTATTTTTTAATCTTTAACTACAAGTTGGGGTAGTTTGCCCCGCAAATAGCTGAGAAGCTAGTCGAGGCGGGGCAAGACAAATACACGAGCAACCTGCTTTACTGAAAACCAGGGAAAAACAAACAGTGCCTTTACAATCTATACAAACTGTACGAATGGTCATAGTATTCCACCCCAAGTTGCAATTTATCCAGTTATTTCCCAGAAATTGTGTTTCTTTAACCAAAGGTAATGATATTGAATGAAATCATATGAAAACCAGACTGCTGGGTTATAACAATATAACCAAAAAACAGGAAACAGATTTGAGAAAATAAATATCACTGTTTACCTACATGTAGGATCAGTGAGTATAGTGAGCAGACGTTTGATTGTTTTGATTTGTAGGTGAGAAGGGGTGATATTGTTGTTGTTGGAATCGGACGAGCTGACTTTGTAAAGGTATTATAGTGTGCAAATTGTGTTCTCAGCACTTTCAACTCTCTCAAGTGTTTTTCTAGGTACAGTACTGGTCAAATGTTGAAAGGCATTCCTGGATCCTATAATTATCCTTTGCTCCTGGATTCTTGTTGCTTTAAGGCTGGTTTTCACTGGTGATGGAGTCGTAGTTGGAGTCGTAATCAGAAGTGTAGTGAAAATCAAACCAGCGGAGTCAGAAGCAGAACACCCATTCTGCTTATGAATCTGTTGCTTACGTTCTAGTGAAAACTAGATTGCCATGGTTGGAAGCAGAAACAAGAATAAACCAATCACAATGTTCAATTCTGGGCCTTGTGATTGGTTGGCTCTTCTGCTCCAATAATCTACATGTAGTTTTCACTAGATCATAAGCGACTGAGTCATAAACAGAACTGGAAGAAATGGAAATGTTCTGATTCTTCTAGTATGGATTCCATCAAGCTTATCAGTTATGATTCCACTTATGACTCTGACTTTCGATTTTCGCTAGATTGTAAGCTCTGACTATGACTCTGAGTCCGTCACTGGTGAAAACCAGCCTTTAGACAACAGAGGCTTGATTTTCGAGTTTCCAGTTTCAAGAAACTAGAACAATTTTTTCAAGGAAACAATTTATAATTTCTCAAATACATAGCAATAACAACGAACAATAGCAATGAACAAAAGTTATCAAGTAGATTTTTATGTCATTCCTTGTTTCTTTGACTCAAACCCAAATGACTGGATTGTGGTGGTTTTTAATTTTTAGGGGGACTGGATTAAGGAGGGTGCAGTGGTCGTCGACTGTGGAATTAATGTGATTCCAGGTAAGATTAATAACAATCCAATGCAATAGCGATTTGTTTATTTTTTTCTGGTTTAAGTGTAGTCAAGATTGACTGTTCAATCATGCAATATGATTACTTTTGTTCAATGACTGGTCAACATTTTTTCATGTAGACCACTCACATTTCACCATTTAGAAATTAAATTAATTCACCTGAGCTTTGTGGTAGAAGGACAAGAGTCAAGCTGTGTTTAATTTTGCAAGATTACTCAGTTGCTGTGCAGTTGTTACTAGGTTAGAATGCAAATATTTTTACATGTAATAAGTCTGTTTCTGTCTTCTTTAGATGAGACTAAAAAGAGTGGGCGTCGTCTCATTGGTGATGTACATTTTACAGAAGCAAGGAAAAGAGCAAGCTGGATTACTCCTGTGCCAGGAGGTAGATAGCACCTTAAACATAGAGCTCAGATACACAGGATTGTTTTGCTCGACTTCTGAATGCATACTGTTTTTGGGGAGCAGGGTTGGCGCAGTGGTGAGAGTGCTCGCCTCTCACCAATGCGGCCCAGGTTCAATTCTGGCCCGGTGCCATACAACTGTATGTGGGTTGAATTTGCGGTTGGTTCTCGCCTTGCTCCGAGGGTTTTTCACTGGGCTCTCTGGTTTCCCTCCCACCATAAAAACCAACATCTCCAAATTCCAATTCAACCAGGATAGAGAACCCTGATGAAAACCAGCTGCTAAGGCTGATGCGGCTTCCTCTCTAAATATAGTAAAATATTAATTCTTAATTAATCATTCTCCTCCAATGTTCCTTTTGACACCAAGGCATGGGGTTTTGTGACTCTAAATTCAAGTCTTACTGCCCAATCATGTTGGTGTGTGTTATCACACACTCGAATTATGCAAAATTCACTTTTGTCACGCCAAATTTGTGTAGAAATTTTTTGAACACGGCCAGTTAAAACAACAAAGAACTCACCGGTACTGAAACTGACAATCAAAGACAATCAAAAGAAATAAGCAAAAAAGTAATGACTAAATCAATGTACATCCTTACAAACTGTACAAATTGAATGATCAAACCCTTTCAAGTGCCACATAAGGACTGAAGACAGTTTTTTTACAGTATGTCAAACTCTGTGGGTTGTTAAAGTGCCCATATCATCAAAATGTTTATTTTCCCATCTGATTCCATGTTTCATGCAATGAACTTCTGCGAAAAAATTTTTCGATTTGGATAAAAAGCGATTTTTTAATGAAGTTTTATAAACCTGAAAATCCGATTTTCTTGCGGTCGACCCGTGCCCCTGATCACATCGTTTACATGCTCAGATATATTGTGACATAGATTCAGGAACGTGTGAGTTCAGGCTTGAGTTATCTCACTTGTTTTACCTCTGTAAATTTAGCTTCGTAGTCCATGCCAAATGCTCCTTTCCAGCATTTTGTATGATCTACTAACTTACATTCACAGAGGTAAAACAAACGAGATGATTCAAGCCTGAAGTCGCGTGTTCCTTAATCTACGTCACAATTCATTCAAAACGAAGGGAAGACTGGTGCGAATGGTGGACCAAAATGGCAGCAAATTTGAACGATTTTAAAACTTCTAAAAATGATTGCATTTTGTCCAAATCGAATTTTTCTTTCGCAGAAGTTCATTAGGTGATATATAGAATCAGATAAGAAAATAAAGACTTTGACAATATGGGCACTTTAAGGTTTTTTTTAAACCTTATCAGATTGTGTATTTGGCCATGACCTGTTTATGCCTGCATTAATTTAACATACATGTATAATGTTACACCATTGGTGATGACTGCAACTGTTTTATGTCGACAGGTGTTGGGCCAATGACTGTGGCAATGTTGATGAACAACACAGTGGACAGTGCTAAGAGAGCTCTTCAAATGCAAAAGGTCTCTCCTACCTTGAGAATGGGCTTCTCCTTAGCACCATTGTTTCCATATCTCAGGCGTTTTATACGTAAATGATATTTTATGGATGCTTTAAAATTACAGTATGATATGAAAGTGATTTCTTCACAGTGAGGTATGCAAGCCTACAAACATATACAGATTTCCAGCTTTGTTTCACAGTATTTTTGGTGAAATGAAATAAGTTAAGCCAGACATTTGTCTGTGTTTGCAGGCTAGAGATAAATGTATGTGTGGTGATGTGGATTTTGCATGTAAACATGGTTTAAGGTGAATAATTTTATTTTTGTGTGCAATTAAATGCTTATTAAGACTAGCATGCAACAATGTTTAGCTGTTTGACTACTGAGAACAATTTTATAAATGGTATAAAAAATTTATAAAATTATTTTCAATTGTTGAAAGTACGGTATACAGAATACTTTTGAAAGAGACACAATGTATATCTCATTTTAGCAATCCAGCTTGAGTAAGTCAAGAACTAGTTGATCACTTCACTTGTTAATTTTAATGAAAGTGCCATTAAAAAACCTACAAAAGGTCTACAAACATTAGTAAATACCTGTGTGATTATCGTGCACTGGAAGAACTGTCTAAGTGCCTCCGCCAGGCACAGCTCTATAGTGCACAAGTGTTTGTAGAAAAAACCTCCAGTCCAGATTAACTCTGTAAAGATGGCTTTACAAGGTGATGATTGGATGAATGTGTACTCCGCTAATCTCTATGTTGTCCTACATGTACATGCATTTGTTATGCATGTAAAAAAAGTAAATTGAGAAATGTATTTGTGATGTCCAAATAATACCTGTGATTTATTTTGAGCAAAAATTTGTATAATTTATATTTAGCACAGCTCACTTAAGCTTTCAATGTGCCTAGAAGACACTTAAAATGATACAGAAATTGTTTGGATTTAGGTTGAATCGGAATTGTTAACTCTGACTCTGCCTAAAAGATTCTTAATGTGAAATTGTTTGGTCCACACATAGGTTTACTCTAAATTGTTAGATTGTGCACAGTTGTCTTGATTTTTAAATGTACACACATTTATTGTAAAAAAAAGGTGAAATTTCACCAAATGCAACCAGTTTATTTGCATGAAAAATTATCACAGTCTTAAATGTTTATAGAGTAAGTGAAGGATCTGTGACTAGGTGAGGATACAAGACAGGCTTCCACAGATTTACATGTACAGCTGTAATGACTATTGGTGATTATTTAATAAATAAAAATAACAATATTTAGAGAGGAAGCCACATCAGCCTCGGCTGGTTTTCATGCAGAGATCCTCTGCCCTAGTTGAATTGGATTTCAGAGATGCTGGTTTTTGTGGAGGGAGGAAAACCAGAGAACCTGGAGAAAAACCCTTGGAGCAAGGCAAGACCTAACAACAAACCCAACACACATGTGCCATCGGGCCAGAATCAAACCCAGGCCGGATTGGTGGGAGGCAAGTACTCTCACTGCTGTGCCATCCCTCCTCCCCGGGGGGAATGAGAGAGGGGAGATTGTAATCTGATAAGGTGGTCGTGAATGACGACTCTTTGTCCCTTGAGTTGGTAGATGAAAAGAGTTCCAGTCCTTTTTTGTTGCAGAAAATTACAATGCTGCTGGACTGGTTAGCACTTAATGGACCTAATTGATTATTGACACATCTTCATGTCTTTTCAACTCCCTGCCTGACTGCTTGTGTCAAGGTTTAGTGGGAATCTGTGAGAAGGCTTAGTCTGCTGGACTTTATCTGTTAATGATGGCGTAGTGGCCTGGTGGTCTGTACCATTGAACGTGACTGCATGGTCTGGGTGCCAGCCTTTACCAGGGCTTTTGCATTGTGTACTTATACTTGGGCAAGATCTTCTTTGGAATTTACCTCTCGCCACCCAGGAGTACACAGGAATCTTGCAGATATCATTGTTTACACTTTGCCTTAAAAAGCTTGACTGTGAAAAGCGGTAATTATATTGACATTTTTAGCTCTTTGGGTGTAGTATTAATGGAGAATTGGCTTTCAAAACTGTACAATTTCTGGATATTTAAAGTAGTTAAGAAGTTCAGACCAGTTTTACTAGGGAAACTCATTGTGGCACGATTACGGAGCCCTCTAGGGCCATCCTGAGTTCCTGAGTTTCCGAGTTTCCGAGTTTCCGAGTTTCCGAGTTTCCGAGTTTCCGAGTTTCCGAGTTTCCGAGTTTCCGAGTTTCCGAGTTTCCGAGTTTCCGAGTTCTCCAGTTCTCCAGTTCCCGAGTTCCCGAGTTCCCGAGTTCCCGAGTTCCCGAGTTCCCGAGTTCCCGAGTTCCTGAGTTCCTGAGTTCCTGAGTTCCTGAGTTCTATAGTTCTATAGTTCTATAGTTCTTGTGTTCTTGAGTTCGCTGGTCAATAAGATCGCGGTGTGAATTTCTCATGCAGCAAAATGGCGGACTCAATGAGCATCACTCGCATGCTATTCATTTTGTTTCTATCATGTTGTGTCGATGACACAACATGATAGAAACAAACATGATAGAAACAAAATGACACAACATGATAGAAACAAAATGAATAGCATGCGAGTGATGCTCATTGAGTCTGCCATTTTGCTGGATGAAAAATTCACACCGCGATCTTATTGACCAGCGAACTCAGCTCGGGAAAGAACTCAGGAACTCAAGAACACAAGAACTATAGAACGCAAGAACTCAGGAACTCAGGAACTCAGGAACTCAGGAACTCAGGAACTCGGGAACTCGGGAACTCGGGAACTCGGGAACTCGGGAACTCGGGAACTCAGAAACTCAGGAACTCAGGAACTCGGGAACTCAGGAACTCAGAAACTCAGGATGGCCCCTAGAGGGCTCCGTACACGATGCTCTGCATGAACTGAATCATGAAGTACTTTTAACACACCATCATTAATGACACCTGGCTCCTTTCATCCATTGGATTGGAAAAGATCTGAATTGAACAGTATACCTCGGTTCTCAATGCAGAATTTGTTGCTCTCAATACAGACTTTGTAAGTATTTTGTTTTTCTTTAGTCTGTTTTCTTTTTTGGTAAGAAAGCAAAGTGCAAACTTATAATACAAGTGTTGCTGTTGTTACTTTGATTGGTATCGACTTTTGCTGTGTTAGTTTCCTTCTTCTGCCTAACAGATAGTTTGGAAGAACTTGATGAGGAACAACTCTTTGAGGCAAACTTGAAGCATTGCTTGTACCACAGATGAGCTTAAGCAGAAACACTGGCCATAGCATAGTCCATGTTAGCTTGCATCATCGTCGTCATTATTTTATTTCCTCATCGTTAAGATACTGAGCAAGTTAGTTTCTTCCTGTGATCCTGTTTCTGCAACGTCCTCCTTTGCCAAACTAGTGCACATTTAGATCAGATTTAAGTTGTTTCTGTCAGATGTTATCATGTTCCATGTTTGGTTTCAAACTCTTGGACATTCTTATATGTCCTGTAGTTTGTAGTTTATTTTTTTCCAAAATTTTGTTGCAAATAAATTAGTACAGCAATGATAAGGCTGCTACAGTACATCACTTTGTCCAGGTCCTTTCCTTACCCCAGGTATCGAAATGAAAATCGCAACTGTACAATAGTGTCACTGCTAGCGAATGAAGTGTAATTTTGGGTATAATTAGTTTAAATGTTACAGTGTAGGTACTGGTTGTAGGAAAGGTTACAAGGTATACTTGCATGGTGGTCAAGAAATGTTCATTCAGCCAAGTAAAAATAACAATTTTGGAGAGGCAAATATACACTGTACAGTACATGTCATCATCACTGTAAATAGGGGTGTTATATTTTTGTATAATGTAGAAGCCACATTGTTTGAGTATAAAAAACGGATAAGACTAAGCCATATGTGCAGCTGCTGAGCTAGAAATGCTCCTGTCATTCACTGCTACATGGCAAGGATAGAGTCAAGGGCAGTTATGGCTGGCTTCAGCTGGGTTCTGGCCATTATTTTTGTATTGGTATCTTGGCTTTATTCAACAACTCTGGGAATGGAGTATGACTTTTGTGATAACTAGTAGACCAATGACAGTTAGAATAAACACTGAGAGCAATTCATTTCAGTCCCACTCTCAGCTGCATGTATGGCATACCAATACGAGCTTGCAAAAATAGGCTATTTTAACAACTTTTTGAACTACATGTTACTTCAAGTCATAAAGTCGTAATATAGTGTTAAAAACATGTACACTGAACTCAAGTGTTTGAAATAAATCATACTTTGTGTCTCATTCTTGCTTTAGTTACCTTGTTGATGCTTTTCTATAAAGACACTGCTCCCTTAATGACTGTGGTGTATTTTGTGGTAGTGGAGTTTATTTGTATGTGGATTTGATATCAAATCTGAAGAATACATGGATTTTGTGCGGTTTTGTGGATGACTGTCTTGTATCTTCCGTAACAGGGTCCTTCCTTAACGTTCATTGGTGTTGCTTTTCATTTCTTACAAAACTTGTTTATTGAAGTCTTCTAGATTTACGGAAGCTTGGGTTCTTCCGTTCTTAATTCAAAATCATTATTTAAAGGCAGCCAAATTTGACAGTATTATGTCACAAAATAATCAAGATCATTTTGAAAAGTATTCCAAGAAAACAGTTATGATACTGGAAATCTTCCTGAACCAGGATTTTCCAATTATTTTGGAAGTCTCTCAGTATAAAGAATGAAGTAGTGTTTGGAAGATTTTTTGGGTCACTTTGGAATATAATTTATTTCCTAACAATGTAAACCTGTGCTGTGCATCAAATCTTTTGAAGCCTTTTGGAGAGAGTAGTAGACGGCATAAACCTTAGTTTATGCTGTGGAGTTCATTGTGCAGTTTGTAATTTTGGTGCAAGGGTTGACTGCTCAGAGCAACAGGCTTATGTTGTAGGGTATTGTCTTTGAATTACGCACTGAAATCCTTTTAGCCTGCTGATAAGTTTGTTTTGCAGGGTGGACCTTGGAATATTCGTTATCTTCCTCTCGCTCTCCAAAGACCTGTACCAAGGTACGTCTGTTCCCTTTGGCCAGAGAGCGGTTTTCACTTTAGTGTTGAAAAGTTAATGATTTTCCACTGTCATGCTACACGGCTGGCTGAAACACTCATGCCACTTTTTGATCCAATCAGAAGTAAAACCAATACCAATTACAACTCACACGCATTTTCCCATGGTTAATGTCAGCTGCATTTATTTTCTTTGAGTTTTCGTTGGTTTATTGGATAGTCTGAGCCTTTTGTGATTGGTCAGAGTGATTACTTGGCATGGTATTGGCTTAACGACACTTGATTGAAAATCACCCTAGTTGCATCTAATAGAGGGAAATGGTTATGAAGTCCAGTAGATTTGAAAGGAGGTAACATGCCAAGATTTAAATTGAAAGGTGTATGACTGTACACAACCGTTTGTTTTATATCTGTATGCTATTCATGAATTATGTAATCAACACATATCTATTGGTCAATAATAAAACTATTTTTAACAGGGAGCCAATGTAAAGTATGTGGTTTTCAGAGGGGACTGCATACCAAAAATTAGTTTCTCTGACAGGAGTAATCGCTCAGTGTACATAACAAAGAACGTTTTGAGGCTTCATAGCCATTCCCCTTTATTACATAATATATCTTGGTTAAGGTGCCGTACAAATAGTTGATATAGCGTTGTTGTGAAGCCAAAAATTACAATAAGAAGTAATATAAGTTGCTGTGTTCTTGTCCATGATGTCAGTTTGGAATAACTCTGACTAATTGAATCTGAGAACATGAAGCAAAACTTGGTATCCCCCCACTTTTGTCTCTGAAATTTGTTTGGAAGGGACTGTCTTTCTCCTGTACCATTCTGATTGTACTACAACATGTTGCTCTTTTTGTAGTGATATTGACATATCAAAGCAGCAGATGCCAAAGAAAATTGCAGAAGTAGCAAAGGAAGCTACAATTCTTGACTACGAGGTAACTTCTCTTTATAAATTACGATAAACGTGGAACTGAACATGGCACCAAACCTCTAAACAAAATAGCCTGCCAAATACTGTGTTTTTTCAAGCATACAAACTTATGACTTTTAAAGAGGTATGTAGTTTTTATGGAAAATATGCAATCATAATAGTTGGTCCTCATTTTTCTTTGATCCTCTTTAATGAAATCCATGATACTGGTGAAAGGAAAATGTGTCAGACATGATATTTCTGTGTTGATTACAGTACGTTAGGCAGGTGAAGGAGCAGTTACAGCTGAGAACTACCTAGCACATCTTATTGATTAGAAAAAGCTAGTGCAGAATACCAAAACACCCAGCCTCTTCGACCTACAAATTAAGGACCTTAATGTACAAGGCCATTTTGGGCTTGTTAATGCATTGCAAGACACATTTTGCTTGATGTTACATTCCAGACTTGAATTCCAGCTTGTCCTTGGGACAAGTAGTTCTCAAATTTTGCTTGCCCTGGGCAAGTCTCAGTTTGCTCTTTTAATGCTTTACGGCTTGCCTAATCGCTTGCCCATTGGGCAAGTAAGAGTGAAAAGTTACTTGGCTCTATGGAGAAGGAAAATCTACATGTAGTTGTCCCGGACAATTGGACAGCACTTTTTTCAAGCCCTGCTCTGGTGTTTTTTTCCTAGATTGACCTTTATGGAAACAAAAAGGCAAAGGTGTCCCTTAGTGTCTTGGAAAGACTGAAGGACAAACCTAATGGAAAATATGTTGTTGTTGCTGGGTAAGTGAAGTTGTTTTGAACATCACAGAACTCATCAAACAACTGTCAATTGAACTCTGTCTTCTGCATGATGTGACTCCTTGAGGCTCTTAAAATTTTTGTTGATTTCTTTACCTGTGTTCAGCTTTCTCCTTTAATGTGAACTCTATTTGAAAAGGGAATGAGTTAATTTGACAAGTTTGCTGAATTATGAACTAATATGGAGTCTACAGTCAACTCTCAGCCTCAGCTGTCTGTCTTAGAGAGGTTTCCAGCTTATAGAGAGTCAACGTAACATGACCCCAGGAATTTTTAGATTACAATACAATTCGGTTGTCACCTCTGAGTTATTTTTTGAATGGTACAAAATGAAATGATGACTGATTTAATTTTAACTTGCACTGTACTGTACTGTATGTAATTTGCTGACAAGATAAGAGCTGTCAATTAAACGTCTGGTGTCAAAAAGAGTCACATACTTGGTAATTTAAGAATTTTTCTTCCCTAAATCGTAATTTGCAGTCACATTCAGCACCTCACAAGTGTCTGTTGACCATTTCAAACTGTCTGTTGTCCGTCTTATGGAGGTGTCCGTCTTATAGAGAGTTTGGTTAAAGTAAAATGACTGAGAAACGGCCGGGACCAGCACCAGGTGTCCCTCTTATAGAGGTGTCCATTAAGAGAAAGTTGACTGTATTTGTTTCCTATAACAAAAAGATGTGAAAAAATGTTAATGATGTCATCTATGTGTCTGCCCTCCAATTGATCATAAGTAAGAACAAATCAATTCCAGAATAATTTGACATATTAGATAATTAAAAGTAATTACCGATATATTAATTTTATAATAACCTTCTTTTCCAGTATGACCCCCACTCCATTTGGAGAAGGAAAGAGTACAACCACCATTGGCGTGGCACAGGCAATGGGAGCCCATCTGAAAAAGAACTGTTTTGCTTGTATTCGACAGCCTTCCCAGGGCCCCACATTTGGCATCAAAGGTATTTTAAGTGATCCCCATTATGAACACTTTCGGCTAGGTTGGATTTTGGTTAGAATTCTAAAGGAAATTTATAAAGCCATTAATCTGGACCACTCAACCGGGATAGATATATCTTCTTTGTTAGTACACAGTGCAATCTAACTACATAAGCAGGTGCACTGTTTTCTTCCACACTGATTTGCTGAACCCTGCTTAAGATGGGGATGGTGCTTTACTTTTTTTGTTTCAATAAAAAAATTGCACATCATGTCGAGTAGACTGTTTATCAGTTGAAAGCTAATTTCCAAACGGTTCTTTTAGGAGCCACAAATTCTTTAAAAGTTCACTTGCGTTTTTTAATTCTGACTTGGCTGCAAGCCGATCATGGAATTTGCATGACATTTCTTTTAGTTCTTGACACCTGATAGAGAAAAAAATGATCGAACTCTTGGCTCTAAGCCAAACCTCTCCGTGTTCAATTTTCTTTTCTGCCAACTCAAGTCCTAAATTCTGAGAAAAAATGGTTCAGCTTATAGTTAAATAAATACAGTACTTTGTTATTTTAGGTGGAGCAGCTGGTGGAGGATATTCACAGGTTATACCCATGGAGGAGGTCAGTATCACTGTGCCTAAAATTATAAAGTATGGTCAGAATGGTTGACGTATTCGATAAGCGTTCTGGCAACAGTTTCCAGCACTTTTCTAACAGCTATACTTTGAAGGATGAATACTGCCACTGCTTAACAAGTGATGCTATAATAATGGATCATACAAATTTCCAATCATTGGTAAACAAGTTGCAATCATCTATTTTACGATAACTGCAGAAATTCTTGTGCGCTTATTGGCTAATTTTTATCGTCAATATGCAGACAGACACATGAAATTTAAATTTGTGCGACACGTCAGCGAGCGAGAGCGGGCAATTCGACCATTTGTTATCGTAAAAAACAAATTTATGTCAGTTTTTAATGAGTCTGTCCTGTTATTGACCATGGATTTCGTCATCACACTGTCAAAGTACATGTAGTCTGCGGATCCACTCGGCTATCACCTCGTGGATCCACAGCTACCTTGACAATGTGATGATGAAATTTATGATCAATAACAGGACAGACCCATGAAAAACTGGCATCAATTTGTTAATTTTACATAACAGGTTACCATAGCAACAATCTAACCGGCTAAAAACACCCTTAATTTTAGCTTTAAGCAGTTGTAACTTAAAAACAAGTTCGGTGACCCCTATTTTTTATTATCGAATTAAGATAAGCATGATAACATGCAACTTTTTGCAAAGTTTAAAAAATTCTGTGGGGTGGGTTCAGAGCCACCTTAAATTTTCGAAAACTTGAGTTATAAGCACTAAAAGCTAAAATTAAGGTTTTTTTAGCAGGTCATATTGTTGCTGTGGTAACCTATTCTGCCACAAACTTGACAGCAACATGTTCAGCAATGATTGGCCAGTTTTGTGATACCATGATTTTGGCATCAACTGATATAGAGTGCTTATAATGAGCCATCTAAGTCTACACCTTGGAAGAGTGCTGGAAACTGTATCAAGCCACCTTAACCAAATTTAGCCATTCAGCTACATGTCTTCTACATGTATATCTGATAAAAAATGGGTTGTCAAGTTTCACTCATTTCAGTCTGTATTTTAATAAACCTCTAAAAATGAATGCCATTCATTAAACTTCCTCTGCTATGGTTCATTTAGTTTAACCTTCATTTGACTGGTGATATTCATGCCATAACAGCATCAAACAATCTTTTGGGTAAGTGGTAATAGTAAAACATAATCCACAGTTCTTCTGTACATGTATTAGGAAAGGGTATATAATAATTATTCCAACTTAAGTATGTTTGCACCCATTTCTTCTGCACATCCTTACTGTGCACATAATCTGTGTCACAACGTCATGCCATGTCATACATGAAGTGTGTGCTAAGGAAGAAATGTAAGTAAGTATAGGACTTTGTACAGATGATCCATTTTCCAAGTTGAGTGGCTTATAGCCACTTTGATTTTGCCTTTTGGCAAAAGTTGATGTTACCTTACTGCATGGCAAGTTTTAAAAAGATATGTGTGTGGAAACATTTTGGGCATGAGTGTCCCTAAAAGTTTGTTTCATTTGAAGCAAAGCTAACAATGGAAACAGCAGCAAAATGAACCAATATTGCATTGTACCTATAGATAGATTCCTTTCTTCACCCCTGCAAAATTTCTAGACAGTTTATCTGTTTATCCCACCATGACCCCTGTGGAATTTCCAACAACCTTCCATGGGGTGGTTATAGACAGTTTTTTGAACTGTTTGAACAATCAAAAGTGACATTAATTTGTGATGTGAAATCCAGGTATTCTTGTCTTTGGAGAAATCTATTTTCTTGTTGTTGCACTGGGGTTTTTGAATATTTTATAGGGTTGAGAGTAATAAAATTATTGGTTTTAATTAGGAAATTATTATTAATATTAATTTTAGTGGATCCTTCATATAAAATAATATGCATTAAAAAATGGTAACTTTTTGCAAATTTCCTGAGAAGCATGCCCTCAGCTGCCTTTCCTCCAAAGACGATGGAGCCTTAAACTTAGTCCCCACGTAGAGGTTTAGATGTTCACTTTCCAAATCCTGTTTAACTGCCTGCTGGCCAGCACTGTTCCCAGTTGGAGATTGTAATATACCAGGGTTCATCTGGGACCAGAATTATGAGAAATCATTTTGAGTTGGCTGTTTCCATTTCAGCTGCTGCTATTGATACAAGAATGTTCCATGAATCTACTCAAACAGATGAGGTATGTGTAGTTTGTCTTTTCATTTAACACCGAAACAGATAAAGTTTGTATGAGTTAAGTAAAGGCCTGGAGTGCTAGCGTGTATAGAAGGTCTTGTCAGAGGACAAGGAACGAAGGGCAAGCCTGGTAATTGGTTTCCTTTCCTTCCTTTCTTTCACACATTTTCACTGCTTTTAAGTTATAATGTCTGCAAACAGGTTTCTTATCTATATGTGCCTGCAAAAATAAAAAAAAATTGGTCTGTATTTGGAACATGATGTAAAGTATCAAAGGTTACCTGACAGTATAATAACTGAGCTTACAGTGTAAGTTGCCTTGTTAAAAAATTCACCAGTATTTCATAGTTGGAGGGAAGCAATTAAATTTTGTAAGGGATATATCTTAGGCAAGACCTTGGAAGGAACCTCGCCAGAACTTGTTCAGATCCAGAGGAAGATACACAAACCACAGGATCACCACATAAACTGATTCTGATTGTGACTTATTTCTTTAAAAATTCACGTCTAAGAATATTATGTGGCACTTTTAGTTTATGACTGGTATGTTCTCTTTGCAAGGCTCTCTTCAACAGGCTTGTGCCAGAGAAAAATGGGAAAAGGGAATTTTCTAACATTTTGCTTGGTAGACTGAAGGTAAAAACATAATTTGTTATAAATTATGTATTTCGTATCTGTTCATAATATGCTTTCACTAAACTTTATCATAGCCAATGTGTCAAGAATTGATTGTTATCCTTTTGGTTTCTGGTTCATCTGACCATATTTGATAGCAGTGCAAACACAGAGCAACATAATATAATGCATAACAACATAATGATTCCTTTTTCCCAAAAAATTCCAAAAGCTTAATTCAAGTCATGTAAGATCACTACTTTTAAATCAGTGCTAAAGTATTGTCAGGTTGACACTTTAGTACTAAAGGTACTTCTTAAGGAGCCCATCAATCATTAGTGTGCAAGTACCCCATATTCCTGTCACGGCCTTTTCACAGACCGATCTATTTTTAGTTTGAATTTACCATGAATTCAGACCCCCGCAGGAACCACAGTGACCGATCACAACCACAGATTTAATTTTCGACTGATATCATCATTTCACCCGAAGATTAAAAAGAAAAAACAGCTTCCTCGCCAATGCATGCTCATGTAGACCGGAACTGAACTATTTCACTGGAAAAGAAGCCTAAAAATAGACCGGTCTGTGAAAATGCCATTACATAGGCTTAGTATGGGAGTTGCACACTCCTAGTGATGGCATTGCTTTTAACAGGACCCGGCACCTGCTGGAGCTCTGGCAGGTATTCTATTGACAGTCAGTGGGTATATTTAACTTTTAAAAATTCTCCAAAGAGAAATTATCCTGGGCTTCTCCTATTACTCTGGCGGGTGCTGTTCTGAAGTAGCCACCTACTTCAAATCTTATTGAAAGCACTGGATGGGCTCCTGACTTCTGTGAACTTGCTGCAGCAAAGAGCTAGTCAATCCGGGTAGAACAAAAGTTAACATAAAATTAATTTCTGTAATATCAATAAAAAATGTCACATAGGCAGCTGGGGAGAATAGAGTCAAGACATCAATACGGGAAACATGTCTTGATATTCTCACCACTAAGGAGAATCAGTATTTTCAGTGACAGTTTGAAAGGATTACTCAGAGATAAGAAAGATGTGTTTTGTTGTTTCTTCTCAGAAACTTGGCATTGATAAAACAGACCCTAATGAGTTGAAACCTGAAGAGATCTCCAAGTTTGCAAGGCTGGACATTGATCCAGACACCATAACTTTCCAGCGAGGTACTGTATGGAATCCTACAGCCTAAGATCTATAATTGATTAATTTTGTGTCAGAGGTTTTCGTACAAGTTGTGTCAAATGCAGTAATGATGTGGATGTAAGATAATGTCAGGATCAAGCCTGGTACAAGTTTAGAAAATATTTCCCCAGCAATAAAGAACTATGCTTTACTGATTTTACTTATTGGCCCTCTCGGCTGTCTCGGTAAAGAAATGCCAGTGCCTTAAAAATGACGCTGTCTTGGAGTTTCCTTGAATAGAAGAAGAAGAAGATACTTTTATTTACATGTACTGTAGATAGGGTAACTCTTACAGTAAACATGTGTGTAAATATTTATGCAGCATGGAAAGCTGATTGTTACCTTTGCATTGCTTATGTAACTCACATTTTACAATAGCTGCAGACATTCTTGCACAATCATCAGCTGATTTTCATTGTCAATAAGTGGAGAGACATGAATTCATAATTTATACGGTGTTGACGCAACATGACATGCCAGAGTGGACAATTTGACAATATTTGTTAATTGTAAAAAAAAAAGAAGTTGACATCAGTTTTTCATGCATCTGTCCTGTTATTGACAATGAATTTCATCATAACATTGTCAAAGTAGCTGCAGCTAGATCCACTCATCTATGGCCTCATGGATCCACAGCTACTTTGACAATGTTATGACAAAAATAATGATCAGTAAACAGAACAGACACGTGAAAAACTGACACGTGTATATTCGTTAAGTAGATGATTGTCTCTGTTTCAGTGATTGACACTAATGACAGGTTTCTACGAAAGATCACTATTGGTCAGTCACCAACGGAAAAGAGCTGCACCCGACAAGTAATGATTTGAAGATTTTCTTACATTTTTAAAAAGGGATTATGAAACTAGTCCATGGCTGAGTTTATTGTTAGTGAAGAAATTACTTATTAATGCATGGATCTAAATAACAAAACCACAGCTTGATTGAAAACAAGTATGTTTCCTGTGATTAAAATTAATTTATTTTAAGGTGAAAAAAATTGAACTTTTTCAGGATTTAATTTCAAGTTGTGTGTATACCGGTAACTGCAATGATCATTCATGTCTTCACATAGTGAATTAATTGCTACAAAAATATGAGTAAGATTGCTTTCCGTGGACTTTAATGAATATTGATTTCTTTGTTTTTTTCCTGCAGACCCAGTTTGACATCACTGTTGCAAGTGAGATCATGGCTATTTTGGCTCTTACCACCGACCTTCAGGACATGAGGACAAGGTTTGCCTCCTGCATATTCATGTTTTCTTGCCAAGTACCAATCTCACAAACCACTGGGAACCATGTCAAGCCAACCATAGCAAGCCTCACAAAACAACTCCATAAAGCATGCACAGTTTTGAGTGAAAAAGACTACTAATGCACAAGGGTGGGAGGGTGGGGAGGTTAGACTATGGCAGACAGTAATAAGAATGACTGTACACTTTACACATCACATGACCTTTATTAGCCCCAGGCCCCAGTGGTATGCGAGAAGAACATTTTTCACTTATATTTTATTTCCTTTCAATCAGTCAACCAAGCAATCAATCAATCATTTTATTCTAAATTTACATTTTACAGTTGGACTGGCCTGCAGATAGCTATGCTGGTCTAGGCTGACCAGTCTATCAATAGTTACAAATGTTTTTTTTTATATATCTATTATTATTATTATTCAATAGAAAAATAGAAAAAAAGAAAAAAAGAAATGGGAAAAGGATGAAAAGAAGTTTCACTCAGCCAGTGGAAAATAAAAACTTCTAACTAAGTGAACATGTGTAAACCTTGTTAACCTTTTGAGTTACTCTCTTCCTTATCAAGTTTGTTCAGTTCATATTGGTTTTGATTGGTACAGATCAGAATAGTATAACATGGTTTTTAAAATTGCATGCTTCCATTTTCATTTTATAGGCTTGGCAACATTGTCGTAGCCAGTAATAAGGAGGGGGAACCTGTCACAGCCGATGATCTGGTTAGTTTATAACTACATCATGATAAGTCAAAATACTAAAAAAATATTGATTTTGCTGCTGCTAAGTTTCCAAAGTAGCAATACTGTCTACTTCTTATTGAGGGTCTAAAATAGGTTTTGCAAATCCTGCTTCCCACCACCAGTGTTTCTTGATCATTATCGACCCTTATCGGGTTAAAACATGAGCTTGCCTTTTAGAATTTTGTGGCTTCTATAGAAAAATTGGCAAGGGTGTTTTTTAGAACGAGACAGTAGTCTGTACTCATTCTTGAAGACAGTAATCGGACTGCCTACTAATTCTGATTAGGATCAGAAATTCAGATAGTCTCTAAAAATGACAGTAACAAGAAAACTTGAGGGTTACCACGTGTTGCCTGTGTTGTTTATCTAATTGCAACCATCTTACATTCTGTTGCCGGCACAAAAAAAAAATCAATAATTCCCACTTCCTGCTTTGAAAAGAACAAAATTTCCTGCTTCCTGTCAACCCCTTGTGATCCCACATCACACCTTCAAATTTTCTTATATCCTGCATCCCACCAACCCTGTGTTAGACCCTCCTTGTTATAATTAAGCAGAATCATTCCTTTTGCTACTTTTGGAGGGTCACTACCTTTTAGAAAAATATTAATCGTATATTTTTATGTGTGTCATAAAATAGAAAAAAGGAATGTTTTGAATATAACTTAAAACAGTCAGTCTTGCTCAAGCTGAGTTATTTTGTTTGCTTTAGGGAGTCGGTGGTGCACTAACAGTTCTTATGAAGGATACAATCAAACCCAACTTGATGCAGACCCTGGAGGTAAGGAAGCAGGGATGGTGCAGTGGAGAGAGCGCTCGCCTTGCATCAATGTGTCCCGGGTTCGATTCCCGGACGCGGCCTCATATGTGGGTTAAACAAAGTTGATTTATTTTATTTAAGCAATGAAAAGTTATAGTAGGTGCCTAATGCTAATGGCTACATTAGCGAAATGGAGAGGAAACTGTGTGGGTTGCACGGCCATTCTGTGTATTTGCCATTATTGTAGGCATTTCGGAAGGAAAGGAACCACCAACAATTTTGAGCTGCAATAGGTTCAATTAGCATCCAAAGCTCACTAGGTAATTACTAGATGATTTCCATAGGTATTCCAAGAACAGGAAAATGTAAAATTTGCCTTGAGATGATGGCCTGCATAACTTATAAATTTACAGGACTTCTAGTACATGTTTGTTTTCAAGAGTTCAGTTGATGGGGTGTAAATGTTTGAGGTGCTCTACATATCCAATGTGGTTTCACTCACTCTGAGGCCAAATATCAAGTGCAAAACTGCCAGGGACAAAACTTAACATAACACTGAAAATAAAAATTGTGATTACTAATTTGAGTTATAATGAACATGTGTCTTTCTCCTTTATTATTTTCTAAGCTGAAAATTTCCAAGTTTCATTATTTTTCACTCACTTGACCTTTTCAACATTGTTGATCCTGGTAGTATGCAGGGTGAATAATATCACATATTAACCTAATAAATAGCTTAGTGGTTAGATCTGGGAGGTCTCTGCAGGACCTAAGTGGTCTTAAAGAAGCATGCAAATACAAGCTTGCTCCGACTGTGATGGCCTGCTTCTAAACCCTGTGAAATTCAAGCCTTTAACAATGTTAGGAGATCGATCGTTTGCTGTTGCTGCTCCTCAACTGTGGAATTCATTGCCTTATGCGATTAGGAGCAGCTCCTTAGTAGCATCTTTTAAAGACACACTTAAGACATATTTATTTCAGAGAGCTTTTTGGTAATTTTATGTACTTTTTAATCTTGTTTCTACTTTTTAAGTTTGTAGGTTTTGTGAATTTTTTACGATTTAAGCGCTGATGAAAATGGCAACATTGATATTGGCGCTATATAAGTTTTATTATTATTATCATTATTATGTTATAAATTCAATAGATGGTGCAAATACATTATAATTTTGTTACTGTCAGGGCACCCCAGTTTTTGTGCATGCAGGGCCCTTTGCTAACATCGCCCATGGAAATTCTTCCATTCTGGCCGATAGGATAGCTTTGAAATTGGTGGGACTAAATGGATTTGTCTGTAAGTATATCAATCACTGTTAATATATGACCTTGCATGTAGTGAATTTTTGTAAGGTTAGGAAAACTGGCTTAAGGTACATACATTCACAGAGGGCAACTGTTTGAGCCTGGCTGTGGTTTTGTTTGCACCCTTAGCTAGATTTTTTATTATAGTGGCATCTGCTTCTGTCCTTTGCCTGGTTGTTCAAAGCCCGGTTAAGGAAACCCAGGGTTAGCGAGAATTTTAAGTTTAAATTTGCAACTGTTTTCTGAGTTTTTCTGTTTACATTGTTTATCCTTCAGTTTTAAGTTTGAATGATCTCAAACCAACTAAACCATAAGCAGTGAAAAACATATTTAAACACGAAAACTTACATTTGTGTAATACTTCGGTTAACTTTTAATCCTGGGTTAGCGTTAACCAGCTTTTGAACAACCCGGCCCTGGTGTAGAAATGGCAGGGTTCATACAGAGTCTGGAATTCTGGAAAAAGTATGGCATGAAATCCCACCCCAAGGGAAGGGTTACTGATCGCCACTAAATCATGAAAATTTAACATGTAACAGCATTGGAAAGAATATAAGGCAAATAGGAAAATAATGTAAGTGGTGCGTCTTTCTTGTTTTTCCATGGCAATTTTTCCATCCTTCTCAATTCCTAATGTCTTCTCGTCACTCATGAGTTTTGATTCTGCAAAATCAGTCCAGTATTGTTAGCTTTCCTATTTGACCTTGGTTTGCTTTTTAGCTTCTTGAAATTGTGCTTAACTCTGTGACAATATGATGCTTCTTTCATTCAACAGTCACTGAAAGTGGCTTTGGAGCTGACATTGGAATGGAGAAGTTCTTTAACATCAAGTGTAGATACAGTGGTATGTGCAGCTAGTGGGCAAAAAAATGTTGTATTGTTTGCCATCAACATTCTAAATCTAAAACCATTGATCCTGCAAAGGCTGATGTCAGTGTCATAAGTTGTTGCGAAGATTTTTGTTTTATTGGGGTCCTTCATTTTGGAAATCAAGGGTTTGTGGTTTGAGACACAATTCAGTGCAATCTAGGTTGCTACAGAAACCATTGTTAATATTTGCCCTTTTAAATACCTTCTCTTGCCTCTTTCCATCTACTATAAAATGTCTGCATTTACTGAAGTTTTCACTGAAAGTCAAGTGGCCATGTTGTGTTAATGATAAGAATATATTTCCAGTTGATATAGAGTTGGAATTTCAAACACCATTAATATCTGATTTAGCTTAATTAGTTTGCTACTTTTGCTGCCTTTCCAGCAGTCCTTGATAGCTATTTTGTTTTTCAATAACATGCAGGTTTAACGCCGCATTGTGCCATCATAGTGGGAACTGTCAGAGCATTGAAAATGCATGGTGGAGGACCAAAGGTATGGGGACAACATTATAAAATTCACTAATTTTCTATTAACTAAGGGTGAGTTTGTTATGGGAAAATCTGAGACCTTTCCCTTTTGACCCAAGTGATTGCCAGTCAATGCAGCAAGGTTTGAGATTTCCCAAGGAGACCAATTGTTAGAGGTTAATAAGTTATTTATTATATGGCTTTCGATACCGTAATCAGTCCATGGGCATTACAGCAGAATGATTGCCTATAATTAGCCAATTCAGAGTGCTATTTACCACGAACACAAGCCATGTAATAAAATGTTTTAATAATCTTTACTGTTAGTGTTGTCTTACTAGGGGTTTATTAGTGTAGTGTTTTCAGCGGGAAGGTTGATTTACTGGTTTTCACAAGCAGGCAAATTTTTTGATCTAAACTTTATTATAAGGAAAACACATTATTTGCTCACAAATAAAATTTTATGCGACAATTGAACCATGTATTTACATAATGATTTTACCCCTTGGGTGAGGAGAGGTTGGGGGCTTGGTACCGAGGATAATGTTTTGAATTTTGAATTTGCAATATATGCAAGCTTCTTTGTTACCTGAACAATGTATATCACAGTTGCAGCTTATTATAAACGTAATAAAGCTCCAATTAACTTAACTGTATAATCCTATGTATTGACTGAGAACAGTTGAATTTTCAGTTTTGAATGTTCCTTTTTCTCATTCTAATTGTTGCACTATTAGCATCACTTTTTCATTTTATTTTACAGGTTGTTGCAGGAAAACCTCTCCCTCCTGAATATATTTCTGAGGTATGTTTGATTTTATATCTCTGCTGCTGCTGTTGCTTTTCTCAGTTTTGTACTCTGATCTGGGGGAGAACTCCCATATGAAAAGGTTCGGGATGCTTAACCCCTGGATAAGACCAATCTTGGCCTGGCTTGAGCTTTATTTGACCCCTAAAAGATACCACTTAAAACGGAATAGGTTGGATTCAGGAAAGGGACCCACACTAGTAGACTGAACTCGAAAGACCAGTGGAAATCAAGCCTATAAACAGAAATAAGAGTGTTTTTTTTAGTATTTCTTTGAGTGTGCCCTGAAAGATACTTGAGCAGCTTAAAGAGTGGCATTTTGTCACAAACACTGTAAGTGAGACCAGAATTCTTGATTTAGTGTAGCTTGGCGTCTAGGTGTTCAAACAGGAAGAGGGAGGCAGAGCATGGATGGAAAGAGGGGGACTGGGAGAAAGAACAAATGCCTGCAATAAGAAACCCCTTTTGTTCATTTCTGCATTCGCTGGCGAACGCAAAATTTCCGTTGGCTAATACTCACAGAGTAACTTATTAATTGCTAGTTGCACAATGTCATCAAAAACATCCAACAATAGTCGCAGGCATTAGGGCTTTGAGAGATTTAAATCTCACTAGCGTGAGCAAATTTACATTGAAACCTGATTAAGAATTTATTGTGACAGCTCTTTTAGCTGGAATGTGTTTATGACAGTTTTGCCTGCAGGATACGGGAAAAATCGAATTAAATTTTATCAAATGCTTGTTCTTGCCAAGAGGTGTATATATGAACTGAATGGGAAAGCATCGATTCTCATTATACATGTATTCCCTTTGAAAAGTATCTATGAAAGACCAACTGTTGGAGATGGAATCAGTGGCCTATCCTTCTGCCGATTGCTCCGTTGTTTATTCTCCACCACCTCACAGTATGTGGTCGAAACAGTTTTGGCATTGCCTGTGCTACTGACCATCAATATAACACAGTATAATTCTGCAGCATTTCTGATTTTGCGGCCACAACTTCTGCAAATACATTTAGACAACTTTTGCATTGAATTAATGTGAACCCAATGGAAAAACAACAATCAGCCAAGACACTCTCCGCTTTTGCACCAGACTTGATACCGCAGAACCTGCATAGATTATTGCAACCATATTCCTTCTTTTTATTCCCTATTTTCCAACTCTTTGTGGGAGTAGAGGACATTTCCACACTAAAATGATCTCGTTTTGTTGAGATACATAATCATTTTTCACACTTTGATAATTTAATCAATAGCACTCCGGGAAATTATGTCATTATAAATTCCCGCAGGAAGCCAGTTATGCCGACAAGCGTGTGGTAGTTTTCATTTGTTGACAGTAATTTACAGTTGATGGAATTGGATTACATTGAATTGGTGGGTGTAATGCGAAAAGCCCAGTTCTTAGAGCAGGTGTTCCTTCCCTTCCTTCCTCGCGTATTTTGTTTCCCTACCCCTTCCCCTTCCCCGTTGATGTCTGCCCCGCTGGCTAGATTTACATGTATACCCCTAAGTGAGACCATGAGCATCCATGATCTTGTCATGTGGGATTCCCCTCCCAGGCCTCTGGTGCCCTCTCAACCAGAACGATCATGTTTAGTCCAAGTTTATGTTAGCATAAACTGAGGTTAATAAGCCTGAGAATTAGGCCCTTCGTCAACACACCCACCGTAATACTAGCAACAAGGATGTCTCTGTTCCTAGGTCACACAATGTGCAACACTTGGATAAGCCTTTATACTAAGTAACGATAGATACTAGTCCAAAGTACAAGACAGTACAATGAACAGTAAGCGATTATTGACTACAATGTATCTTTCTCTTTGGCAAAGTCCACTGTAACCTAGCACGTTATATTCGCTAGACTCCACAAAGGTTCCATTCATACTATCACATGCTCATCATGCTCATGTGCTCCATCATTTTCCGTACACTGTCCTTCCCCAGTCATTTCTGTTGGGTTTCGGTTCACTCACAACAGCGTTTATCCCTCCCTCCCACCCTCAGTTTTGTCTGGAACCTTTGTTTCTGTCGTTCAATCTTTACCTAGGTTTACTATATATTTAGCACGACCAGAATGTTTTTTGCATGGAGATCATTATTGTATTCCTCTCCATCCATATGTATCTTTACGATTAATCTGTACATTACAGCATTTTACTGGTCTAGGTTTCATTCCTTCATTGGATTCCGGGGATGTAGATCTACTGTCTTGCTTCCTAATAAAAAGAGTGGCAGGGAAGTGCAACCCCTGGCTGCACTTTACCCCACAGTAAGGCTTAGCCCTTGGAGACAGGTCCAGAAAAATATCCAACCCAGGGTGTGGACCCCCGGTCACACCTGATCTGTACTCCACCCAGGAGGGGCCCCCCTCCTGGTTCCCCTTAGTCCCTAGTGACTGGGGGATATGGGCCTCACCCCCTGGAGACTGATCAGGACCCCCTGTCCAGGGTGACTACCCCCGGTATCACTCGATCATGTCTCCCCCCAGGAGGGCTTCTCTCCTGGTCCCCTTACCCCTAGAGTTAAGCGCTTCCCTGCCACCAGAAGTTGCCCATTACCTTTTGTGTATTTTCTGTGTACCCCCTGCTTAGAACCTCAAAGCAAAACCATGGCCAATTAGAAGAGTTTATTAATCAGTATTTAAGCAATAGAGCACTTTTTCCGTGTTCATATAGCCTCATCTACACACGAGCAGGGTTGGGAGAATTCGAGACAGTCTCGGGTTTGCATAACTTTCGAGAATTCTCCCAACCCTCCGAGTGTTTAGATGAGGCCATATAAACACGGAAAAAGTGCTCTATTGCTTTTTTAAAATAATTCTCAAAATACGCGCAAATCTAAAACGTCACAACCGTGTTTACATAATCTCATCTAAACACACCTATCGACCAATGAGAGCGCGCATAGTGGCTCAGTTATTTTGTAATCATTTTTAGTTCTGTTTTAATGATGTTTCCCAATCTTTTTTCAGAACCTAGACCTTGTTAGACATGGGATGGTGAATCTCGCCAAACAGATTGAGAATGCCAGATTCTTTGGAGTTCATGCAGTTGTTGCTGTCAACAGATTTCCGTACGTCACTATAAATTTACCTGTTTTAAGAAAGGAACAAAATTTGTTTCTTTCTTAAAACAGGTAGATTTATTATAGATTAACGCCAATCTGGCAAACTGTTGTTTTCAGTCAAGGGAACAAGTCTTTAGTGACATTTAACTTTTCAGTGTACACCAAAAATAATAGTAAAACCTGTGTGCAGCAAAAAGGATACCTCTTCATGCATCATGTACTGTATCTCAGGCTCATTCGTGGTATAGGGGGGGAGATACTCACCAACGTTTTGGTTGGGATGTGTCCCAAACCTGTGCCCTATTTCAGACCTTAGGGTTTTCCATACCATTTTTCAGACTGGTGTGAAATATCAATAGCTCTCAGAGATGAGGGCAAACTCAAGTTGTACTTGCTTTCAGACCGGTTATGTTGAGTAAGCTTATGGACCACAGAAACTGCAATGAAGAGAGCTAAATCGACGTTGCTAAAATGCGGGTCGCGGGTCAAGGGTAAGGGTCAAGGGTCGAGGGTAAGGGTCAAGGGTAAGGGTCAAGGGTAAGGGTCGAAGGTGATAGTCACTATTTTGAACCTGGGGTTTACACATAATGGTTTTAGTTAATTCCAGGGCTCCCGGGTTGATTCAATTTAGGTATGCAGTGGAACCTCGACATAACAATCCTTGATATAACGATATTCCCAGTATAACGGATATAGCGATGATCGATATCACGATATTTCCGATATCTAGCAGGCCGAATGTAAAATCTTTCCCAATATAACGATGCTATCAGTACACAGTCACAATTAAAACGAAACACTGAATTTAATACAATAACATTACAGTAATTGAGTAACCTCTAACATTTCTGTGGACAGCTTTTCACGATCACTAAGAATGTTATGTTGTGTTTTAAGCCTCTAAATCCTATTTATCCCGGCTATTTTATTTCAATAGTTCTCACAGTTTCAGTATTTTTTACTCCTTTTACAACGATATTTTTCGGATATTTTACGGCCATTTCGTAATATCGGGGGTTTCGATACAGCCATTTCCCGATATAACAATATAATTTTGCCGCTTCCTTGGCATATCGTTGTATTGGGGCTCCACTCTGCTAAGGACCATGCGGGGAGCACACGGCAAATACGTAAAAAGCCCATATTTGGCAGCACTTCTCCTCATGACGAAATCATTGATACTTGATACCTGGTAAGACCACGTTTTTTCTTTTGATATGTGGTAAGCGTCGCTGCAGTGTTAACAGCAATATCTTCAGCCTTTGCTGAACAAAATGAGAAACATCTATGGCATGATCGTGACAGACATCCTATGATCGGTGTCTTGCCAATTGCGTCGAATAATAAAAAAAGAATTCGAAAACTATTTTCTGTCGGGGACAAAAAGAGCTAAAAAATCTTGTCCATCTTTCAAAATGGTGACCCTTACCCTCGACCCTTACCCTTGACCCTTACTCTTGACCCGCGACCCACGTTTTAGCAACGCCGGAGCTAAATACTATTCAAACATCAGTAGACTTAGTCTTTGCCACATGCTAGGTTATGGTGTACCTGTTTTTTTTACCCACTGATTTTCCAACCCTGATATATGCCCAGAGTCAGTTGTTGTATATTGTTCCCGTAGGACTGACACAGATGCAGAAATAGCTCTGGTTATTGAGCTCTCCAAGGAGGCTGGAGCCTATAATGCCGTAGAGTGCACTCATTGGGCAGATGGAGGTATTGACATAGATATTCTCCTTACTAGTTCCATACATTTGCTGTATGAACAGTTATGGGAAAATTTGATCAAGTGTCAATTAATTAATGTAATATTTACTATAAGCTTCCTGTGAAGTTAGTATTAGTAGTACTAATAAAAGATCAAAAACATTTTGCATTTTGCAAGACCAGCAAGTTTGACTTTGTTGTGATATTTTAAGTGTCTTCAGGGGTTTCATTAACACCCGGGCACCAGACAAATTGGTCGACTGTTAGGATGGTTTTGCCCACTTGGTTTGACCATCAAGAGGAAGGTTTTTCTTATAAAAAGTTCTGTACAAAATGTTTTGCCTGCTTGTGAAAACAAGTTGCCCTCCTACTAAAAACGTTAACGAAACCCTGCGTCTTGTTGGCCACCGTTAGGGTTCAATGTGGGTTATAATTGAACCTATTTTCCCTCCTGGTCATATCTTCGAGCTAAATCTTGGTTATCTGGTCTTCTGAGCCATGTACAAGTTAGAGGGGCCTTCTCGCCAGATAATTTGTACGTCCTTCCTACTGGGAACTGGAACCCTAGTCATGTGACTATTCAGATGAAAGCTGTCGAGAAGCTAACTTCTAGGTAGTGTAAGTAGTGCTGTTACAAGTCGGTTTTGAGCCAACAAAACATGCCCAGTTTTATTCTTCAAGTTGAAATTTCACATATCTTGTGTAATTCTGAATTAATTTTTTAAACACAAGAGTGAAATGAAATTATTTCACATAATACGAAATTACAGTTTGTGTCAATGTTACATGATATTAATAGTTTCTTCCTGTTAACCAACTTTGACTAGTGATGTCTTACTCAAGTAAACTGTGGGTTTTCAGGTAAAGGTGCTGTGAATTTGGCTGGTGCAGTGCTAAAGGCAGTAGAGGAACCTGTCGACTTCAAGTTCCTGTATGATGTGAAGGTTAGTTTCACAAACAGAAAAAAAGCCTGATAAAAGTTCAATGCCACTACCACTACCCCTGATGCTAATCCATCACAGGTTACCCCTCTTTCAGGTATATGATGAGTTACCTCCCCCCCCCCCCTCACCCTCAGGGTATATGATGGGTTACCCCCAACCCCTCCAGCCAGGTATATGATTATGATGCTAGTCCATTGCAGTTTGTCCACAGGGTCCTCTTAAACACGGAGCGAGCCTATAAAAGGTCAGCGGTTTGCACTTTGTTGGCTAAAACACGGCATTAACATTGAGTAAACAACTCAAAAACAATCGATATGCTTTCACAAGTGAAACAACAAAAATGAGAAGTTAAAATGCATGTATAAGAAGTACGATACCTGTCTAAATTCTTCTTCTGTAGATGCCATTATTTTTGTTTTACAAAGAAAGCAAACAAACGAAAAACCTTCCCTTATGCGGTCGCCTGAAATATTACTTCTTGCGAATTTCCGGGAGTACGACATTCTTGGGTGAATAAGCCAATCAAAGCAGAGTATTCCAATTTGTGATGGATGGGCTGAGCCGCTCAGCCTCCATTTACAGGCTCGCTCTGTGTTTAAACTAAGCATTTGTCAGTATCTGTTAATTTTTTTTACTCCTGGGAGAGGGACTGCCCTGACAGGCACTTCAGCCTGGGCAGTTGTATCTGAAGTCATCCTTGTTGCCACTGTGTTAGAGCAGTTTCTAAGGCCCTCCACAGACTAGGGATTTAGTTGTCGACAACTATTTGTGATTGACAACTAAAAGTTATCGACAACTAAATAAGTCCGATAAAGGGATTCCACACACTGGCGCTCAAATACTGATTTAGCAACCGATACGCAGGGAGGTTGGGCACCAAGAGCTTACTACGCATGTGCATGTGCTTACTACGCATATGCCGGCGGGGAAAGCCGCTGAAACAATAGCGCGGAGATCTAAAAGTAGTCGACAACTAAAACAAAAGTTTTCACACACTAGAAAAACGCCAAAAACTGAAGCCGTCGACAACTAATAATTTGGGGTTTAGTTGTCGACAACTTGCGCCACAGACTTCGTTTTTTAGTTGTCGATAACTTTTAGTTGTCGATCACAAATAGTTGTCGACAACTAAATCCCTAGTCTGTGGAGGGCCTAATAAATCAAACACTGTTGAAGTGAAATATCAATTTGTTGACAAAAAGTCTGGGAAATGTCCCTGAATCAAAATAATTGTTTGAACCTGATTAGCTGCTAACACAGCATTATTTCTTCTTCTGTTTGGTTAGTGTACAGAATGAATTTATTGTCAGTCAGAAATGTTATAAAATACAAACTAGTAAACTGCACTTGACAACTAATGACATGTTGGAATTTATAACTCATTTGCTACAACACACTTTGTGACTGACACAGGTGTCTGGTAATCTGGCCAATGTCTAATGTATACTTGTTTTTAATCCCCCATTTCCTTTTAGTTGCCGATTGAGGATAAGATGAGAATCATTGCCCAGAAGATATATGGTGCAGATGACATTGAACTGTTGCCTGAAGCTGAGAAGAAAGTTGAACGCTATAAAAAGCAGGTTAGACTAGATGTGCTCGAATGGTATCATGTAGCTTCACTTTGAAGTATTTTCAAGTAAGTTCTACTGCAAGTACATGTACAGCATTTCTGGTAATTTTGAAGAACAGCCCTCGAAACAACCTGTTGTCCATCTGTCAGCTGATGTCGGCTGACTGTTGGCCATTTGTTGGCCAACATGGTCATGATCAATATTGTTTTTCTATGTCAACCATCAATCGGTAAGTATAGCAAACTTTTTCTTTTAGAAGATCGTCAGTAGCCTGTCAGGAGGAACCTGTCAGCTGACAGCTTACCAACAGTCGGTTTCAGGACCTTTTCTTCGCAATTACCAACTTTTTTTAAAGGGCAGGAGGTGATGTCACCTGGTTGGCTCACTTGGCACAGTGCCAGGGTACAAATCCTGGTTGGAAAGTTACTTCTGAGGGTCTTAACCCTTTAAGCCCTGATAGTGCCATATGGCACAAGATGCAATTACATGTTCAATATTCAGTCAATTTGCATGAAATGTGCACAACTAAAAGATCTTGGAAAGATCTGCACTTTGAAGGCATAAAAGCCCCCCTCCTATACAAGACTTGATTTACCACCCCTGCAACTTTTTTGTCTTTGTACTTTTTAGACCAAGTTAATAGCTGACAACAAGCTATGCACTGAGAGCTGCAAATTAAGCTATAATTAAGGGGGATGTTCAATGTGTACAAGGAACAGAAAAATTTTAAGCGTTTTTATTTTTTCATTTCGGGCACTTGTCAATCCAATCTGTGGCCTCCTCTATTTCTTTTGGTATGATTTATAGCATACTTCAGAAAATACCTTTCACATGTGGTCTGTTGGTTCATGGTTACCGATTTAGAAAAACTTGCCATTTCCTTCGGGGCTTAAAGGGTTAAGCAATCCAAGGAATTATCTTGCTACCTTTTTCTGCATGTCTTCTGCAAGTTGTCAGACTTATGAGCTAACTTCATTCTGGAGGCACGGTGGCTTCATGGTTAGTGCACTTGACTCCAGAGTGAGAGGTCCGGGTTCGAGCCCTGGCCGGGGTCATTGTGTTGTGTTCTTGGGCAAGACACTTTACTCTCACAGTGCCTCTCTCCACCCAGGTGTGTAAATGGGTACCGGCAAATGTAATGCTGGGGTAACCCTGTGATGGACTAGCATCCCATCCAGGGGAGAGTAGAAATACTCCTAGTCACTTCATGCTACTGAAATCAAGATAAGCTCTGGCCTGATGAGCAACTTGGCTTGTATGCAGACTTTACCTTCATTTTTGTTACCTACTTTTTCTTTGCAGGGTTTCAACGACTTGCCAATCTGTATGGCCAAGACTCATTTGTCGCTCTCTCACAACCCTGAACTGAAGGGATGCCCTAAAGGTAAATTCCATTGATCCATTTGTTTACATGTTTACATACTCTCATAGACCAATAAAAGGGTGCATGGTAGCTCAGCTATTTTATGAAACTTTTTCATCATCAACTCAAAAATAGGCTGCTTCTTGACCTCAAATGTCCTACATGTACCTCTCCACAATGCCACCTTGGGGCAGAGGAAAGTGCCTGTTCTAGAGAGGTGGTCATTATTGGGAGGAAGGGATGTAAAACATGACACCTGGTTTGTTTCTTTTTCGGGGTGCAACATTTGTTTGTTTGTTTTTCAAAAAAAAATGTGTATTGTAGCATATCTAAATCAAAATGTATCATTAAAACAGAAACTAACAGAAATGAAGACCAATGACAGGTGGTATGGATCAAGTTTGGTGACCTTATCCAGGGTTTCATTAAGGGGCGGGCTCTGAGCAAATTGACTGGCTGTGAGGACAATTTTGCCCGGCTAGTTTGACCATTGAGTGGGAAGTTTTTCTTACCAAGAAGTTCAATTTTAATAGCTTTGCCTGCCTCGCCTTCTGAAAGCGTTAATGGAATTCATGCCTTGAACAATAAAAAAATTGGGGTTTTTCATACACTGTTCATCAGTCACTGATTACCTGGCTGTTGTCAAGAGGTTATTGTAGCAGTTGGGACAAGTTTTAGAGGATGCTGCCGTTGTGGAGAGGTCGCCGTTGTATAGAGGTTAAAATAAGAGTAAATGTATGGACTGTCCACTGGGACAAAAAAAAAGTGGCTTTGTAGAGAGACGGCCGTTAGTGGAGGCTCAACTGTATATTCATGCTGGTGTTCATCTTTGGTTTACATTTATTTTATTTCATTTTTTCTACTTTTTACAGGTTTTACTCTTCCTATCCGTGACTTACGAGCTAGTGTTGGTGCTGGATTTCTCTATCCACTGGTTGGCACTGTATGTATCCACTAACTTATCTTACTATGCATGTTGTTACTCTGAGAGTACAAATTGTTGGTGTTCTTTGGTATTAGGAACATCATGAGAAATTAGATGTATGGCTTTGTTGTAATTGCCATGAAGTACTGAGGAAGCATAAGCTCTGTGCAAAAATGCTTATGATTCATGCAACGACACCTGAGAGAAAGAACTACAAAATAATGCAAATAAAGTATCTAGTTAGTTTCTTTTATAAATCTCTGTGTGATTAGACACCCAACCAGGTCTGTAGGCTGTCCAGTGTTTTTTTCAGAGACTTGGCACTTACCCTGGATTCTCTCTAGACTACAAGTAGTCCATCGTGTGCGATGCAAAAGAAAACCACAAGAAAAAATCCTGGGCATGAGAAACGCACAAGAGGAGGCACTACCGACTAAGTCAGGGAGTTCAACCTTTCATGGCCAATTAATTTTTTAGTGAGAATTTCCAATCTAATTACAGTCAAACTCAGAAAACTGTGAACACCTAAAATATGTCTAGACTGTTTATTGTGTTGTAACCAATCACAAGCGAGATCTTCAACCACAGAAACCACAGAAAATAGATGAGTCGTGAAAACAGATGGTCATGGAACAAATTTGTTTTGTTTTCAAGGTCTCAAAATAAATCTATTTCAATTATACAAGAAAATAGATAATTGCCGTTACAGGCTTTTTAAACACTTAGGCAAAGAGGGTTTAGGATATTTTTCACATGAAAAAACTATCTTCTCAAACTGATGCAATGTGCTGCACGATGCAACTGGCAGCAGTTGAATCACTCACAATAAACATTCTAGACATTTTAGGTGTTCATGATTTTCTGAGTATCCTTTCGTGCTTCTCGCCCCAAGAATTTCGTGTGGCCTTTTCTTCTCATGGTTTTCCTTTGCATCACGCACAACAGACTAAGTGATAGTGGTACTACTCATGGTCTGGCTTCTCTCGGGATGTCCAGATTTCCAATTTCTATTGTGTTTATCTTGGTGTTTTGTTTCAGATGAGCACCATGCCAGGACTTCCCACAAGACCTTGCTTCTACGACATTGACTTGGACCCAGTCACAGAAGACGTATTGGGGCTGTTTTAGCCCTCCTACGTCAACAGTGTTTTAAGTCTTATTAGAACTTGTAGCCAAGATAACAAGTATGATTTCTGGTACATGTATGTACCCTTACTAGCATACAGAATTTCCAAGTGATTGCACACCATGATTACAGCAGAATTGTCCCATAATGTATTAGTTGCTAACTCCACTGAATAATGAATGGAAACTGCAGGTTCGATCAACCAGAAATGGTACTTATTTAACTTGGCTAGGAATACTGTAAAGTCCTGAAAGTAGCAAACCTAATTTTTTCAGGATTAGTAGTCTTTTACTGTCATTACCTTTAGTGTTGCAAATTTCAGGGGCTTTGTAACTTTGTGTTGCTTAATCATCTAATGTACGTGGACCGATTTTGCGGTATTGTTAGTGTAAACGGCGATGAAATTGACTTAGAGTATGTGCACTCATACATCAAAATGAAAATACATCAAAGTTTTTGGCTGGGGTTCAGAGGGAGGGCAGTGGTTACTTTTGGAACTTTACAGGACTTGTATAACAAGTTGTGTTTTTTCGCTACTGTGAGTGTATTAGTTTTGTCATCGATCCACAAGGAAACATTGTAAAAATATATGCAAATATGCTAAGTTGCCAGTGTTCTCTATGTTCTTCCAGAAACAATCGACGTACTTTAAGTTTAAAACTGTAGATCGTTATTTTAAGAAAATGAACATGGTGTTGATGATTCTTTGTAGGGCTGCAAGTTAATACAGTATCAAATAATGATAATTATGAAGGTGAATTGATCATCATAACATTGGTTTTTGGGACAAAATAGCTGCCAGAAATGGAAAGAGGGCAACAGGATTTTATGGTAGTTTGAAAGTTTAAAACATTATCAGTGGCATCAACTAGGCCACTTGGAAGAAAATGGAACAATAAAAATGTTACATGTACTTGGGCACAATGTATAGTGATCTTTCTAAACAGACATTGAAGCACTGAATGCAGCACAACACAATGCAACGCAACTCAATACGAGGCTGATGCAGGGTTAATCTTTTCCCAGACCGGTTTAGCGCAGCACAAAAGCATGCCAAAGCATTCTTTCCAGGCACTTCTTTGCATGCAGTTTCTCAAACGGCCATAAAAAATTGCATGTAGACAGTAATATTGTCATACAGGCACTCATTTTGTTCTGCGATCATTGTTTATGATTGACAAGGTCAAGTACTGGGGATCGGCAGCAAGCCAATCACATAACAGCCTTTGTTTAGTGTGTGTGTCAGAGGTTAAATTGCTAATAGCTAGATTGCAAGGAAACAATTATGTTTAATAATGAACATTATTTTTATGGTCGGCTAAAGCCTAATAATCAGGAGCTTAATTGTCATATTTTTCTAGGCTCAATAAATATTTTGTTTGTCTTTTTTGTCCTGTAAGTTGTTACTTTGTTTTGTTATAATTATCAGCTTTGTAAAATAAATATTGAGCACCTTTTTAAGCTTAAGTGAGTCCTAATCTGTATTTTTAAGCATCCTTGTTCTGGTTCACATCACCTCTGTTTTTGTCTACCTTGGTAAACTATTGTGTCAGGGTTTTCCTTTCAACTGGGTGTAACTTTGTGCATAACTACAAAGAATTAGTCTCCAAGCACTCAATGCACAACAACAAAGCACTGATTGCAAGTTCTGTAACATGTTAAATCACTCCATCATTTGGTTGTCGTAAGGCTTTCTCAAGCTGATCCCAAAAGTAAGGTTTCACATTGCAATTTTCCCAATCAAGGTATGTCCTGTCTTGAAGAATCAATGGTATTTCGCAGCTCTTATAAACAATGGGTACGACTTGATGAAACCGTATCCTTGTGAGTGCCTTCTGCAGCTCATGAGTCCACCAGTTACTTTGCACAGAATCTGGTGTAAGCACAGCAATTGTTTTTCTGCTGTAGCAGATTGCTTGAGAAATGTTTTCCACAATTGGTGCTCCTGGGACAAAGTCTTTGAAGTCAATACAACAGATAAAGCCTCGCTTTTCAAGCTCGGCGAAGAGTTCCTTCACCCAGTCAACATCTTTATAGCTGTAGCAGATGAAGACATCATATATGGGTTCGTAATCTGAAATCAAAAACAAATCTGTGGGCAACAATGTCCTAGTAACACATACACCTGTATACTAACCAGTATTTTATTATATGGCTTGTGTTTGAAGCTGATACAATACACTCTGATTGGTTAATTCCAGGGCATTATAATAATAATAATAATAAACTTTATTATTATATGGCTACAATAGTGCGCACGCTCTGATTGGCTGCTGAGCGGGCATTATTTTCTTGTAATGACCGGGCATTATAAAAATAAAATTTTTCAATGTTAAATTTGACCTAGATCTTGGCGTAATAAAGGCAAAAATTGTCTCATTTTCAAAGAAACTGTTTTTACTGTCCCTTCTGGTTTCGATCGCACGGCCAGGGTTTTCTCTGTTCAGTGAACGTGGCCTCGAATGATCTCTCGCGCGCGCGAACGGATATTGGAAAGCGCTTCCGGTTTTCTTTTCCAGCGCTAAAAAAAGGCCATATAATAAACAACTTATTAACCTCGTCCGTTCGGTCATTACAGGGAAATCTCAGACCTCAGCCTTGATGTATTAACCTCGCTGTTGCTCGGTCAATACACCAAGGCCTCGGTCTGAGATTTCCCTGTAATGACCTTACTCTCGGTTAATAAGTGGTATATAAATACTCCCAAAAAGGTTTTTCAGTACCTATTTACAAATAAAAATGCTAGCTATATCTAACAAGCTAATATTGTTAATAATAATATTATTCTCCCATAACGTAGGTAGGCTGATTACCGGACAAAAACAAAGTAAAAAGCCAAAGTCTTTATTTAGAAATTGAAAACACTGTCTACTACTTGTTCTTTAAGTGTCAATGGGAGCTTGTCGACTTCTGGTCGGGGGCTAACTGGTTCAAGGGGCTAATCTACTTCAAGGGGGCTAAACGACTTATACTCAGTGCAGTAAACTTTTTGTCAGGAATTTCCCTGAAGCTTCTTTTTCAGGTCTGCCTCAATGTATTTTATTCCTTTGAAACATCCTTTGAAAAGCAGCTTCTGCCTAATTTCCAGTAATCATACTAACTGCAACTCTGGTCATTTGAATGAAATTGAATGCACCAAGTAGTTACTTACCCAGCCCCATGCATCTTAAAACTTGATCTCTCCATCTTGATCCAATCAAGATCCTGTTACCAACAGGTCCTGTTGTTTCTAGTTATTGTGTGATATTATTTTGGTTGTCTTACCTATTTCTGGAGCCTTTTTCACAACCTGAGCAAACTCGGCATCTTGCATAGTTTCACACAAGCCTTGCAGTTGACAATCACCGCTAGGGAACACAGACTCACACGGTAACGACTCTGGATCATATTGGTTTGTAGTTCTGCTCCTGCTACTGTTTGTGAAGAGCCAGCGCTTCTTCTTTGCAAAGCAGTATAACAGTACCACTATGATTACTGTACCAAAAACACCACTAACAATGCCTGAGATGGTCTCTACAAGTGGGAAGTGGTTTGATGGTGAGGGTTGTTCATCTATTGGAAAAAGAGAATTAGAACTTAAAAGATAGTTCACTTTTACTTCAACCCTTCTCTTCTGGCAAATCAGTCTTGATTTCAATATCTTATATGGCTAAACTGGTCCACGATGAAATGAATGTAAATAATGCTTACCTTTCACGTCTGTGTTTACCAAAAATGGATCACAAAGACACATGTACATCAATTTATCAGAAGTGTTTTAACAAATAAAGGACACCCAACAATGAAATGAATTTGAAGATTTCTAACAAGAATGTTGAGTTGTAATTATGGATATTTTTAAATTGATAAGTACTTTTATTAATAGAAGTTAAATTTTTCATACCTTCAACAAATTCTGTGGGCGGGTTTCCCTTAACACAGTCTGTGATATTTACCGCTGGTTTATATATTAGAAAAGGATCTGGTTTGCTCAAGTTTAACTTGAAGTATGGACATAGTTTACATGCATGAAGTGATGATTGGCCTATTTGTGGTTGGTATGTTCCCCAGGGACATTGGATTGGACGAACACTTCCTAATGGACAGTAAAAACCACGAGGACATGTTGCCGTCAAATTTACTGCAAAATAAACATATTATACCAAATGTCAGTCTCGGAGAAAATTACATTTGCCAAGTAGAGGTAAGCATTGCAGTTGACTATGTTTGTAATATGCTTCTTTTCTTTTTCTCTTAAACCTTTTTTCTTTCCTAGCCCTTAGAGGAAAAGATGAGATCTCACTTAAAACCCTATAAGAACGTACAGATTCCTGCAAAAAATTATGTAATATCAAGATCTGACATCCCCTAAGATGGCATGAGGCTTGACCGTGCTTCTTTCTGTTTCAAAGCACACAGCAAAGTAACAAGAGCAGAAAAGAAGTGCAGCCAACAGACAAATGCCCCTACTTCTTGAGTGTCCTCATCACTCAAGTCAAGTCTTACAAGTTTACTTCATGAAAAAGTGCTTTGCCCTTTCAGAAAGCGCTCTGTTTAAGTCATTATAACAGAGATATATTATATTGGCACTGTATTAAAAAGATCATTAAAAGGATGTTTAATATCCACAGCGAATCAGTTGAAGTCGAATTTTGCCACATAATTTATCTTAACACCAAATTCATATCTAGGCGATTATCCAGGCAGACCAATGAACCATCTCAGACGGATAATTAGTGAGATGAATAAATCATCTCAGCCTGATAAATCATGTGCTTATATAAATTTTTCATTGAATAATCCAGCTCTAGTATACTGTAAATTCAGCCATTGACATTATACATCAAATGTTAGCCAGTAACAAACTTTACATACCAACATTGAGATGAAATGATTCTACTGTTTTAAGTCCCTTGTCATGCGCATAACAGGTGTAGTTTGCTGCATCTTCCATTGTGACATTCTTTATCTCTAGATTAAGAATCTTCACATTTTTTTCCTTGTCTGGCATATGAAAATATTTGTAGTGTGTTTGATCACCCTCCGTTATTGGTGAGTTGTCCTTGAGAAAGCTGTTCTGTACGTTATCATCCTGGGTTTTGCAGGTAAGATTGACAGTTGATCCAGTATAAGCTGTATTGCCGCTGTTGCCTTCTAGTTTCACATACTCAATATATGGCCCCTGGAGTTTTCCTGAGGACAATAATCAGAGTATTTTTCTGAGTCAGTTTTTAGGCTAGACTTGCCAAAAGTTGACCTTTACTTAAATCCTTCGCTTATTCATCTCCCTTGAGCGAAGCAAGAGGGTAATCTTTGAGCCATGAGTGCAAGCAAAACAACTCAAAAAAGGTCAACTTGTTTCACTTGTAGGAATGTGTATCAAAGCTAAAATGTTTGGTGTGAAAAACATGATTGACATTTCACTAAGTGAGAATAGACTCTCAGAATACAAAACTCGCAGGTTATTACATCACATTAGGTGAGTTAATTAATCTCTTTGGAATTTACCATGCAATCTATTCAAGCCAAAATACCCTCAGCTGATGACATACTAAAAAGCTAAGATCTTAAACGTATTTACTGTACAGAAATTCTGCCAAAAGTTCAACAACATGAATTTATTCTGGCACCTAGGAAATCAGGGCACTTTATGGTAATTGGCTAATTCCGAATCTGCATACATGTATGGTAGTGCAAATAATGCAAGTATTTAATGGTTGAATGAAATTTAAAAAAAAACCTGACCAGCAATTCACTGGAAACTGTTCCAGGACATTTTCATTCTGTTTGCCCATTTCAAAAGCATACCATTTATAGTAAACTGGGTAACATAATTAAATTAAATTTCATCACAATTTGATCTGATCTACTTACTTTCAGCAGATAAATAAGCTGATGCTGTTGCTTGTCCAACCTCATTCTTTACAACACATGTGTAGTTTCCCGCATCCCTTCGTAACACTCCCTTAATGAGTAAACCTGTGTTACAGTCCAGGTATTCATGTCTGTTTTTTTCTGCAACTAAGGCCAAGCCATTTAACAACCACGACACAGTGGCTGATAATTTTGAAATGTTCACTGTACACTTAAATGTGACATTCTGGCCCACAAAAAGGTATCTTGTATAGCCATTAATTGTAACCTGGGGAAGGCCTGCAATAGCTGATGATAATTGCGATGGTGGTATTGTTCCATTGACACAATTACGAGTTTGAGAAGCAGCATTTCGTCTGTGCCGTTCTGAGGACAAATAAGTTGCAATGGATCAACCAAAAATCAAGCAACCTGGGTCAATCAGTCGGTTGGTCAGTCTGCCACCCAGCTGGCCAATCAGTCAGCCAGTCAGTTAGTCAAACAGTCTTTCAGCCAGTCAGTCAGTCGGTTCATCAGTCTGCCAGCCAAGCTGGCCAGTGAGTTTTTCAGTCAGTCAGCCATTCAGTCAATACAAGATTGTTGCCATTGAAACTTGTTTAGACCTGTACCCTGTTTTACAGACACCCACTTAATACTGATATGTCATTGTTACAGACAGTGATATTGGCTAGTGGATACATTGTACCTAGTAACTTAATGTAAGCATTTCAAGTATTCAGCACTGCTGTGCTAATAGGGAACACTGAAAATAAACAAATATTGCAAATACAACATAAAATATCAAGAATCGCAACAGGTGAGAGCTGGCTGACCGGTTGACTATTTACACAGTGCAGTCAAGGATTTGCACCTGGGGCTACCGAGAACAAATCCAGATAGCGATAGGGTGGAGGACCGGAACCAAACACCTCCAGATTACAAATCCAGAACCCTAAACCATTTGACCATGCCACCTCCACAGAGCTCATTAGTTCATGAGATGCAGCGTAATCCAAGTGATCTTGGATCAATGATCTTGATTGGATCATCCCAAAGGAACACACCAATAACTTATTTCCCTGTAAACCCTTGAAATTAACTTACTTCAATACAGAACAATTATATATGAAAATAACAAATATATTCAATACAAAGTTAAAAGATTACTTAAAAAAGGGTAAAAGATTTGCGTTTGAAAAGTTCAGGATGAACGCCGAAGAATCTTTAAAGTTTGGTCAATCCTGGTATTGCAGTAAAATATGTGAATAATTTACATAGATTTTTTTTCAGTGAAACACCAACTGTAGGGGAGTTAGTTTCCTATTTCTAGGTTCTTCCAAATACTGTTTATCACTGTAAATAACTCTTGAAATGCAAACCGCACACGTTCTTTTAATGGATCATTCATCAATACCGTATTTATTCGATTAAGGACGTTCGCGCCCATTGCTACTGCGCATCTCTAGTGCGCACGCTATTCATTGGTCACGCGCGTGCCACGTCATTTTCAAGCGCGCGCACCGAGTCGAAAACTTAGCAAAATATAGAGCTGATGACCTTTGCGTTAACTTGGTGTGCGAATATTTTTGTTGGAAGCTCGGTGACCCCCACTTTTTTTTCGGCAGATCACTTCCTTTTTTAACTCTCTACATTATACTAAAAAACCAAAAAAATCTGTGTGTGGGAAGTTGTAATTATTCGTCATATACTATTAAAAAAGGGTCGAATTGGTACATGGAGACAGGTGTGCGTGACTTAGAAGTTGTCTTTTTTAAGGCTAATTCTAGCAGATTTAATGACATATGTAGCAAAGATCTATCAATTAGGCCTATATAAGCCGTGTTAAACACTCATAGCTTAGAGATGATTCTTCAACTTAAATATATGCCGATAGTAATGAATCCGGCCAGAATCGCCTCGAACGACTGAGAATCGTAGAAATGCTATGGTCTGAGCTACGCTTTATCTTGAAAACGAGTTCGGTGACCCCCGATTTTTTTTACGTTTTTTATCTAATCTTATCATTTTCTACCGTCAGTCAAAGTTTTAAAAAAATCTGTGTGTGGGAAGTTTTTGGGCGCGAACGTCCTTAAGCGCCCTGGGCGCTTATTTAATTTTTGGACCTTCAGGGTGGGCGCTTATTCGAGGTGGGCGCTTATTCGAGGCTGGGCGCTTATTAAATTTTCACCATTTTCAGCAAGGACAAGGTTTATTTTGTAACAAAACAATAAATAATAACAAAACATGAAAACATTCTCATCGATTTTTCAGACAATGAAATTATAGATTGTGAGCCATTAAAGAAATACTGTAATAATCAATACCCGTTTTGCTTTTGTACACTTTATTTACCGTACTTATGTTTTGGGGGATGGGAGGGGGGGCGCTTATTCGAGGTTGGGCGCTCAAAATTATTTTTTGGGGGGGTTTGGGTGGGCGCTTATTCGAGGCTGGGCGCTTATTAACTTTTCCTACCTAAAGGGTGGGCGCTTATTCGAGGTGGGCGCTTATTCGAGGTTGGGCGCTTAATCGAATAAATACGGTATATAGTGTTTGGAAAGAGTACTTCAGAGTAATCTTTCAATCTTTGAATTTCTTTCTTATCAAACCAGTGAAACCGTGATGTTATTAAAAATCTCGGCACGTTTGGGGAAGACTTGCCTTTTCCTGAAAAGACTCCCGACGCAGGGGCATTTGACAGTCGATAATTATTTTAAATCACAGATTCTGTAGCTGTAACGCACATGTCGGGTCACGGTACTGTATTTCAGTCGTGCTACAATGCACAAATTCTCGGAAATTACGAGACTTCAAATTATTGGAAATCAGACAATACCTTCGCAGAAAGAAAATGAGAAAAATTGCGCAATTTTCCCTAAATGTTGTAAAATTATTTCCCTTTCTGTGAGAAAGTCAATTCACTTCTTCATTTGAACATGTCGAACAAAGTTTACTATAAACAAACATTACTCAATTAGCAAGATTACAAAATGAAATTACACAACACTTTGCTTCAAAATCACCCCATACCAAAATTGATGTTGAATTACAATTGTGGGTAAAAAACTTATGAAAATTAACAACCTTACCTCTTTTACATTCTGTTAATATTGTTTCTCCATTGCAGACCGATTTCTTCCCGGTCAAGTGACCAACCAAGCACGTTTTGACAGTCACGTTCAATTGAACTCCATTCTCGTCCATGCAGGGACAGACTATCATCATTGAACGACATTTTGATGGTTGTTCCAGCTTTTCCAAGTCAGCGATCGCAAATGCGAGGCATAAGCAAGAGCTCAAAATAAGAATCTTCTGGGAAACCATAGATTTGGCTGATGATTCGATCGTCGAGGATGTGCCCCTCTTTCCGTCAGACGGGAACAGGAATAAGCTTATCGCTTAAGAATTTTATCCTGTCGGGAATTTTTAAAAACGGCAATCTTGAAATAGCCGTATTCCTTTCAGAACTGATTCGAGCCGACGAGACGAGTTTCGACTTTCGAAAGTAGAAGTACCAGCAGGAAATTGATCTAATTTTTAGCGCCTGAAAAAGCGGAAGTTATGCGCAAAATAGCTTTCCAAATTTGGAGTTTAACCGGAAAGGGCGTAGTGAACAAACTTTCGTTCCCAGTGTCCTGTCTCTCTCTCTCTCTCTTAGTCTTTTTAGCTTTACAGTTAGATTACTAACAGAAATTTTATACAATTCAAATACTTACGCACTACTTACATTGCCTACAAGACCATGCTATTACAGATGCTACTAACAATACTACAATTTGCATAACTTAATCTATAAAACAATAGGATTACTTAAAACTTACACTATTTACAATATTATACGATTACGGATGCTGCTTACATCCTTATTATAATAACGAGCAACAAAATAAAAAAAATACATTCGTATTAAAATAAAAAAATAATAAAATAAGATGAGTATAAATAATTATATTGGATTGAGCACCCATTTCTTTTCAAAGAAGTCTTTCCTGTTGATATTTTTTCAGTTTCGATTGTGTAGTCCTTGAATTTAGGAAGTGTCCTCTCACAAACAGTAGAGTACGTAATTCATGAGTTTTTTTCATGTCAGAGAAATTCCACAGTTACCAGTTAAGCATTAACCATGTTAAACTGAGCGCTAAAACATGGCAATGATAAAAATAAGAATACAGTCGGGCTTCGGTTGTGACGACCACCTCTCCTCCAAAATACCAAAAGTTTCCAAGTCATTTGGAAGACCTTTGGAACCTCTTGTAAGCGACCACCTCTGGTATAAAACGACTGCGACCACCTTGATGAGCGTAAAGTTTCGTTTGTATTTAACCGCCCGTATGTGACCACTTGACAGATAATAGAGCACAAGGTGGACAATAAGGTGTTGTAACATCCCATTCCTGTACAGTACAAGAGAGGGACATTACCGGATTTTTACTCGAAATTGAACTTTAATTACTTTGGAAAGCTTAGATATTTTTGTGGCTACTAAAATTTGTTACGTGGGTTTAGCTGTCTCAGTAGTCAGTAGTTACCAGCCTGCCACATGCTAGTCAGGCAAAATTTTTGACCCAATATGATCCAAGCTCTCGTAAGCTTCCCATGCACCCAATGAACAATCAGTCAAAAGGTTGTCAGGCGCCATTAGGGGGGAGGAAGGTCTCATTATCCCATATCCCTTTAATTCCAGTTGCACAAATTAAAGATTTTCCAACTCTATATCCCGTTTTATATCTGATCTCACATATCCCATTAATTTCTCCTGAAAATATCTTGTGTGTTCAGCCTCAAAAGGTTTTGCGGTACCTTATAGGGAAATATAACGGGAGATAATGTTTTGTTTTGGAATCGGTACTTCTTATGGGTGACAAAAATTACAGTACACATCCCTTTCTACAACCTCATAGGAGACACCTCCACAGAGAAGCTAAGCTGTCAGCAATCAAAGTAAGACTCGTTTTTTGATAGAATTTAAGTTACAACGAATTCAAAGAAAACTGTATCGTCGCCTTCAAACTAAGATTTTCGATCTGTGGGATAAAAACACATCCAAAGCTAAATCAGCAGAACGAAAACGAAAAGTAACGTCTTTCTCCTTGTATTTTTACAGAAATTTTCCTCCTTTTTTCGATGCGGTGTGCGTGGCCAAGTGGACAAGTTTCTGTGTTTGTTTGGGAGCGTTGGTTCTCTGACAACTTTTAATACTCATCAGCTCTATCCATACAAACTTCAATTTTCAATCACTCTTTTTACTTTTTATTGAAACAGAAAATTTCAAAAATTTAAGATATGTAGATGTAAATGTAGATGTAGAACATGAGTTGTCAGAACAATGGGTCTGGGGGAACGATTTTGCACAGGTTCCAAAAAATATAAAACTATTCACTCATAATTTAAATATCCCGCACGGACTAAAATAAGAAGACGACCAATCAAATGATTGCATTTAATCAAGCATGCGGTGCGTGGTCGCAAGATGTGTGCAAATTTGAATTGCAAATTACACATCACTCAAGCATTTGCCGCATGGAGTTTGTCGGTCGTACATCTACCATCCTGTTCTAGAATTAAACTAGCGAAAATTTAACTTTGCCCCTGGCTTCGTCTAGGAAAAAGTACCAATAGCTTTCATTTTCGACTTCTTTTCGTTTGGAGTCGTTACAAAACACTAACACCTGCAACAGGAATTTGCTTCAAGCAAACCTTCAAGGACTTGCGTCGAACTACATGTTTATCACGTCTTCCCAATGTAAGAACTGTACACAAAACTAATGTATTTTGTAGAGGTACATTGTAACTTAGCCTTTTTCTTTTTCAACCGTTCTCCATGGATAGTTGGCAAAACTTAAGAAATAATGACCTCTTTCGAAATGTTAGTTAAACTTTGCGATTGTCCCGTCAGTAATGAACATCGACGTTTAGAACTTACGTTGAATTCACTCGACCAATAATGACCTTTTGTATAAAACGTTCAAAGGACTGATGCAAGTGAGTTCTTGTTCTCTAAAATGGATTTTGAATTCGCCTTATTTTACACTGTGTGCTGATGTTTCAACGCTACGAAATGATATGAAGTCAAAGTACGTGTGTATTGTTATCAGCAAGGCGAGCTTTACTAGAGGAGACCGGAATATAATGCTTAGGTATCCCTCTAAACAATCGCAAATAACTCGTGTAATTTCTAATTTTTTAGCTCGTGTAATTTTCTTTTCCAGGACTGATGAGAAATGACGATGAGACGGGCACAGACCCGGTGGTGTGATCCATGACAATATTACTTCAGGTAACTCGAACTTTTCAGTCACATCTTCCGTCACAAGCTCAGAATTTATATTCTCCTTACGGACTGCCATACCTTTCCTTAAATGCGAGTCCGCAGAATTTGGTAATACATCAAGTCAATACGCACAAGTTGAAGAGTTTTTCTTTCTCTCTTCACCTATCGGTCTCGTGACAATTTGTCGATGTCTCCAGAAACGTGGCTTTATAAAAAGGTCTACTCAATTTTTTTCAGCCAATGCTTATGAAGGCTCTTTTTCTTTTTGCACGTTTTTTCCCCCTGGTTGGGTTAAGTTATTTCGTGAAAATTTTTTTCTTTATGACTGTTTTTTTTTCCACCCCAGTCTCATCGCTTTTCTAATGGGCCGTCTTTAATGAGCTCATACATTCCAATCCACTCCACACAAACAACTGATCTAATATTGGCCTGAAATTCCTTGGCACAGTTCATTGTGCTGTGCCCTTTCATTATTCGAAACTGATGTTTTTGTTGCTTGATCAAAAACTGCAACGCGTATGCTGATGAGGCACTGTTGTAAACAAGACTCCTTATATGTTATGCACGATAACTTCTGGCAATTACGTTTACATAGTTTCGTTTATCTTACAATGTGGAATGTTTTTTGGCACAAAAAAACTTTGATGTTATTATTTACTTTGCTTTTTTGATCACTTTGTAGACTGGTATTCCTGTGGTTCCTCACAGTTTAAGAAGATGAAAATGAAGCTTTAATAAAATGAAGATGGAGAATGTCTTTCTGATTTACAAAAATGGTGAGTTTATTATCCTTTAATTACCATCGTATTTATCTTGTATTACTGGTCATGCTAAACACACCCCGATATTTAAAGGCAAGTTTGCACAGCCGATTTTTGTTAATTTTAACTACATTCAATTATTTGAGAAATTGTCTTAATTCGGCTTCATTAGTCAGTTGAAATTGTCTGAAGTTCGAGTTGAATCACTGTGCACGTACATAGCAACAAACCTCTTCTGTGCAAACGGAAATAATCTTTGGTGACCACTGTCAACCAAAAAGGACCTGTGCTTGAAGAATTAAGGCAACCAGATATTTGCAAGGACCATCCGAGATCCTAAAGTTAGTTTTTTGCACTGAAAGGATATATCTTGTAGAGACTGTATTAGGGGTTTTGAAGACTTCTTCTTAGCATACTGCCAAACATTACCGAGATTTTCGCATTTCAATTGTAGACAAAGTTTCTTTTGTGAGCAAGTTTTTTTCGCTGAAGCAGAATCGTGTATTTTTATCCTCCCTTCCGGAGTCGGGTGACCTTGAATGACCTTCAAATGCCGCCCGTTTTTCATTGTGATGCAAATTAATTATTAACAACGTTTTTTCTGCGAGGTAAACAGATTCACTAGAGATTTCAAGCGATTTTATTCCATTCTATTTCTTGTAACGGCTTTGTGTTTACAATATTGCATAATAATACGCTCAAATTTACAACACTTGCGTCGCTTTTGCAGAAGAAAGGCTAAAAATAAACGGCTTGATTGCTGACGATTCAGAGAAAATAAAGGAATTCGTTTGTCTAACAATTGTCTGTTGCTCTTCTAATAAATATAAAGAATCGATGTTTTTAAAACGACCATTTTGATTCTTGGAGTTTGTCTTGTAGGACGGCATGGCTAATTTGCTTTATAACATGAAACTATTATCGCGAATAAATTCTACAACGGTGCAAACAAAATGCAAATTGTTTTGCCACAACCTGTTCACTTGTAATAAATCACCGTCGATTTCTTTCCTGGAAACTTTGGGTTTAGACCTTTATATCATAAATTTACAATTTATCCAGTGGAATATGTATTTGGTTGCAGAAGTGTTGACTTTTTGTTTGCTTATACTTCCTTAGCAACTACTTGCTGTTGATTCTGACGAACTCTCTCATTGGTGGATCTTCATGGCTTGCATGATTGAACTATTATGGACGCCAGATGCCTGCTGACATGAAGGAGGTTCTGGATCAAGCTTGTGGTGTCTGCCTTGATGCGTAGCTAGTTAGGTAAAGGACAACAGTTAAGATACTTATATCGTTAGAAACCGTGACTGATCGACAGTCAGTTTCTCCTTACAAAACGAGAACATCAAGCAGAAAAGTGTCGAAAATATGCTTCTAATTTGTAGTCTTGATGAATCACCAAATTCTCACTGCTTATGCTAAAGAAACGTCTAGGAATAAGTCTTGAACTCAAGACTGAAACTTGAGTAAACGTGGATCCATGTTATTGAAGCCACAAAGTAAGACAAATTCCTTGGAAGAAATCGTTATTTGCTTGTTTTTTTTTTGGAGTCAAGTTCCACCTGCACTAAACTACACTCAAATCTTTCAACAGATCACTCAAATTCTGAATTGCGTGTCGTTTCCCGCATTCACTGGTCGGAATAATTGTCTTGAATCTCGCCAGATTTCGCTGTTTGATTACGGTAAATTCGACATCCACTAAACTACACAAATTTTTTTCTAACAGCAAATTTTGACAGCTAAAAGCTAATGTATGAATCGTAATTTCGTGTGGTTTCAGTTTAAAACATGGATCCACCTTTAATTTGTATCCAATGCTTTTAGACGTTTCGGCAAATATTTCTGCCTGGAAGCTTTTCGTAAGTAAGTCAAAGCACAGAATTTTCTTTCTTTATCAAAGTAAATGGTTACTTGAAACTGATGTAAAAAGCAATGATCCACTTTGAATTTATTTCAATTTAACACTTCTTTGTAAGATAGGATAATTTTTTCACCAGTCTGTAGTTGTAGTTTTCGATTACTGTATTTCTTAAAACAAGACATTTCGCGATAAGTTTTTGCCAGAATTATTTGTTGATCATTGTAATAATTTTAGTTTTTTCAGAATTAGTGTTTCTTCGTGTTATTAGTTTTTACAAATCATTTTCAGACTTTGATGTTTTTCAACTTCTTTAATACTGATGTACCAGTTAAGTGTTTACTTAAGCAAGTTTACCTTAATCAATCTTGTAAATGACACAGTAATTGAAGAAAACAATAAAATATTTTACAACGACTGTTTGTTTTATTTCTCTTTTCTTTCATTTTTACAAAATAACTCAAAAAAATATTGCGCTTTTAAAAGGGCCTGGTAACTAGAAGAAATGTAGGCTATCTCTTTTGGTATTTTTTGACTATGTAGGGTTGCCAAAAAGAAAAAAATTCTGCACGTTTGAACAGAGTCTAGCCAGAAATCAAACATATACTGTGACTTTTGATGAGATAAATCTGTTGCACAGTGCAAGATTTTTCCCGCCAAAAGACTTAGTATATTTTTAACTCAAAACCAGACACCATTAAAAAACGCAGACTTTTTTTTCTAAGGACAATTTTCCCGCCAAAAGACTTAGTTTTTTTTTCACTTGTTTTGGTCTCTTTTAAAAGCACAACTTGTTAACTTAGAAACAGTTTCCCACCAACTTTCCCTCGACATATTTCCTGGTCGCTTTGAAAGACAATATTGCTGTCAAAGACTCAGTTGTTTTTGCGACTTTTTTCTCGTTCGTTTACACGCGAATTTTTAATCCAAAACAATTATTCCTCGGTTACATAAAAAAAAAAACATTTATCCCGGATAATTTTCTGCCAAAAGTCAGTTTATTATAATAAGCTTTGTCTTGCTTTGCTCTTTGATGACTCCGCTGAGCTTTCTGATGTTCGTCTTTGAATCTAGAAGGAAAAATCACATAAAGTAAGGCAAAAGCATTTTATGTAGATAAAGCATTTTATGTAGATAAAGTTTTAGGTCAAACAGTCATAGTATATTATTTTCCTAATTACAAGAAATATGAATATCAGCTTGTTAAAACTGCGATTCTTATAAAAGATGGAAACTTCTGTTATAATGTATATACCGTTAGGTTTAATTCAAGGAAAGTCCGCTGGATAATTGTTAGGTTAAATAATTTTCTTGTAAGGGAGTTAATTGGGCATCTGTATGTGTCACAGTGTAGTGCAATTTTAATCGAAATATTGTATACTTCTGGTGTAATTAGTCTAAGTAATGTATTGTAAGTAATGGTACTAGGACTGAGTGGAGTCCAACTCGGTCTGTAGTCATACGAGTGATAACAAAATCGGACGACCTGTTAATCACGAGTATGATTACAGAACGAATTGGACGACACAAAGTCTTTTTACCAATTACTCATAAAAATTACAATTTCCGAGAAAAGAAGAATAGCCAAGTTATGGAAGATAGGGAAAATTTGCATTAAAATACCTACAAAGGAGATGTAAACATTCTAAGGCCACCACACCTACTACGTGCAATTAGCCGCGATAAACACAAAAGCAAGCGTGTGCACGCACGCTCGAATGTCATTGGTTGATTTAAACCACAACTTCGAATGTCATTGGCTCATTGAACTGTTTGATAACAAACTGTCCAATTACAAGCTGTCTGATAACAACTTGGCAAGTGAATTAGTGGAAAATAGGAGTTTTTTAAACCAATCACAATCGAGGAAATTGTAATTTTTATGATTAGTAGAGTAATGCAACTGTTGTAAAGTAAGCGTTGCATTGTACGTGGTGTTCTTTTTCTTTGTATAAATTGTAATCATTGTAATGTAAGCAATAAATATATATACAATTCGCTGAAGTCGCTTAATGTAGCAGGTTCGAAGTTGTTTCCATTTTGCTTGCAACTGGCATGAAAATTGTGGTCACAAGAAGGTCTTGCTCATTGAGAGGTATGTTTTCAATTCTCTAGCTTCTTTTATTGACTAACAAAATTCCTTACAGGCATTTAAGTCACTCTTAGTCTTGTATTGAGCACTTTTTCCTTTGGGAATATGAAAAAGCTTCTCGATCTCTTATTCAGCTGCCCCAGTTGTTCGATGCTATTCACCAGATAAATTGTTAAGATAATGCTATTCACCAGATAAATTGTTATCCACCTTTCAAACAACCTGGGCCTGGTGTTTTGACTGCCTGAGTTGAACTTACATTTACCAAAGTTAACTCATTTTATTACCTTTTTTTCTCGTCATCTTTTGGGCTCTTCCATTTATGTCTATCAACTTTAGCAGAAACAAGCCAAATAACTGAATATTTATGAATTCAAAGCAATCTTCAGTATTTGCCAAGTTGGTATTGGAAATATCAGAAACACCAAAACAGATCCAAGGAATTGCAAATGTTGGACTAATATTGGTCCTATGATCACAGGCCCCTTGACAAGTTTAAATAGTTTCCAAGAAGAATTTGAGACTTAGTCTCCAGAAAAAAGTTTAATCATACGGCTCAATAAAAACTTGAATTCAGGTCCATACTAGGAGATATACATGTTACTATAATACTAAATAAAACTAAAACTTTTAAGACATCCTCACCATTTGTTTGATAGAGGTGAGGTCCTTTCCTTTCTAGTTCATTGTTCCATTGCAAATGAAATCAGTCATCAAGAAACTGTTTGAAAAAGAAAAAGAAATCAATCCTTTCTTGCTCGTTACTGGAGATGACAGTGTTACATTAACTTAGTAAATGGCTAGTGTAATATCCATTCCAGCACTAACCACGTCAGATGTAGTCGGCAAAAGAGTTATGTTATTAACAGCATTTATTTAGAGAAAGACTTGCGGTTGTTACAGCTAGGGACATTTTACCCTCAGTGCCTCTCTTCATATGGGTATGGGTAACAACAAAGTTACTGCTGGGTGGTTACCCTGCAATGGACTAGCATCCCATCTAGGGAGGGGGGGGCAGAAATGCTCCCAGTTACTTCATGCCTTACATCATTGGCTTTCGGAGTGCCTGCAGTAATCTTGCATAAGTTATCCAAAATTCAGACAATTAACCGTTGAGAATTGCGGAAACTTAGGGTTAGGGTTAGAGTGTTTAGAGTTGTTTTTCTTGACATTGCTTCAAATGTTGATTTCTTTGCCAGAATTTAGCTTGTGGATGAAATGCTTGGCGTAATGAACTAGAAAACGAAACTTGTTAATGAAAAGAAACTTGTTTCATACCGCAAATTCCAGGGAATTTACCTCCAATCTGCAGAATGGAAACTTTTCCCTTGGGCTTAGTAGTAGCGACTTGAGATAAGGAGGCTTTTCCAAATTCCTTGCAATTTGTTCCATCAACATGGATAAACCACAAACTATTGAAAGAAGGATTTTTATAAATTTATTGCAATCTTGCTGGTATTATTGCTAGAAAAAAAATTAAATTATGTTCATAAAATTGTTTTGTTTATGGTTGTAAACCAATAATAAATTTCTTATTTCACAGCTTCCAAGTAGGATATAAATTATAGCTTTTGGAGCCACTGGGTGAATCTTCTTTTCTCAAATTTCGTGTTATAAAATTACCAATGAAATGGCAAAGCAAAGTTAACTTTGCTCATGCCATGAGAAAAAGTGCTAGGTGCTTTTCTATTTGCAGAGAAGCAAAACTATGACAAGGTACAGATCACACACAGTGGGTCTAGTGAGATTTCTTACAGTACTTATGATAACAACTTTTTCAAGTCTTGATTTCTTCAATTGTGAGGGAAATGTTTGGTGCAATTCATGGGGAATAAAATAACCATACTATATTGAACCATGAAATACTGTATATATATTGCCTTTTTTCTTTCTAAACATATTAATTAATATGTATTCTTAGATTTGAACCACTAAGGAAAATGCAGAAAAAAATTATATGAATTATTACTTTCTCAGGCTATCAAGATTATACAGTTCCCCTTTTAAAAAAACTAGGAATTCTTCCTTTAGATGAGAATTATATAAAGAATTCTTCCTTTAGATGAGAATTATAAAAAGAAAAAACGTCTGTATTTATGTTCTGATACTTTAATAACATGCTTTCAGTGACATTCAATAATTTATTCAACCTGAACAACGACTTATGGAAACATAATACAATTGATCTGGTACAGAAAAATTTCACAAAAAGTACTCGATAAAAATTAAAGGCAGTCAGATCTGGAATAATCTTCCGATAATTATCAAAAATTGTATATGGACACATAGCTTTAAGAGGAGAATTAGAAAACACCTCCTTTGTGAATTAATTAACAGGAGTTAGGTGTTATGACGAAATATAATCACTCAATACGGGAGGGGGGGGGGGGAGGTAGCGGGGTACTCCTACAAAAATTGGGTGGAGGTGTGCAGCCTGCTTCCCAAAACCCTTACCCTATTTATGACCAAAATTTGCAATTTTTCCTACCCTATTTATGACCTGACCAAAAATTTGATTTTACCCTATTTATGACTGTTGCAGCTGGCATAGTTGTCCTAAACATAATTTATGAAGGGCTTTGGCAGATGGTCTTATCAATAATGATGAAAAGGTAGCCTCTTCTCAAAAAATATACACAGCTCAAGACAAGAGTGCAAAAACCATATCCTATTTACGACCAAAACGGCTGGAAAACCATACCCTTTGGGAACGCAAAAACCTATATCGACCATACAAGGGAGTACCCCTTCCCCCCTCCCCCCCCACCCGGGGGCTCAATATTACATAACTAACAGACATGTTTCATTTACTCAGTAAATTTAATGTTAAGTTGTAAGCTCAGTAGGGTTTGTTGGAAGCTTCTGCTCTGCTAAATATACATCATTTGTAATTACATTGCTGTAAATTGATGAATTTATGGGTCAAATAAAGATCAATCAAGCAATCAAACCCACAATCCCCTGTACCCAAAAAGATAGTGAATGAAACATTTATCCATAATGCACCAGTTAATGTAAAACCTCACCCTTCCCATCCCTGGGACAATGCAGGGATTAGCCAGGCATTCATCACATAATCATGCGTCAATAAGTGGGGCATTTAAGCCTTATTTGGAATATCCCATTGTCATTTTGGGCAGGGATTAGGCCAGAACTGTTGGGCGGGTTTAAATACATTGAATGATGTATAATCCTTTGTGCAGGCTCATAAAACTACAGAAAGGTTTTCATCCAAATAGAATGGAAAGTGTTCATGCAGTGACAAATATTGTGTTTAAAAAAACAGCTTTATAAATTATGCATACTAGTAAACAAATTATAGCCTCTATTGGGTGCTAAAATATGCCCTGAGACACTATCTGTTCGGAGAAGCACACAGTTTTCTGAGAGTGCACCAAGGAAAACTGTGAGCTATGAGAAACAGATCATGTCCAAGGCAAAATATGCTAGCATATTTTCGAGGCTATGGTGTTTACATCCTTCAAATGTTTTTTGCAACACTTATGGTTTAGAAAATTGGGGAATATCACTTGGATATTTGTTAAGCTGGGGAATAGTCAGTCACGTGACGCATTTAGACCAATCACGTGTGAACCAAAACATTTGATGGATTATAAGTCTAATTGTTATATAGCTGGCGATTTTCCTGCTACAGCGAGCCCATTCATTTGCTAGTTCATGGTCACATGACATCTAACATTATGAAACTGTTTCCTGCCAAATGCCATGAGCAGGCTACATTGGGAAAACTATGACGTCAAACGGGAAATAGTTCACTATTACTCGCGAAATGTTGACCGCTGTTGTACATGGCCTGATGTTGTCGCTGGAATCTCAGCACGTTTTTCAAAATTTGCTTGTTCTGTTTTGCTATATAACAAATCACTTAATGACTGGTCACATGGGGAACTGTGAATTCTGTTTCCCTCATTGAGATTCTCGGGAAACAAAATTTACTGTTCCCCTCGGGACCAGTCATTAAATCGGCTGTGTTGAGCACGCAAAGCATTGTGGTAAAATGTACAGCCGCCATCTTTGTACAGGAGTTTATCAAGTTACCCAGCCTCAAATTAAAAGAATTAAATATAAACAACTCAACGAGTTTGAGAATTCATTTTCGGGCCCAGAATACAGAGGGAAACTATCCACATGTTACTAAATCAAACTTGTCGTTTTACACTGAACTTTAATTTGGCATTTCCGTGAGAGTTTGAAGGTCATAATTTCGTTTGCTAACTTACCTCGAGCTTGCCTCTTTATAAATTGCATTTTGCAGACAAAGCAATCGTCTTTTTAATCCTTCGTAGCTTGTGAGTTCCTCAAACTCTATGTTTAACTAAAACGCTTTCCTCATCTGTCATGGTGTAAAACTAGCTATACGACCCTTGCAGCAAACCTCGCTTGTATTTCACGCGCGCCGCAAATTTTGAATAAATTATTTTTTCCTGTCGACGATTGGCCAAATGCAAATCAGGTGCCAAGCTCGCGCGACCAGTTTTCCAAAATACCAAAAGTTTCCAAGTCTAATCATTATATATTTGGAACCTCTTGGAAGCGACCACCTCTCGTAAGCGACCGCGACCACTTTTAGAACTAAAAGTTTGAAATTTTCTATTGTTTTTAACCTCTCGTAAGCGACCATAGCGCACGTTGGATCTGAGATGGCAGATAACCCGAGGCGCATAGCGCCGAGTTGGCTATAATCATCTCATATCCAATAAGGGCGAGTGGAATAATTGTTTATAATAAAAACGCCTAAAAAAAAACATGCCTACGCTTACCATATTCGAAGAGCATGGTATAATGGCTCATAGCCCATGATGGCTAAGCCAATGAAAACTCTCGAATGGCATTATCCAATGATCCAGTTTTTAATAAAAGGTGCTGTAACATTATAGCATTCCTGGATAGTACAAGGGACAGAAATTTCTCAACGTAAAGTCTCTGATTTTTTCTCGAAATTGACTTTCCAGATGAATAAAACATTTAAAACATGGGGTAAGTCTCTGCAGTCATGGGATAAAATTTTACCCCAAAATGGTCCAAGCCTTCGTAAGCGACCAGCTAGGCTTGACATTTTGGGTGATTGCTTACGCGAGGTTCGGCTGTATAATTGTTTTATTGGTATCCTCTGCCAGACGGTCAGGCGGTTGGGGCGCGGCGTGCACGGCAAAATATAGAGGAGAATCCTTTATTTCGATCCGCCGTTTTCTCGCGCTCCGCTCAAACTAAGGGCCTGTTTACAAGGAGAGAGTTACCCTGGCAAGCGGGTTACCCTAACAAGCGGGTTACCCTAGCACTGGCACGTTTCCTCTTTTTTTCTTCGTCGTGTTTACAAGACAGCTAGGGTTACCCGGGTAGGCGGGTTACCCTATCTGCGTGCTAGGGTTACCCTGGTCATAGTAGGTAGGCGGGTTAACTTTTTCCCTTGTAAACACTCCAGGGAGGGTTAACCCGCCTACCCGGGTTAACGTTTGAATTGTTCCCAGACCCTTTGACTGTGACCGCACATTAAGTTGTCCCGGGTTGTAGCGTTACCCTACCTGTGAAATTTTCCTGTAAACCCGGGCTATCTTTTGGCCCCAGCTAGAGTTAACCCGCTTGCTAGGGTAACCTTTCCTCCTTGTAAACAGGCCCTAACTCAGTAACTGAACGCTTGGAAAAGCCATTTGCTTGGCGCTTGGCGAAACAATGAAAAAACAGAAGTTGGTGATCGCGGTAAGCGTTGAAACTCGTTTTTTTTTTGGTTTGGTTGTTTCTGTATTTTTTCTTTTTCGACAATTTTCATTGGCTGCGCGGATAAAAGCGCACGTCAAGGGAACGGAAAGAGAAAGTTGCAATCTCCGCGAAACATCAGTAAGGCCTAAGGGACGGATCATTATTTTTTTGACAGGGCTGAGGGGGGGGAGGGGGTTAAATTTCCTGTAGAGCAAAAACTGCCGAAAAAAAAAGCGTCCAAGGAGAGCCAAGGGAGAAAAATTCGAGCAAGTGCTTTTTACCATCATTATTTTGATTTTTGATGTTAAAAAAATGTATTGCATAAGCAAGATTTCATGTCCCAGAAATTGCCCCACCACCCCTCTCCCCTCTAAAAAAATAATGGTCCGTCCATGGATGGAACAGGAATCCATGAAGCTGGAGTCCACCCGCGTTATTTCCCGCATTATTTTATTTTTAGAACTGTAATTAGCGCAAGGGTCTCTTGGTTTGCCACGAAACATCTTGATTCTGCAGATAGAAAACGCAAAATAGCAGCCAAAGGGGGGATCCTTGTTGTAACAAAGAATGGTCTTAGCTCGGGTATCATTAGGTATTGTAAAGGGGTTGTGTAAAAACTCCCACAAGAGCAGTTTGTAAAAATAGAAAGACACCAGGGAAGGGTTGGCTCATAGGGTTAGTATAGGAGACGGAAGCTCCAATGGGCTCCTGGCAGGAACACTACTACTGGCTTGAATAGATCTTGCAAAAACAAAAATCGCATGGTCTTTACCACCTGGTGAAGCGATGAGATTTCTAGTCTCCAGTGATAAGTTTTGGGCTTGCACAATTTTATATGGATTTGGGTTGGCTTATTAACATAAGAACAAAGTTTCGTAATGAGATATTGAAAACGCGTGTCATGGGTTAACGAGCGTGTATCCGCGAGGAAAAACGAACAGAGGATTAATCCACGAGAAAAGAGCAAGATACTTTCAAAAATCAAGGTGTACTACGCGGAAATGACGCGTGGGAACGAGAAAACCTAAAAAAAAAAACGCACAAAGGAAACTTGAAAAGCTCTCAGAGCCTCTGAGGAGAAAAACAAAACGCCTGTGACACACGGGTTAACGGGCCTGTGACACACGCTGGTTTTAGTATTGGTACTCGGGTACTTACGAATGTAACGTGGAAATTTTATTTTGACAAAACTAAATCCTCTCATCTCAAATAACAATGCGAACTACAAGATTGCTGTCATATCATCATAACATGTTTGTATTTACAAGGAAATGTTCTTGCTGTTGTCTAATTAAATGTTATCACCTATTCTGTCTTCTTGCTCACAGCTAAGAAAAATAATGTGGCCAGGAAGTTATCTGGTGATTGTTCATGATAACTAACAAATTTTGCACATTTTTCTTGATATTATTACAGTTTGGATTAATTTATCCGTCAGCAACATCTCATTATCAATTTCCATCGTGTCGGTCTGCAAATAAGGCGACAATAGTCATGTACAACTTTCGATTATTACAATTTTCCACTGAGCATTAAAAAGATATCCAAACACTTTAAACTGCCAACAATAAAGCAAAGAGAGTAAAGAGTTTTTTTTTACAAAGTGTAGACCTATAGAGTTCAGTCTACCAGGTAACGATTTAAAAAATAATACGGTTTGCATGAAGAAGTATCCTTCTTTCAATTGACAATACTGCATCAATCCTCAAACTATTCAAAGATACAATATGTAAGCTTGTTTTGATTTAAAGAATACACAATCTAATTAATATTCACAGAGAGAAATTATAACAAAATCAGGCACAGAGGACCAATTAATGGCTAATAATACTCCAGTGCCAATTACATGTAAGACTAGTACAACACTGACAAAGTCAATACAGTTCAGCAGTTTCTTAAGATATCCCGTGCTCGCGTGTTTGCCTGTTGAATTCGGAGATCATTTGCCTCAGCCTGCAATAGAGAAACGGGATAAACCAGTTAAAGGATCTTGTCTAGATTGATTTAAACAGTGAACCTTAGTTTCCTTAAAAAACAGTGAAGTTTGCATTTGAGCATAGTGGTTCAGCAGGCTGGCACTAATAATTCCAGAGCTCTAATAACGAATTATTATCCAACTCTGCTTCCTAGAGTACAAATAATGCGTGAAACGAGTACAAATAACAGATATTTGTACTCGCCTCATTCCTCCTGGCCGCGTGAAGTTCAAAACCTTGGCAAGTCAGAATTTTGGGAAAAGAAATCGTTGGATAATAAATCTCTGTATATTTTTATGAGTTGTGCAGTATTTTGACGAGCCCGTAATAGGGCGAGTCAAAATACAAACAACGAGTAAAAATATACAGCGATACTACACACCAAGACGTCTAATAAGATATATGTATTTCCCCTGGATTGGATACTAGTCCATCGTACATACATTTGTACATATGATGGACTAAAAATTATCACACGATGGGCGTTACCTTTGCATTGATACGATCCAGTTGTCTATTCTGTGTATCAATCTCATTTCCCATGTCCACTGCCATTGATTTCAGATTTCCAACAATGTTAGCCACTTGTCTGTAAAACCACAGCAGCGACAAATCCATTAGGATATTACCAAAATATATACCATAAAATTCTGAAATACGCAATGCCATAGAAACACCTAATTAATGATAGTTGGGATAGTAAAACCTTTGTTGTTATACTCACCCAAGGTTTTCGTCCATTTCATCTTCTCTGTCATCTCCTGTTATCCTGTAAAACATTTCAAAATGTAATGAGATGCTTTTACACACTAACATGAATCTCATTTGCAAGTCTAAAGGTTTTTATAGGAAATTAGAGTGTTTTGCACTGTCAAGTGAATATCACATCTGATTGTGAGGTTTCGTATCAGACTACATCAAAATGTCAAAACAAGAATCACTAACTGTACAAAACTGTATGCAGGCAAGATGAAGCAAATCCTGCTATGTGATTGGCTTCCAGAGCGGGCAAGATGGCGCTACATGTATGTTGCCCTGCTTGGGATTACCCACAATGACCCATAAGAAAATAGTTTTCTTTTTCCATTAATAAATCTTTTATTGACCAAGCTTGTTCGGTCAAGATGGCTGGATATTGGCCTTGTTCTTTCTTTTGCATATTTATGGACCTTGACTCTGTCTCAGTCCATGAACACGCAAAAAAAGAACTTGGTCAATATCCATAGATATAGAAAAAGCGTGTTTTATTGTTTTGCGCGCATAAAGCAAATGAAGAAGCCTAATCCGTGTATTACACTGTGATAAGACACACCAAACATTTGAGAACACTCGAGAAATGTAGAAAACACTCGCCTGCGGTTCGTGTTTTCTACATTTCTCTCGAGTTCTGAAATGCCTGTCGTGTTTTATCACAGTGTAAAACACGGCTTAGGCTTCTTTATTTGTTAAGTAATATAAATGTGAACTTACCTCTGTATGTAACCACTCTTGGGTGCTTCTCCACGGTTTCCATCCTGCTGGTACCTGACGCCTACAAGACAAAGGAATGACAAGTGAACAAATACGGTGTTGTACCACAATATCTAGACTAGGGCTTTCTTATATATGTACCAAGATGTGGAGAAAATCGATTTTCTTTTGTTTGCTCTATAATTTAGCAACTGCCTTGCAAAGTGGAGGTTGGGTGCCTGCGACCTCCAGGAGCTTCCACTATTGGCAGCCAGCTCCTAGATGGAGACCGCTACCAAGGCTAGCAAATCCTGGCAACCCAGCCATGAACCCTACATGGAAGGGAGAAAAATAGGCACCCATCACACTGATAACAACAGTGGAAAGAGAGAGAGGGACAGGGGAGGGGAAACAGCCTCTGAGGAAAGTCCGCATGCTTAAAACACTAATGCTCAAGGAAAACCCTGACTCAATGTAGAAACTACTACAATGCGCTGTGGTCCAAGAACACATAGAATCCTGGTGTATATGCATATCTAAACACCGATGACCTCAAAGGCAAGACTTGTGTCCTTCGTTATTAACTCCATTGAATTGCATTTAATTGCACAAAGTTGAAGCCATTGCGTGCTACATAAAGCCTGGAGGGCTTTCTTAATTGTGGACTAAATGCCCTTCAGGCAAATCAAAGATGCATGTAAAATCTCCAAGAAAAAAAAATACTCACATTACCAAATATTTGTAGCATTTCATGTCTACTTACCAGGCTGGGTTGCAATAACATCATCTTCATTATTCTTGAAAGCTTTCTTGTACTTTTCATTTTTTTCGAAATTTTTCCGTCTGCAAAAAATGACAGTAAAACAAACGTCACTTAGTGGACAATCACATTAATTAAACTTGCTACATATATTCTTTACTGAGTGCTATGTTATGGTTCAGTTTTCCCTTATAGTTTGGTATTTTCTTTGTTCTAATATTATAATAGGTAATATTATAACAATGTAAATGAAACAAAGGAAAATATCACATTGTACCAAGGGTAATATTACACCACAACATTTACAAGCGTAATTAAAGAGTGATAGAAAATGTACCATCTAGCCTCCAAACTTCAAACAAAATGCCTGGTGAGATGTGTAGCTTGCTACGTACAGCTCTAGGCAGAGTTATGTCCCAAACACAAGGCTGATGAACCCTGCAGAAAAGTCAGTGCCTACAGCTGCACTGCTTTTTACAACAGTACCAACCACTCTGATGAGGGCTTAATGCAGATTAAGATATACCTGTATATATGTATCATTACGTTGGAACAGACCTTCTCCATGGACAGACACACAGTCCACAGCATTTTTCAAGCCCCGTCAAATTCCTTTCCGCTTCCTTCATGTCAACATTGATCTGATCCAAGTTTTCTTCCACTCTATCTAACTGTTCTCCTTGTTCATCCAGTGCCACTAATGTTTTAATTCCCACTTCTTGACTCTAGAAAACAAATCGAATTTGATTTTTAAAAAAGTTAAATTCATTACTGACAGTAGTCTCTAACTACACTGTATGATTTATTTAAGTATGTTTTGAACATTTTCTTTCCTAAGGTTATTTATAAAAGGCATGCAGTTCTGCAGTTGTCTGTCTGTTAGTCATGCAAATCAATCAATCAATCAATTTTTATTTCTTATACCGGTATTTTGAATTTTGTACAATTTAAAGGATTACAAAACCCGCAAGTAACTGGGAACTGAGGAAAAAATACGAACTGACAGGCCCTACGAGAAGGGCACACTTACTGTCCATTGGCAATTATCTGATGGTTTGCAATGTCTGTTGTAAGTTTAGCACAGTATCAGGTAAGTCAGGAAGCTCATGGGTCCTTTCCAATTTTTACACTCTTGAGTGTAAAGCAACTTGAAGCAGGGTTGTCAAACGTGGGTGGCTTCTGGAGGATATTGCCATCTACTTTATGATCTCAGCAGCGTACTTGTCTGATTACTTGTCTGAGATAGGTGGCAACATCAGCTAGCCACACCAACACTTTATGACAACCATGCTGGGAGTATTGCTTCCAGCCCTGTTCTTATGGGATGGGATGGTAGTTCATCACACAATATACCCCCTCCCTACTCCCCCATCATTTTGACGGGTTTTCTAAAACATTATTTGCAAGTACCATTTATATTCCTGAAGGAAAGGCGTTCCTAAGTAGCTACTGGGTAAGCTTATACAAGGAACACTTTTAGATCCAAAGTCTAATGTCGTAATAATATTACAAACACTCCTCCCAGTTAATTAGCATATAAATGCAATTTTTACTTTTAGTCTTCTTGTACCCACCTCCTCAGACAGCTGTAACATACGGCGTGTACTTTCCAGGGACTAGTGAAGGGAAAAAAGCCATAGACTTTTACAAAGTAGCAAAGCAAACACAAAAGAACAAACTGAATTAGACAACACCCTACAACAAGAAAGTGAGCCCAATAATTTGCACGTTAGTGCAAATTAAAAATTAACAATAAATCGTCCTGCCCTCAGCCAATCACAATGAAGTAATTCTCTCAGTTATATATAATATTAATATTAAATTATGATAGCAATACGTTTCACAATATCACAATATTACATTTATCTACCTGGTCAGTCAGCTCATCTCCTCTCATCTGCATTCTTTGGATCTCTGATCTCATACGATCTTCATCAGACATGGTGAATAGTTCTAAATTGTGACCCACACAAAAAAAGATAAGACATACAAGAAATTTTAGCAAATGCACTTTTTTTCCTGGCAGTGCCTATCTTTACTGTTGTTAAAAGTTTAGGCACCATTTGAATTACAAGTAGAGGTTAAAATATTTTTGAAAGACGCTTAATGGCGGTATAAAACAACCGACGTTTCGGCATTACTCCGTGCTTCAGAAAATAAAATAACAAGAGTTACGAGATTATGTGGCAGCTTAAACACCCTGAAGAAGGCAGTAATGCTGAAACGTCGGTTGTTTTATACCGCCATTAAGCGTCTTTCAAAAATATTTTAACCTCTACTTGTAAGTTTACAAGACGATATGCAGTTTCTTCAATTCTATTCACCATTTGAATTACCACTTGTTACATCACATACTACGCACAAGTAATTCCACAGATCACTGTGACTCAAAGCAACAGAGGATATCTCAGTTTCCATAGCATACAGAAACTAAGAGTATTTCCACACCCACCCCCCATGATGGGATTCTATCTAGTCCATCAAAGGTTAGTTAGTCCTTAGCACAGCCATGTTTCCCAGCAGACTCCCCATACACCAAGCAAGAGAAACAATGATAAGTAGTATGAGAGTAGAGTATCTTGTGTAGAGGCCTTCCAAGAGGTAAAAGCGACAAGCGACACCACCCTCAAAATCAGCGACACAGGAATTGTTAATCAGCGACAAGCGAATAGAATGCGCCACTAAAATTCAACAGCGACACGAAAAGCACTAGAAAAGACAGCGACATTGCCCATTTTGGACTTTTTTGCCTTTTTAGAAATCCTACTTTCTTTAAAATATGTAAACTTGTGTGCTTTTCCATTAAATAAACTCTAACAAAATCAACCTCGTAGCGACAGCGACATATGATTTCATGCAGAAAAACGACAGCGACATTTGTTTTCGCTAGTTAGGCGACATCACTACACGGAAAGATTGCGACATGGCGACACAGCTACCACCCTTGGAAGGCCTCTGTGTAAGGATTCAACATTTGCAATGACCCACACTGGCAGCAGTTGAATGCCTGTTGCCCAATCTGTGGCCCAATGAACCTACTAACCACTGGGCCACAGCAGCTCCATGGACAACTGCACACTGCACATTCATGTTTATTTTTGATGTTTAAGATTTACCTTGCCACCTTACTAACCCCACCACATTGCTTAGCATAATCTGAGGTGATATTCCAATTCCAGTTAGGCCATGTTTGCATGGAGGCAGGGTGCCTCAGCTAACTGGCAACCTGGCTAGGAGGGATAAAACACAGCCCGCCTTTACATGCAATTCACCTAAGTGGAAGAGTCAGTGGGCTATCTTTTGAGCAGCTGCTAAGATGGCAGACAAAAAGAAACATTTTGGTGGCAAGTTTAAATCAATCTTCCGGTAGTGGGCACTTTACAGTATCTAGGGCTATTGTCTTGAACTCCACTAATTTAGCATCATCACCAGGGGCAGTTTATGTTAACAGCAGTCTTGGAATATAATGCTGCTTTCCCCATCTTCTCAACTTCGCCTGCCTAGAAGGGTTCCCTGGGCAAATAGACAGGGTGCTCCATGAAGGCATAAACCAATTCTTTTAAATAGAGACTAAATTTAAAGTATTCCTAGAGTTTTCGTTATCACATGTGGTAGCATCATGCCATGATAAACATGATGAATGCTTTAAACATTTACTTTTTATATTATGGCAACCAATAACAAAGTTAATTAATTATTGCTTTTAGAGAGGAAGAGAATTTTGATTTAAAATGTTAATCATGTTAGGATAACAGGAAAATGCTAATAATTTCACAACACGTAATTTGGAAATTTAAAAGTTCAGCTGTTTAGTGGCAAAAAAAAATGCTTGGTTGCTATAAATTTTATGTAGCCAAATTACTGTGACACTGACATTGCAGAGCTGGTAGACTTCTCCAACAAATCAGATTTATATGACATTTATTTATCATTGAGGGATTGATACATGAACAATACAAACAAGTCATCGACATCTTTAGGCATTAAAGAGTAAGTGAAAAGGTTTGTCAAAGTTACATGAACGGATCGAAACTAATTCTTTAGACAACTTGCTTACGGGTTTTTCTGTCAACAGTTGAATTAAAAGAACACAAAGACAAGTGTTTCCGTTACAGAGAGTAGTAAATATGAGCTAGTTCTAAACAAACATGATCCTCCACAGATCAGACATCTCAAACACAATCACCGTTGTCAATAACACACCCACTTAAAGCAAGTTCTGCTACAGCAGTCTAAGGCTACACGAAGAAATAAACTTCACCTTTCAAAGCACAGGTCCACAGTTATGAAGTTCAGAAGTGTCCTTCTACCAGATAGAAATCGCGGTGATTGTAGTTAGAGTACAAATGACTACTGGATGCAATCCTCGATCTCAGCTTCGATCGACGGTTCGATCAAATTTCCACCATGCGCCCGCGATCTCGCTATGACGTTGTTTATCTCTGACGTCATCACCGCAATGAACTAAAGAACAACCTTCGTTCCCAGGGTCCTCCCTCTTCCTCGAGTAAATACCCTAACCAAAGACGCACAGAGGGTGGGTCCTCAACTTAATTTTGTCAAAAGGTAAAGGGGGTAAGTTTCTAAAGAAACTGTGGTGCTGCGTCGGTTCTTTTACACCTGAACAAAGATCATCAATATTGGTCCATTTTCCTTGAATGAGAACTGCGAAAGCATTTGCCCCCGGAGGGTTTTGGCCAAAACCGGAGGAGGCATTAATACGACTTCCCGCGTATAAAGAATGTGAAATATTGGTGTATTATCGGTAGTGTGCAAATCGAGCCCGATTTTACTGAGAAACTAGGCGCACACCGCGGTCCCGGTTAATTTTTCAGTAAGCTCGCAAGGCAGCTCTGGGTAATTCTTACAGCCCACGAGGACGAGGAGAGGTATCGCGTACGCGATAACTTATTCAGCAGTACTGGATAGAATTGTTCCGTACAGAACTTGATTTGTTAGACACAAATCGGCAATGGGGTCGACATTCTCGATCCAAATCACACGTTTAAAGTAAACAGATCAGGATCACAAATCAAAACTCAAAACCCACTCAAAGAAACAACAACAAAATGTATCCGAAGTAACTGAGTTTAGTTTGCTTTTGTTGTCTCAAAGATTAGAAGTTAGTAAAGGATTTATAAACGGTGTCGTTTCAGTGATTATTAGATAATTCTTGCAGCCACGTGCACGAGTGTAGTCGCGTTGGTTCGCTCTGACACGAGCACGAATAACTTTTTAAATCTATCATTACTTACTTGAAATGACAGAGATTTTTGTTCATTTTGTGTGATTTGAAGGATTACAACGAGAGTAAAAGGTCAGATCAGCCTGTTATTTCAACGATTCCGTGGGGAGACGCCTGTGATTTTGTAATAAAAGTTGTACAGTTCATTTACATACTAACCGTGATATCCAAGGCGGGGCAGATGTAGTGAGAACTATTACTAGTTTAAACTAATTTATCTATAAGTATTGCTGAATCCGGCTGACCGAGCCGGGAAGACTCTGGGCTCAAGATTGGTATGCCAGAAAAATTATTTGCAAAGTTGTGACTGGAGCGCATTGCCAAACATTTTCATGGAAGATCTCGTTATTCCAAAGTCCTACAAAAACACTCACTTGCTGAACGTTTGTATAGCTAATGAAAAATTGGTGTAGGACCGCAATAAACATTTTTAACCCTTCACTTTTACATACTTAAGTCTTTTGAGGTGTGTCCATTTGCGGTTCAACTTATTGTTTTCTTCAGTGAAGACATGTTCTCTCTTTTTCGAGACTCGTAAAAATGTATGAATTTTGCCTACTCCACATCAAGAAGCACAAGCGACTGGTGACGAGTGCGTGGGATGCGGTTACGAAGCGCAAGGAACCATGGGATTTTTTTTTTGTATTTTATTTAGGAACCATGGGATTTCGCGTTCTCTTCTGCCTTGTTTTGTTAAGGCAAAATGTTCGCGCTGCGCCAATTTCCACAAAGAGGTTATTACAAAAAAGAAGAAGAAAAGAAAAAGATAAACGATTTGACTCGTGATCACAATTTTGTAAACGTCTTTAAAAATGAAGAAATGGTAGCCTTGGAATCTATGCGCTGGCTTAGGGCTTAAGTCCAAAGTTGAATATTCGTTAATTAATTCGTCCGGACTTGTTCAATTTATCCCCAGCGAAAATGCCGACCAGTCGGAAGCTGTTTTACTGCACTTTGCCAAACTTCTACCTACCGTGTGTTGTGGGTTGAAGGGGTGGATAAACCTTGTAGCTAAATTAATAGAAAATTAAAGAGGAGGTATTCCCTGTTGTATGCAAGATGACAAACAGTTTCTCTGCATCTCCTGCTGTCTATGGTTATCAAGGTTTTGCAATTTCGCTGGAAATATAACTTCCTTGTTTTTTTTCTATTTTCGCTCATTTTTAGATAGAAGTTCAATTACACGGCGAAGGAAAATCGAAATCTGCTGCATCAGCCCGCAATTAAATCACTTGAGAGCAAGATACGAAAGCAATGCCGTCAGCTTAACAGTGATTGCAGCTAACTTCAGTTTTGTTAGTTTCTTGACACATTGAAACTGACGGAAAGTAATCTGTAAATGCATTCGTATTTATTGATTGTAATTTAATATCTTACATCTTTATGATAAACAAAATGCGGAATAATTCACAATTTATGTGCAGCCGAAACCGGAACTCATAGCCGCCCGCATTAAATATGGCGGCATTCGAATCGCAACTATTGTATTAAAATTCGGTCAAAGAATTATCTTGAAATCTCGAGGGTGGTGTTTTTATTTTTTGCTGTATCTGTACATATACCTTTGCCAAAAAAATTTAATCTCTCTCCGCGTAATAGCCGAGTACCTTTTCTGAATTTTTTATTTTGTCTTATACTAGATGATTAATTGGTCTGCCAGTTTGTTGCTTATAGCCTCTGTGCGCTATTTAAACGATTAGATAAAGACATCTGCTACAAGCGGTTTTTTTATTCAGATTTATCAACATTATGTTCCTGTTTTGGTAGCATACGGTCCAGCGATATACGTAGAATTTTAAAATCGAAATTTGATAAACAGACCTAAAACAGCGTTTTAGGACAGTCTTCAACAATAGAATTTGTAAATTAAAACGGTCATTTTTTTCCTCGAATCTCGGTATTAGTGATGTCTGTTATTAACTAAAACTATAGGTGGCTCTTCCTTCACAGAAAATCCACTGAAAAACTTATTCTCATTTCTTAAGCGATCAGAGGTTTCAAATATCCACGCTCATATCTCGATTTTTCAGCGTTTTGAACAGGTTCCTTATTAATTTAAAAAAAGGTAATTGTGATAAGCAAAAAGTGGGACGGTACATTTTGAAGTCCGTAAATAGATGTCCAAGGGCTAAGTCATATCTGTTGATCAATTTGATCACAGCACCCTTGTCAGGAAGTTAATTGGGCGGCGGCAAATCAGGCTGTAAATATATAAGAAAAAACTCGCTGTGGTTGACAATTTTGGCAGTTCTTTCCGCCCGTCATTTAAAGCTGATTTTTCAGAAGAAAGAAGAAATCAGCGAAAGCTTTGAGGTGGGATACATTTTATTTAATTCTAATCTACTTCGTGTGTAACTTTACATTGTCGTTAGATATTTTTCGGTGAATATTCTTGTTTCAATTTCCTTCGATGCTATTGGCAGACTAAATTTGTACAACCAGCTGAATTCGCCGGACTTAACGAAATCCCGCAACTTTCTGGCAAGCTAGCGAAGCGAATTTTTCCTAAGACTCGGACTGAATGAAATGTTGAAAATTCACAACACAAATTCAGACTGAAATTTTGATTACTTAATTTAGAATTGCAACAGTATACAGGCCTCTTTCGTTTCATATATATTGATCTTCGTATTAGCATGCATAGTTCGCGCATCAAAAGCCATGCCTAAACTGACTGCGAGAATATTTGATCGACAGAATAAAAATTCAGAACCTTGCACTTCGGCCGGTGATATTCTTATTAACGAACTGCTCGAACATTTTTAACGGTAGGAAGCAAAATTTAAAGCAAACTTTGAGAGTAATCTCATAAAACGAGTTAAAACTTGTTCAGTCCCTGGCCGTCTATTTCAGTAAATCGACGAAATCCATGGTGGCGAGACATACGGCTTCTGCTAGAAGCAAAAACCGGCAGCCACAGAAAAACTTTTATGAAGTAACAAGTAGAGATATTCTACTTTTATCGGACTAGGGAGAAATCCATGTATGTTGAGAGGACAAAACACGGTTCCCGACGGGAGAAGCAGTTTTAATATCTTTGATCAGAAACCTGAAGATGACTCAAGTTTCAACAGTTGGTTTTGAAATCAATGCAATATTTTGTAGTGACTCTCCTATAAGATTCCAAAGAATAATCAGTTGAAAGTCATCGGAAAATTGCGGATTCTTATTATTTCTGAATACACATGTGTTTTAAAAGGATTTTAGAAAAATAACAGTGAGTTTTCAAATAAGAGGAAAAGGTTTGAACTGTTCTGATTGGCTTAGAGTAATGTACAACGTCGTTCCGAACAAGTTAAGGCTTTAAGTGATAAAGGGTGCCTTCCTTTGATGTGATCTTGATCAGGATCAGTGATCGAAGATCACTCAGATCATAGTTCATCAAAGGAACCGATGAATCCGTGACCAGAGTGGATTTATCGGTTCCTTTTATACACCATGATCTGAGTGGTCTTATCACTGATCCTGATCCAGATCATCCCAAAGGAACGCATCCTTAAACACAAAAATTTGAAGGCCCGATCTGGTCCGAATTTCCATATTAAGCAAAACGTAAGTGGGAATATATATGATAAAAGTCGTCCTAGTTTAAAAAAAACATGTTGATTCGCGACAGATGTTACAAATCGCGCTTATTTCATCCACGCGACTCAAAGGCCCCGTCACAAACATGAATTCTTTTCGAAAACGCTCTTCAAACAGGAGGAATTTGAAAACTCCGGCTTTTCGTTTTTGTGTGGTTGGAAAATGTTTTATGCGGTGTTATGTGATTCCCTGACCGAGGTTTCCTCAAACACGAATCTAAAATAACCGGTGATTGTTGCGTTTTTAAATTCCTCAGCGGCATAGAGTGCACGGAAAACATTTGATGCGTTCTTAGAGTGATATCTCCGTTCTCAAATTCCCCTGGCGTAATCAGTGTGGACAGGGCCTAATAAAGCAAAAAGAAATTCAGGAACCGACAAATTGTTACGTGAAAATTGGCTTGTTGATAAATCAGCGAAATAACTGGGCTAACAAATCGTCAGAGAGAGATTTGGACTCCCAGGCAACTTTCGCCGAAACTTGACAGCCTCTATCATACTTTTTAAAGTCTTCATCAGTGTTTGGTTCCCGGTCATGTTTACTTGTTTAGCTGCGGTCACAAAAGTGGTGAATACTATCGTTAACTATACTGAACTTAGTGAATTTTAATCACTGCTATATGAAAGTTAGGAAGGAATAAACAAGGAAAAAATAACCATTGCTGCCAAACAGGCTAGGTTATTCTTGCAATTAAAATTAGTTTGCAAATTTTCATATTTATCTTAAATTCTTCCCCCTATTTATTTCAAATTCACTAATCACTCCGCTATCTTTTCCCCTGCTTTATATTTAACATGCGAATATTAGGGCCTGTTTACATGGAGGTGGGGGACCCCAGGTAGGTGAGGTAACCCGCCTAGCCGTGGTCGAAAAATGGCAAGCGTTTACATGCAAACTTACAACCCCGGGGTCCCGGGGTGACTTTACTTGACGTAAACATCGAAAATGGCGGACGAACGACGCATTTTGGCGGTCAGTGTTATTTTATCTTTATTTTCTGCTCTCGCTGCAGCATTTCAATGCTGTGGCGTTTTACTGTCACTTTTGATGATACAAAGCCTCCGCCAGAGGCAGTTAACGGCCATATTGTTCTGGTTCAAATTTTTACGCGCTTTGGCGCGCTTGCAAATGTAACATGAACTCGACCCCGGCTAGGCGGGTTACCCCACCTTGAGTCGTTTACATGGCAAAATGCGACCCCGGCTAGGCGGGTTACCCTACCTGGCAGACCGGGCAACCCGCCTAGGCGGGTTACCTCACCTATCATGTAAACATGATCAAATAAAAATGAGAGATTATATGGAGAGGCGGGTTACCCCACCTAGGCGGGTTACCTCACCTACCTGGGGTCCCCCACCTCCATGTAAACAGGCCCTTAATCCACCTTATTGCGTCTGCCAGCGTGGTACTGCACAACGCCCTGTGCCATTGATTTATTAACAGACACTAAACGCCTTGCAGAATCATTCGCAGCTTCATAACTTTGGCCATTTCTTTGAGCAGTTTTCAGTGAATCGCTCTGTCTTTCAGGCCCTCTGTACACTTGGCTACACGTATCAGAGGAATTTGAAAACGGAGCCGGGTTTTACTCTGAAAACGCATCAAATGTTCCACACTAGGCCGGAGAAATTTAAAAACGCAAACAATCACTGGGGTCATTTTGGATTTGTGCTTGAGGCCGGAAAACCTCGGGCAGGAAAATCACATCACACCATCACATCATCGTCTTCAGAGCTTCTTATTCAAAATGTTTTCCGTCCACACTAAAACGAAAAGCCGGAGTTTTCAAATTCCTCCGGTTTGAAGAACGTTTTCGAAAAGCTCCGTTTTCGTGGCGGATTAGTCCAACCGTGGAAATAAAGCCGCGCTTTCAAATTTCTCCGTCATAGATATCAAATGGTCAATGCAGTCTAGCGACGTAAGAACAGTAGAAAACAAGGAAGCAATAGATTAAATAGCGTGTGGTATGCCTGCGTTACCTTTGGCACTGAAAAGGTCAAAAACTAAAAAAGAACAAAAACAAAACGCAACAATCGCCAGTATGTCTATATCATGGCCCGTTTGTTGTGACGAGAGACATAATTTTTCTACATGATAGAAATCTAAGCATTGTATTCTGCACTTTAGAACGGATGTTTGTCGATCGGTCTTGACACTGACAAATCTGTTTCAGAGCACGTTAAGTACAAACTTTTTGAGTAATGAACTTACGCCAACTATACTGAATTGTTTGGGATCAGAGTTTTGCACAAGACCTTTAAAAACCTTCTATTCAGCGCCTTAGAAACTGCTCTGCTTTTAATATATTTCGAGGGGTACTATTTATTTGCCTGAATATCAACACGTTTTATTCCAGATTTTTTGACGCCGAGACACATCTAGTACATTGTTTGAATTTCTACTTTTCTTATGTAAAACATGACATTTACACGATGCAATTATCGAAGTCAATAAAGGGACAAAAACAAACAAATCTTAAACAGGCAAACGAGCTGGGAGTAAAACGAGACACGTTCTATATAACCAGGTGCAATACTACAGTCAAAATATGTCAGTCAGTCAAACTATATTTTAAACACCGGTTTGGATAAGGCAAGGCAACCACGTTTTTACGAATCTTTAACAATCGGAATAAGTGTTCCACAGACCGACAGGGAAAACTTTAAGAATTGTTTCATAGCGTGGACAGAGTTTAAAATCGAACAGATCATTGACAAGTCAACAAAAGGTGAGGTTTAAAAATGCTGTTTTAACTTGTATCTTGTGTCTGAACGAAACGAAACATTTGAAATAAAATGTTTGCGTTTGTTTTTAATATCTTACAAAAAAGTTACTAAAACGCTATAACAAATTGAAACATAGTCTTTTGTAGAACGGTAAGAACCTCAATGAAAATTGCCAGAAAATTAATTTCCTACAGTCACTTTTCTTCCACCACCTAGAGACATGTTATTCAGATTTCCAAATCCTCGAGTTGAGACTTTAGACTACTTCTGATGAAGAGAGTGGATGAATCATTTTGTACAGCTAAAAACTATCAACTATTTAACTTCGCTGTTGAAACCCGCTAATAACGGTTAAAACTTAACTTCGAACGCTTTACTTTTCAAAAGTTTCTTCACGTTTTACAAAGATATTCGTTTAACCTTTCATTTCCTGCATTTGTTTACGATGTTGTGACTTCTTTCTCCACACTTGAAGTAAAATTTACATTTTGCATGCTTGCAGCGAGCTCGCGCCAAAGGGGCGCCAGGTTAATAGAAGCTAACATAGTTTTCGTGACCTTTTCCTCGAAACAGGTGTTTATTTTCAAGAAATCGTTGAATAATAAAGCCTATGTTCCAAAATAGTTACTCACTAGTTCATCGTGAAATTTTGGGGCTGGCTTGTCATTTAATGGAGTAAAGCACTCGCACATTTAAAAATTAAGATGTTAAATTGAACTAAAATCATTGTGGGTTAATAAGAAAAGGGGCATTATCCAAGTCGGTCAATTTTGTTTTAAGGTTAACGGTTTTAAACAGAGCTGAAAAAAAGGGAGACACTGGTTGGGAAGAACTGCTAGCGGCTAGTTAAAGTTTAGGATTTATCATTTATCCGTTGAAATTCTGATGCCATTTTTGCAAGTTAGTTTTAAAGTTTTCTCGAGCGGGGCCTATATAGCTCTTGTCTATTTTCTCGCTTGCGGAACGATAGTGCAAGAAAGTTTTTTTGTTCAAAAAGTCCCGATTTTTCATTCTGCAAATTTTAATTTAAATTTTAATTTCGCATTAATTGTTGGATTTTCGAATTAATTGTTGGATTTTTCGGCACAGTAGAGACTTCTATGGGTTGATTGCCAAACACAATAAAGGACGACTACGGGCGAAACGTACAAATATTTACAACGCACGTGTACAGCCATTGCCATCGTGGTTTGCGTATCAAGCTACCTATTACTGAAGGACGAGGAAATGTCATTAGGTTTGCCAGAAGAACACGTTGTATATACAAGTAATACAGAGGAAATATTTGTTTGTTACATTAAACATTCAAGACCAATCTATCTGTATCTGTATCGAAACTGCGTACAATCGACAACCAAAACCAACTCTAAGTTTCTTTCGTCTATGGCTTAATGGTCAAAAGGTCTTTTGCGTAACATTCAACGGACTAAAAAAATTGCGGGCAATATTCTGCATTAATTTTTGAAAAGATTGTAGTGCTACAGTTGACGAAAATATTGATTGTCTGACAAAATTAGGATAATTTTGACCCGGAGTAAACAATCTACAGTATAATCATTACGTTCTCCCAACCCTTCGAATGAAGAACATGACCGGAAATGATATATATAACCGTACAGGTAAAATACAATGTTTGACGAACCAAGGATATTGACGGGTTTACTTTTCTAAGCCAATATATCGCCGGATGTAAGCTAGTAATCCTGTTTTACCTTTTTTCAATATTTTTTCTTGACTAGGTTTAGAATTTAGCGAGTAATCGAGTGTGGACACTTTTCTGATTGACACGTGCGCGACACGCGCACGTCACGTGGGAATAAAATGACGTCATACGCGTCAGGTGACGTGTATAATAAAGTCGAAAAAGTGAAAAAACACTTTATCACAGAATCCCTCAAGTTAACGTTGAATTTAGTTTCCAATTATCGATCATTATGTATAGACGATGGAAATTTTAAAATTTAGACAAAAATATAGCAGTTTTTTAGTTGAGGAGGGAGGGGTTTTTTTGCATTTTTTACTTTACTTTACTTTCGTGCACTGCAGTTCAATCTCTCAGTTCTTGCTAGTTTTTTTTTCCCAATTTGATCCTTGAGAGAGCAAAGAGCTGACAATCACAAATAAGGAGAAATCTGTGGTTATCTTTTTCTTTGTTAACGGATCTTTCGGGCGAGTTGCACTACTGCATAATCGTTTTTTACGCATTTTTTTAAACACAAGATGAATAAAAAAAATCTACGGCTTTCATGCTTAGTATAGAATATGAAAAGTTAGAAGGTAATAACTTTCTGAATTTTAACAACAGGATTTTGGATCGCAGGTTTTGTACCACATCAATTTTAGCCTATTTTTGTACCTTCCTGCTAAGCAAAGGAATTAAGTCAGCGCTAAAAAACAATCACATTGTTTATCAGTAACATTAGTTCATTAAACAGCTAAATGAATTTGCTATCAGTAAAAATGTAGAGTGCGTCAGAGTATTGAGTTTTTCTTTTAGGAAAACGTCAACGAAGTAAATTGAGCTATTTGGAGGTACATTTCAGAATTCGAAGTATGCATTATTTATGATCGTAGCTCATTACGCTGATTTCGTTTCCATTCGCCAAGATTAGAAGATTGAAAAACAATCTCAGGTCAACTTTTAAGCTAATTTGCACAAGAATAGCTTGACAAAATGACAAAATTTCTCTATCCAAAGAGCCACTACTTCACTATAGGAGGTGATGAATGCAAAATTGAACACAGAAAATTAAGGCTTTAGTGATCTTCACTTATCTTATTAAATGCTACATTATTAATGAGAGTCTAATAATACACGTGTTTGCGCCATTTTGGATCCCACGCAGCCTAAGAATACGAGATTTGGGCAAACCATGACATCAGTAAGTTCACCTCAAGACGTCATGGTATAGAGTTAACATGATTGATTCCTACGAAGTTTTGGTACACAGTTTGGAGCTCTGGCGATTCAACGAATATTTCAAACGATTTAGAACTGCTATTTTTACTTAAGTGTCATGAGAGAAACGGAATGAAAGATTTGAACCTTAAAAGCTTGATGAATATTCCCAGTTCTCAGCGCCATAAAGTCCTGGACAATATGACGAGCGGTTAACTGTCAAACAATGTTCATTAGTGTTTAACCTATGGTTGCACTCGTTAGATCTTTGTTTCCCTTTTTTGGCCAATTGAAGTAGCATTTTGTTTTCCTTCCTAATTGCAGCCATCTGCTTCTCGCTACTTTTAAAACAGAAAAGTTAGCACTCATAAGCTCACATTGGTGTTTTCAGCGACTTCAGCACCAGTCACCTCAATCAGCAGAGCGTTGTAATTTCTCTACACGAATTGGTTAACGCACTCCGGCATTTCTTACCTCTCTGTAAAATCATTTGACATGTGGTGATGTCAGCTTTGATTTCAGATGCACATTTTCGTCAACAAATACGGTGAGAATTTGATTGAATCAGTTTACTATTTCTCCAATTCTAAGCTAACCTTCTGAAATGAGTTTCCCATGTTAAAAAAAAATATATCAATTCAAGCGCAAACTTAAGACAAACAAGCTTGTACAAATGGAGCAGTTGACGCGATCTCATCATTACTGCGGGAAGATATTACACCTAAGCGTCTCTTTTGTGTCTTTTCGAGATCATTTAAACCATTGTTATTTTTTTTCTTCGTTTATGCGTCGTTAACAGTAAAATGAACGGCAAAGCTATAATGTTTTTTTCAGGAAGGAAGGTTTTTCAGATTTGACAGTCACTTGAATACTTTGTAAAGTATTATTGAAATGTAGGGGACGTTAATTTTAATATTTCAATATAAACATATCATTTCCAGTTGAATTTAACACGAGTATAATACAGCACTATAACAATCACTGTAAAAATGCTCCTTGTCGGAGTGGTAAGTGTTCTCTCTAATGTAAAAGCCCTTCAAGTTGAAGATATCGCTAATTCTTATTTGCTCTCCTACCTTAGAAAAAATTCTGAGATGCGGAAAACGAGAGACTTTCAGTTGAAATTGAAGTTAATTGCCACTTCTTGTCTCCGCATTATATTGCCAACCGATCTTAAATTAATTTGGGCAAAAACTTTATCAAGGCAAAATATGAGCTAGCATTGCTGTTTTGATTGAAGAGGAACCGTGCTTTCGCCGGAAGGATTAGTATTGTTTTCGCCGACGTTATGGCAGTCATGACTTCCGACTAAATTGTAAAACTATAGCATGGGGCTTACAGTGTATTAAATAGAAACTTTTAAGTGTTGCAAGTAGCCTTCATTTATGCGCGGTCTTATATTTTTAGAAACAGCGACCTATGTGCTCGTTATCTTTAATTAAATGGTTTAATCAACATGGTATATTCAGATTTCAACTGATCAGGCGTTTTACTCTACCAGGAAAAACGCTAAAACTCGACAAGTTTTTTCATTAATTTTGACATTTTGTCAGCTAGTATATTGGCTTTCCCTTTACTTGGCCAATGAATACCCACATTGAGTCTTCTTGGAGACGTCGAAATAATGCAAATTTGGAGCAGTAAAGCAGTTAATAAATTTCTATTGCGTTTGTTTGCTTTTTATTTGTCAAGAGGTCGGGAAATCAGCAGAAAATGCCAAGAATTTGTTAGAGCAATCAAAAGCTTCATCACGTACGCTTGCTCTTGTCAAATGAAAGCGAACAATGTAAAATGAAATGAAATGAAATCAGCCAGAAAATAGTCAACACGCCACATAATTATCTACAATGTAGTCACGTCCAAGAGTTCTAAGTGGATTTAAAAGTCTTAATCAATTTTTAAAGGAGAAAATCTCTTTAACAAAACTATTTCACATCCTGCAAAAAAATTGATCAGAATGAAAATTTGATAAAGGACTCTATCTATCTGTCCTTTTTTATTGTAATTGTTTTTTTTGGCAAAAAATCTTGGAACGTGCCATATTCCTGAAGAATTGAAAACCAAACCAGCCATAAATGAGTGGTTAAGTTTTTTTCTGTCTTGGCGGGGTGAAATCCGACTAAACCAGCTAAAAGGTACTTTTTATCTGCTTAGCTTCCGAAAATCATTCTGTGTAACTAAAACGTTGTGAAACAGTCGTTTAACTGAAATGCGTCACTAACTTTCGATAAACGCTTCGTGAGAAAGGTCACGACTTTTTAGGAACGTGTTCCGCCAAACAATATTGTTGAACAAAGTGACACTCCACTTTGACTACTCCGCGCGTTTAATTTGTCTGCATGCATAATGCATTCGTGTTAAAAGTCAGCAGACGAGTATATAAAGTGAAAATGTGTTGTTATCTTTCTTTGAAGAGGAACTTGTGAAAACTGAGAGAGAGTGCATAGTCAAACATTTCTCATTTTAATTCAATTTGAATACCTAATCTTCGAAGAAAAACTACCCAACTTTCGAGCAGCTTAACTTTACTCTTTAACATTGCGGGCATTTTATTTTAAACTTTCAGTCGGTGGCAAGAATCATCAACAGTGTCGTAAGTAATGATGAACAGCTCGAACGCGTCTTACAGAGTCAATGACACGACCTCAATTCCAGCAATTTTCCAAGCAGCTCCTCAAGAAGACAGTTGGATAGAATCGTTCTACTTTTTCCTTACTATCGTGGAGGTTGTCATAGTGATTATAGCACTGGCTTGTAACTTGATTGTGGTGTATGCTTTCATCGCATACAAAAAACTCCGCGCCAATGTCACAAACTACTTCGTGATTTCACTAGCTGTTTCTGACATACTAACATCGGGTATTGTAACTTCATTCAAGGCCGATTCTACTCTGAAATATCAAAAGTGGACGCACGGCGAGTTCATGTGCAGTCTTTATACCACCATGTATTTACTGGCCGTGCCGAGTTCGGTTATTAACCTGTGTGCCGTCACCGTGGATCGGTTTTTGGTGTTGAGGATGCCTCTGCGATACAACTCTCTCATGCCGCCCAACAGAGCTGTCTTCATAATCTGCTGTCTCTGGATATACGCCCTGATCTGGGCGTGTCTACCGGCCATGGGGTGGAGTGTTAATCTACCGATCTTAGAACACGGCTATTGCTACTTTGTAACTACACGTGGCTACAACGTGACAGTAAATATCGTGAATTTTTTGTTGCCGATGATATTCATGGCCATATTCTGGTTCTTAATCTACACCATCGTCATTCGGCACCGCGAGAGGGTTTTTGAAATGGAAAGAAACCTTTCTTTTAACACGAACGAGACAAACGAGTCGTCACACAACTCTTGTAACACGCTCAGCAGTCAGGCCACCTCGTCCAGCCACCTCGCGCCAAAAGAGAAAACAGAAAGGAAGAAAATGCGGCGAACTATCCGAAGATCTCGATACATTGGTTTCATTGTGGTGCTGTTTTACTTCTGCTGGTTACCTTACGTAACTTTGAGCATGATTGGAAACTTGTGCGTATGGTGTCACGCTCAAGGCCTTATACCTTATGTACTGTACGATGCACTCCTAGCGCTGGGTTTTATGAACTCTGCTCTAAATCCTTTTTTGTATCCGTTTCACGACAAACATTTTAAAGAAGCGTTCAGGGACATGTGGAGGAAAATTGCAAGAAAGACTTTTGTTAAACTGTTATCGCGCAGAGAGAAAGTGTTGGAAATGGCGAGGGTGGAGGTTGCTGTGGTTAATCGGAGAAACTGACTGAAAACAATAACAAATGACAGTAACAAAAGGAAAAATAAGCAGAAATAATAAATAGCCAATAGAATTTAGTAAATTGTAACTAGTAGCGACCATCGCAATTCAAATTATCCATCGAAATCATCCTAAATATTATTAATTGAAATCACATTAAAACTCACTTGAAAATTGTCCAAACCAAACTGATTAGGCCATTTCCGAATTACTTTGTGCCTCTATTTCAAATCGAGTCCTCGTGGAACATCTTTAGTGTGAGAAGTATCAATCCATGAATTATTAGAATTAGTAAATTCTCAGCTCTGACTATTGCATTTATAGCTTTTTGATTGGCTAAAAAGACTCCGACTATGAGGCAATAGTTTTACGTCATACGGAAAATAGTGCGCCAAGTTTAAAAATTTTCCGGACAAAGTTTTCAACTTCAGCCCTCTATAATGGCCGAAATAAAAATCAGCGGCAAAACCCGTTTTGAGAATTTGCTAAAACAATTATTCCATTCGCCCTTGTTGGATATGAAGTGATAAAATAACCAACGAGCGCGTAGCGCGATTTGGTTATTTTATCACTTCACATCCAACTCAGGCTCATGGAATAATTGTTATATAGTCGCCGGAATGCACCTGCAAAAGGCCATTTACGAGTTACAACTAGAGGTTAAAATATTTTTGAAAGACGCTTAATGGCGGTATAAAACAACCGACGTTTCGGCATTACTGCCTTCTTCAGGGTGTATAAGCTGCCTCGTAAAATAACGAGATAGTTATTTGCATGCGTGTGCCGTTTTGAAAATGTCAAGGCGTGAAAAAAAATGCGCGCGTATGTGTCTCGAGACTTCATAGATTTGAGAAATCGCGATTTATCCCGCGAGGAGCGAGTGTTTGGAACTTGAAAATTTGTCTCATATCCTCGCGTTGGCGGACATCCTTCCTTGCTAGCCCCGATTCCAGCACCGCGACACGGACGTCTCCTAGTGAATGGCCTGGGCTGTTGTTCTTCAATTCTATTCACATTTACGAGTTCCCTTGTGCCTCTGTTTCAAAACGAGTCTGTGTGCAAAACCTTTCAAATGAAAATGAGTTTGATTTACATGAAAATGAACCTCTGTTTCATATGAATGGTTTCGCACAAAGACTCGTTTTAATTTGACCCAGACTGCAAATGCCAACTCGGAAGGAAATGGCCAATTAGATTATGAATTGAGAGGCGTTTTCAAATAGCACATGAGTGTAAATATCAAGAAGAAACTTTCAGACGTTTTGGCTCGACCTAACGTGGTCGATCATTAACGGAACGTTCTTATGGCAAGAGCACGCATGCGCATCGTATTGACGGCTCTGTTGTCGTTTGTATATAACAACAAGACATTTTGGAAGACTCTTTGGAGATCTTTGAAGAACAATATTTGCAAGTCCCCAAAACGGATTAATCTTCTGCCAGAGTCATTGCATAGTAGCTAAACTTGAATATCAGTGTATATAATCCGTATAATTTATCTAGAAACGGGCATTGTGCGATTACCGACAAGTCAAAACTGATTGCAGAAATGTGTGATTTGTCTGTGAATATGAGTTCTTTTGATGCAATTAAAATTTGAAATGATCAATTATGGTCTTTGCGACATCTCAACAAGCAATTGAAACACTTGTACACTTACCATACCCAAATCCGCAATGGCCAAATCCCTGAGACGTGTTTGCAGTGAATCATAGTTGTTGTAGTCATCAAAACAAATGTCCAGTCCAAGATGATAAATACGACTATCATAATTCTCTGCAGGCTTGTCTCATAGGGGGAATAGACCAATTTCGATATATTAAAATCCAGCCTAAAACAATAGACCTCAGCACGAGGCTCTGGGGAATAAATACAGAGTTTGTGGGGGTTATTCCCCAGAGCCTCGTGCTGCGGTCTATTGTTTTAGGCTGGATTTTAATGTATCGAAATTGTTCTATTGGCCAACTTCAGAGTCACCGCCTTGCGCCTTTGTTTCAAGACGAGTCCTTTTGCAAAACCTCTCTTAGGAAAATCAGTTTGATTTGCATAAAAATAAACCTGTAGGTTAAACACATGTGAACGGTTTCGCGCGAAGACTTGTTTTGACACAGAGACAAAAGGGAACTCGGAAATGGCCTATTAGAAGCCTTGAGTACTGTCCTTGTCTCGTCACTGACCTAATCTGGTCACACCATAGCCAAATGTATGCGTCCAATTCCAAGATTCCATCGCATAGCCGTGTTAAAGTGATTGCCTAGAAATAAAAGTTGTCGAACAACTTTTTTTGAAAGGTTTTCTTAATTTTTCCTACCAAGCACTGTTTCAAAAAAGTAGAGTATAAAAGATAGGTCATCATGCTCGCAGAAGAGGTATGATGATTCAGTCTTACCCCATTTATGCCTTTATGGGTGCATGTTACGTTTTGTGGTAGCAAGAAAAGCCTGTTACTGATCCAAGATTAAAAAGAAGTTCAAGATGTCTTCACATGATCAAGTTCAGCCTCGTTTCCATGGTCTTTCCAAGATGATGGACAAGCCGAAGAAAGACTTCGTCATTCCTGGCTGTGTAAGTAGAGCTTGATTAATACAGACACTAAACGTAACAAATTTACAACATCCTTCTCCGACCAGTTGTGACAAAAGAAAACACGCGAGTTGGTGGTTCAAGTTTGACTAAAACATTTATTTACAAGTCATATAATATACATTCCAGCCAATATTTCAGTGGGCCGGCAACAATATTTACAATATTTGTATATCACCGAAATAAACTAATTAATTCTTAGCTAGTAAGAACGATAAGGAGGCAAGGCTTGTTTCCAGGCCTCTGAGACACGCCGACAGAGTACCAAGGTGGTTAATATATCCATCAAAACATCCAAGACTTGTCAGTGTTAAAATCAAGATCTGGGTGTGGTAAAAAGTGATAGCTGAAAGCTGGTGAAAATTTGAACTGTCACTAGTGAGGAATGAAGCGATTTTTTAACGGAAAGCTTAGATCTGAGAACCGCAAAATCTTACTTATAGCTGATAAACAGTTGAAATTTTAAATGATTTTAAAGAAATCGCCGAAAATTTAACTGATATTTGAGATTCCAGCATCACCATCCAGACCTGCGGAATAAACCTGTTATATATATCTCCCTGTAGACGTGTCTATTAACAGATCAGAGCTATGCATAGTGAAGAAAATAAATTGCTTCTAGATAATAATAATATAAGTACAGTACTATAGATATGAGGTAATATCTCCTATATACTAGTCGAGGATCAATTTTCGTCTTCTCTTTACATGTAAGTTTGAAATATATTGACAGTGAAAGGAGAAATACAATTTTCATCAGACAGCTCCTAACGTATCATAGGGTGAATTAAAGCTTAGAAATCAAATTTTTTTTTTGGAAGTTTGGAACTTACTATTAAGAAGTATATATATTTAAACACGTCTAGATATAGAGAACGAATCGTCTAATTGTTTTAGCAGAATTCTATCTAAATTTCCTTCAAATAAGATTTTCAGTCATTTCATAACACAGTATTTAACTTCATGCTTTAGCAAAATCGCGCGGACTGAATTGTTATTTGAAACTTGCAGTTGTGCACGCGCTTATCGGTTCATTGAGAAATTTTGAGGTTTTAAAGTCGCATAAAGGTCAATTTTCTTTCTTGTGTCCTTGAGGATTTAATCATCCGGTAATATTTCTAAATCTTCCTTGAAACATTAGAGAAACTAGAAAATGTTGCCAGCATGTGGACGACTTCCAGCCACTGCACTCTAATTAACAATTAGATTATGAGCTCGAGATTTCTATCGCGTGATAGTTGACGAGGGCGCAGCCCGAGTCAACTATCGCGCGATAGAAATCGAGAGCGAATAATCTAATTGTTTTAGTATAAATCTACTAGTCGTTCAAATCTTAATCTAAATCCTCTTCTCAACAGTTCGAAAACGCCAAGAAACGGCCGTCATTTTGTTAACAAGTGCACACTGTTACGCTACTCACTATCTATCACAGAATAGATAGTGAGTAGCGTAGCCAATCAGAGAACAGCATTCGTGATAGAACGCTAGTAGATTTATACTAATGGCTGATAGCATACGAGTAGCTCAGCCAATCAGATTGTAGCATTTGCAATAGTACATATCAGCCAATCAGATTGCAGCATTTGTATTAGAATACTTCAGCCAATCAGACTGCAGGAGTAACATTAGTTAACTAATAGAATTCTACTAAAGGCTAATAGTAGCACAATGACAATTCATAACGAAATTACTTCTACTCTTATTCATTTGGGATTACTGATGTGGTCTATATGTGTTACACAAGCTTCTTCAAAGCGTCATAACTTTAAAAAAAAGCAAAATATGATTTCCACACTGTACTATCGGATCTTTACATTCACAGTTTTCATCTTAAATTTTTACAATTATTTGACCTAAATGCCAACTCGCGAAATTGCACGGGGTTCCGCACGTTATATTTAAACGTTTCGCGTTATTGTAAGCTACTTTAAGTGATTGTAGTTAGACAATAAGCTCTTACATGTACAAGAAGGAAAGAGAGATAAGAGAGTAAAAAAAATTCACAATATTTAGACAGGAAACCACATCAGCCTGAGCTGGTTTTCATGCGGGTCCTCTGTCCTGGTCGACTTGGAATTTGGAGATGTTCGTTTTTCAGGAGAAAGGAAAAGCGGAGAACCTGGAGAAAAACCCTCGGATCAAGGCGAGACTCCAACAACAAACTCAACCCACATGTGGCACCTGGCCGGAATCGAACCCAGGCCACATTGGTGGGAAGCGAGCGCTCTCACCACAACACCATCTCTGCTAGTCCCTCATATAGAACTTATTGCTGCGGAGCGAGCGTAGCGAGCGTAGCAGCAGTTCATAATTGCTGCGGAGCGAGCGTAGCGAGCGTAGCAGCAGTTCATAATCTAAATATAAAGAAAGGTAGAAAAATTTGAGATTTTGCCATGGTTTTTAGCCTCGCTTTCAGCGGACCACAATGCTTTGCGCTGTGGTAGAGCCTCGTTTTCAGCGGACCACAATGCTCTGCGCTGTGAAGAGCCTCGCTTTCAGTGGACCAAAATGCACTGCGCATTCCTCAATTCGAGACCAAGACAAGCAACTGAGAAGTTCTAACATAACATAACATAAGATCTTCTACACTGTCATCTTGCTGTTTCGAGGGAAGAAGCCGAAAGACTCGTGTCGCTCTGATTGAGCTGAAGAATTAGCAGAGAGTGACAAAGGCTCTTACTTCGATCAGGAGCAATGGCTAAAAGAGTTGAACGAGCAGCCAAGCGCCGAATGCGATTCGCCGGTTTCCTCGTCAACATGCAGTGCAAGCCGGCCAGAAATTACGGTTGAAGAACCTCTTACAGATCTGGAAAGCACTGAAACATGGCAAAAGTTCTATGGCCACGCTATCGCAGCCGGTCAAAGACTGCAGGAGAAGATCAACGAATCGGTGACCTGTCGCTTTTGTCAAGGAAAGCGTTGAACTTGTGGAGAATTTAGGAAGTAAAAACGGACTTGGTTCCATTTGGATGTTTCAGTGCCAGAACGAAAGCTGTCCGTCGCACGAATCTAATCTTCCATTTCCGACGATGGAAAAAAAGCAGGGCGCTCGCGATAAATTGTGCATCGGTTCATGGCTTTCGAGCTATTGATGGCGGTCACGCGACAGTCTCAAAGGTTTTTAGTTTTCTTGGTCTATCGCCGATAAATAGAAAATGCAGTGTATTCCCGCCACGTCCCGCGTAAAGATTTGGCCTGCTACATATCACCTGTCAAATGCCTATTGTTGTTGCAAGATGATCCCTCGCTGGTAAACATCAAAATGGATGATTAGGTGTTATAATCCTATTGCGGTTAAGATGCCGCAAAAAATGTATTTTTCTTGTTTTCTCGGAACGTTTTTAACTTGGCTTCAAGTCGGCAGCCCCTGAATTAGCTGAAATTTGGCCAGCTTATTGTCAGATTGTTTTTCTTGAAAAGCGTGTCGGCGATCTTTTAATTTCGTTCATGAAATCTTAAACTTATGAACTTTATTGTTGCATTATTTCTTTCAGAAATTAAACGCTGTAACCGATGACATCATGAATTGAATATAACCACATCTTACTCAACATTTTCTGGGACTTGACCAAACAAAATAACTTGATGACAACCAATTCTACACAATCCCTACTTCAATTTGCAAACAGCATCACAATTTCCGCAGCACTTTCATAGCTTTGGCTACACTAGTCTAAATATAAAAGAAAGGTAGAAAAATTTGAGATTTTGCCATGGTTTTTAGCCTCGCTTTCAGCGGACCACAATGCTTTGCGCTGTGGTAGAGCCTCGTTTTCAGCGGACCACAATGCTCTGCGCTGTGAAGAGCCTCGCTTTCAGCGGACCAGAATGCACTGCATATTGCCTCAAATCGAGACCAAGACAACAAGAAACTGAGAAGTTCTAACATAACATTCAGTCCTGTCATTCTGGATTAACTTGTAGGTCAACGTGTCACAAAATAATTCACAAGGTATAGTGGTGTCATTTTATCACGCATTACATACCGCAAGATTGATTCAAATGCCTGCGAAAAAAAAGAAGAGGTCGTGTTTGTTTTCATCTGCAACGGCAAGGCGGAAGAAGCCGAAATACTCGTTTAGCTCTGATTGGGCTGAAGAATATTAGCGGAGAGTGACAAAGGCTCTTATTTACTTCGATCAGGAGCAATGGCTAAAGGAGTTGAACGAGCAGCCAAGCGCCAAATGCGATTCGTCGGTTTTCTCGTCAACATGTAGTGTAAGCCGGTCAAAAATTACGGTTGAAGAACCTCTTACAGATCTGGAAAGCACTGAAACATGGCAAAAGTTCTATGGCCACGCTATCGTAGCCGGTCAAAGACTGCAGGAGAAGATCAACGAATCGGTGACCTGTCGCTTTTGTCAAGAAAGCGCTGAACTTGTGGAGAATTTAGGAAGTAAAAACGGACTTGGTTCCATTTGGATGTTTCAGTGCCAGAACGAAAGCTGTCCGTCGCACGAAACTAATCTTCCATTTCCGACGATGGAAAGAAAGCAGGGCGCTCGCGATAAATTGTGCATCGGTTCTTGGCTTTCGAGCTATCGATGGCGGTCACGCGACAGTCTCAAAGGTTTTTAGTTTTCTTGGTCTATCGCCGATAAACAGAAAATGCAGTGTATTCCCGCCACGTCCCGCGTAAAGATTTTGGCCTGCTGCATATCACCTGTCAAATGCCTATTGTTGTTGCAAGATGATCTCTTGCTGGTAAACATCAAAATGGATGATTAGGTGTTATAATCCTATTGCGGTTAAGATGCCGCAAAAAATATATTTTTCTCGTTTTCTCAGAACGAAAATTTTGGAAAGTTAAGCGTACGTTTTTAACTCCAAGTCGGCAGCCCCTGAACCGATTCAGCCGAAATTTGGCCAGCTTATTGTCAGATTGTTTTTCTAGTCTGCTTGTCGTCAATAGGTTGATATCAAGTTCGCCTTGAATAAGTTACACTGTAGATACATGTCGATGAATAGATTGATCAGGTCGAGTTCGCCATAAACAAGTAACACTGTGAGGTTTTCGATAGTACTGTCGTGTGCCAAAAATTGAACGTAGTTTAAGTATTTTTTCTGGTAGCTTTGTCGTATACTTCTGTAGCTGCCATGTGCTTCTTGCCGAAGCACCTCGGCAAATTTGACAGGCTTTCATGTGTTCGCACTTTATGCACTAATTCGCACAGCTACATTCGATATTTTTTAACAAGCCGTTGCATAATCGCACAAAGTCAGGTAATTTTGTTCGTGAAATCTTTAACTTATGAACTTTATTGTTGGATTATTTCTTTCAAAAATTAAACGCTTCAACTGATGACATCATGAATTGAATATAACCACATCTTACTCAACAATTTCTGGGACTTGACCAAACAAAATAACTTGATCACGACAACCATTTCTACACAAGCTCTATACAATCCCTACTTCAATTTGCAAACAACATCCCGATTTCCGCAGCACTTTTATAGCTTTGGCTACACTAGTTCCTAAAAGTAATCCCTCTTTCTAGAAATTCTCAATCCTGTAACGAGAATTTTGCTAACGCGGACAGCCCAAGATACTTTACACGCATTTTAATCCTCCACGAAAACATCCACGCAATACGCGTGGTGACATTATCCGCGAGAGAACTGGACACCATACCCAAATATAACTTGAGAGGGATTAACTCTTTTTTCCCTCATCCTCTCATTTAACATATGGCGCGCGAGATTCTACAATTCTAATACGAGCGCGAAATAGGCAGCTGTTGTATATTTAATAGATACAAATGGATTTACATTATTCCCTGCAGAGCTTGTTACTTAAGAATTATTCTTACTACTAAGTATGAACCATGAATAACTAGACATAGTCAACGAAATGCACGTGCAAGAGGGCATTTACGAGTTACCTTGAGCCTCGGTTTCAAAGCGAGTCCGTGTGCAAAAAGTTTCAAATGAAAATGAGTTTGATTTACATGAAAATGAACCTCTGGACGGAAAACTTTTTCAAATGAATGGTTTTGCTCGAAGACTCGATCGTTTTGACACAGAAGCAAAAAACATCTCAGAAACGGCCTATCAAGGAACAGATTTAGTCTACGAGTAACAATTGAAAATTCTCAGCAGAGTTATTCCAGTGAAATGTGCAGAATTGTCAAAAATCACAAGTAGAGGAGTTCAGTTTAAATCGCCCGAGCTTTTCATAAGATTACTCTTTTATTATGTGACTGAGAAAAATGAAGAACGCTCCCGCGTTTATTGACACTTGATAAAAGATAAATTTGCCTGCTCTCGGCCAATCACAATGAAGTTATTTTCTCAGTGATATAGTAGCAACCAAACCACTAACATTAGTCGACCAACTTTACATTGCTAGATAAATTGCATATTTTGCTCTTTGACTCCTGGACTTGAATGGCATAGAGCGGTTTTCAATTGAGTGTCGTAAAACCAACTTAAGTGATCACTCTGGCCAATCACAAAGGACAAAAACTTCACAGTGAACCAAACAAAACTCGAAGTAATTACACGTGGCTGACTCAAAGCGCGGGAAAACGCGTGCGAGCGAGTCACCATTGGTTTCTGATTGGATGAAAAGGCGGTGCGAGTTTTTTAAGCCAATCGTATATCGTAGTGATGCTTCGAAACTCGAATGAAAACCGCTCTTTAGGAATACAGAACAAGTGGCGAAAAATAGTTCCTTACTTAATCATAGCAGCAAAGACAGCAAAGTGAATAATTTATATCTAACCGTGTTGAGGCATTCTCCGGCATATTTGCTTTCCAGAGGCTTCCTTGCTTACTTCATGACCTACTCCGCAAAGTACTGAAGACAGAGTTAGTCAAAGTAGCGCGTATTAAACTGTTCCTAAATTCTTGAAATTTCATCTTTGCGCGACAACAGTTTAATGAAAGTCTTGCTTCTAATTTTCTTCCAAATGTCCCTGAACGCTTCTTTAAAATGCTTGTCGTGGAAAGGATACAAGAATGGATTGAGCACAGAATTCATAAAACCCAGCGCTAAGAGCGCCTCGTATAGTACGTAAGGTATAAGACCTTGTACGTTGCACCATCCGCACAGATTTCCAACCATACTGGCTGTAACGTAAGGTAACCAGCAGAAATAAAACAGCACCACAACGAAACCGAGGTATCTGCATCCGCGGACATTACGCCGTATTCGCTTTTTTTCCCTCTTTTCATTTTTTGGCGCGAGATGAGTCATTGCATGGCCTTCTCCGTTGCCGTTCATATTGTTGCTGGAATTGGACGAGTCATTTGTGTTAAGAGACAGGCTTCTCTCTATCTTCAGAACCCTTTTGCGGTGTTGGTGAACGATCGAGTAGATGAACGACCAGAAAATTGCCATAAAAATCATCGGCAGCAAGAAATTCACGATGTTTACCGTAACATTGTAAGCTCGTTCAGTCCCGAAGTAACAATAGCCGTTTTCAACAGAGGGAGTGTCCGGTTGTGCTTTCCACCCCATTACGGGCAGGCAAGCCCAGGTAACAGCGTAGATCCACAGACAACCAATTATGAAGGCAGCTCTTTTTGGTGGCATGAAAGAGTTGTATCGCAGAGGCATCTTCAACACCAAAAATCGATCCACAGTGAAAGCGCACAGATTAATAACTGTGCTTGGCACGGCCAGTAAATACATTGTGGTATAAAGATTGCACATGAATTCGCCATGCGTCCACGCTTGAGATTTCAGGGTAGAATCCGCCTTGAATGTTGTTACCAGACCTGAAGTTAACAGGTCTGATATCGCCAGTGAAATCACGAAGTAGTTTGTCGCGCTCGTGCGTAGCTTCTTGTAGGCTATGAAAGCGTACACCACAATACTGTTAAATACAAGTGCTAGAATGGCAATAATGATCTCAGTCACAGCCAGAAAAATATAGAAATTGTCCGTCCACGTCTTCTCTTCTAGAAACGGTTGAAATGTCGGGTGAATCGTTGACGACCCGTTAAAATCGGACGCATTTGAGCTGTTGGCCATTTCACATCTGTTTACTAGCTCTTTTCACCTGAAAGAACGAAACATGTTTCAACCAACGTCAGCGAATTAGTTCAAATCCAAATCAGAGAATCGTTCATCCCTTATCACAATTTTCGTTAGTTGCGGCAAATTCTCTTTGAAAGATATAGTCTGCAAGCCTTATTGTTGATGTTTTTTCTGTACACTTGCCGACCTTTAGCACGTATTATACATTCAAATGAGTTTCATTTGTCAAGTGGTATTTTCATTTGAGTTCGAGATTACGTTTGATGTTTTTCATGCTGACAACTCGAACGTAAAGCACATCAAAATGAGTTTTTAAAAACCGACAGATAATTTACGGAATTTCTCGACGCAATATCATCAAATTAGAGTTTTTCCGATAAGGCCCTGTGTACAGAGGTGTAGAGAGAGCAAAAGAGCATTAAAACTCTCGAAAACATCAATTATACGAATAAATAGTTTTCACTTACTTAGGATGTTATTAATCTTTGCAAGAAAATCCGCTTTGTGGCATAAATAATTTACGATTATTAACATATCACAGACGTAACAATATAAATGTTCTATTTTAATTTGCTTTCATGTAAAGAAAAACCGAATTCTACCGAGCAGACTAGAATTTCTCTGTTCATAAACTTCTTTCGCAGTTTTCAGCAGCAATTCTGTTTTCCATCACATCATTCAGTGGAAAAATCACAGTTAAGTAATGGATCATTGATTATTGTTTGGAAAAAAAACATTCTAGAAAATTCCACACAGATATTGACTGTAAACTTGAAATTGGTTTGATGTAACTAGACTAAAACGACCAAGAATAAATTTGCGAAGGTAAAAGTCTACACACTTCAACTAGATTCTAGTCATAAAGAATTTCCCGCGGATATAAAAGGTGACTGATGTAAATACAAGAGAACAGAGAGGAACATAAAGTCAAATTTAAATCAATGGCTTGGGATGAAATGTCTGTAATTTAAAAGGTTTCTAAATATTTTTTAATTCGTAGTATTATGGGCAATAGAAGATAATTTCGGAGGAGGTTAGCGAAATTGGCGGATAAACGCAGTCCTAATTTTGCATTGTAATTAAAAAAATTATCTGCGTCGTGACATTATCGTGGTGTTAACATGAAGCACCCTCTCAGATGAAATTTTCAAAGTTTTCAAAGCGCAAATAAACCAAATAATGCTCACTACAGCTTCGCCAGTCATCACGTGACAACCGTGTAGTTCAATGAAAATCCCACGCAAGGCAGTATGGTAAAGCTGGAACAGAAAACTTACCAAGCTTCGGCCCACACACTGAAAACTCGTACCTAACACTCGCGCAAATGCACACAAGCATGTATCACTCACGAATCTATACATCTCTATATCAAGCTTTCAATGTCTAAAGCAGTAGAAAAGTTTTTTTTTTATGTAAACTACTGGCTTGTCGAGCTTTGAGCTTTAATATTCTTAACGCCTACTCTGACAGTTTTATGCGGAAAACGTCCGGTTTTAGACTTTAAAATGCATAACAATGGCCTACAGTCGCATCAATCCAATCACTGCAGTTTTCAAACGTAAATTAAACTAAATTAAAGTGCTTTTGTACAATGGGCAAAATAATTCAATTGAACTAAATGATCGGTTTACCTGTATAGCGAAACATTTGCGGCATTTTAAAGTCCTCATTCAAAGATTGAGCGGCTGCCATGTACCAACTTGATCATGTTCATTCACTCATGCAAGATGCATGTTTTCCTTAATTCGAACCGATATATGCAAACATAGGAGCCTGACCTAGTACATATCACTTTAAAATGAAAGGTAGTTTCGCTGGATTTAAAAGACCTTTCTATACTCCCCCATAAAGCATCTTAGTGGGACAAAACGATTCGAATGCAAGAAATGTACGCCATATTAAGCTTTTGACCTTGCCTCCGAAAAGTGCCAAGGTGAAAATTTGACAAATATTGTAAAATTTCCGCTTCAGACAAGTTACAAGGACACAGGAACAGCTGAGAACATGAACTGGACTAACATAATGGCATACTCTCACGGATGGAAAGTGCTTTAGAGGCAGGTGAATGTACGCCTCAAGAGGTGTAATTTGAATTGTCAAACGGGCAACTAGTGTAAAAACAGCCTAATAAACCGAGTATTACATGAACGTACTGCTCAAACTTTCATTTGGATGGTCACACTCTAGGGTTTCATCCACAGACTTAAAAAGGTTAGAATCACCTTGTACCGCATAACAAACAGTACCACATGAAAGTACTGCTCAATAGCTTTCATCTGGATGGTCACACACTAGGATTTCATCCACAGATTTAAGAGTTCAGTAGAACCACCTTGTAGAGTGCTGAAAGCATTGTTTCAACAAATTTCATTTGAATGGTCATACTTAAGAATTTGCCCAAATAGACAACGATGATTTAGGAATATAAGATAGATCAGAGCTGTAACTAAAGTCAACCGCTCATATTCACACGACTTCTTACCCGACTTGAGGCGATGATACCTTTCACGGATGGTTTTGAAAGTATCCTATCAGCAAAATCTTCGCGTTAAATTTTCTAAGCATGAAAAGCGAGAAGTAGGTCCTACATGCAGGTGATTGCGTGAACACTAACATTTTCATAAATCTGATGTGTGCACCGTCTCAAGAACACTTTCACTTTTAAAACCCGCCCTACAGGAACACCAGCTGGTTGTAATTACCAAAGGAAATAACATCTTCCTTCCATTGGCCACCGAAAGCATCCAGGAATCTAACAAGGGCAGCTATAGGCTAATAGCTATGAAAGGAACTAGCTAAAGTTTGACAGATAACCACGCGAACCTAAACTTCGTCAGCGGCGCGTTTTAATCAAGAAACAAAAAACCTCGGCATATATTACGCTGGGATCTGCTGAGAGCCTTTTATTAAAAAGAAAAAGAATGTTAGCTTTAAATTAAAGTGAGCTTTGAAGACCGCCTGTTGATACGATACTAGACGTGATAAATATCCATCAGTCTGTGGAAATTTCGTATCTACCCCGTGGGCATAAAATACAAACACATGGACGATTAGAGCACGCTAATAACTAAATTATTTCACGGGCGGATAACTTATTTTTCAGTTATAGAATCTAAAATGGCAAATTACGGGGACAAAAATATCTTAGGCTGAAAAGTCATCGAATTGTCACGCGATGTGAAAAGCCGGTTTTCTCTCATTGTAAGTTCGTAGATTTTGCTAACATACTGAAATTAAATTTTTGAAATGTTTGTTTTTTAGCCATAGCTAGATAGAGAGTTGAATAACTTGCTTAAAGCTAAAGACAAAAAAATTGATTGAAAAATGACAGCTAATACACAACGACAGATAATTTCAAAATAATAGATTTTACAGATAGTCAGAATATTTCGAATATACACAAGTGCATATATATTTTTGGACGGTTGCCGTATTTTCACGAATGTTGTGCAATAGATCCTACAGCGATTATTCTATGTAACGAAAAACATATAAAAAATGAAATTTTGAGACCACGCAGATAAGAAACAGTAAAAAACGTGATGAAGCTCCGTTGTTGAAGGCAATCTTGTTAATTTGCGGTCTTTATCTTGTGGAAATCTGAAATGGCCGCTAGTTGTCGTATTTCCTTTGAAATAAAATCAGTGGTTTTGCTGGCAATTTGCATTTTTATACCACAAATAATTTTAGTCAGATTTTATCATTGATATCAATCCTGTAGGCATGTTGGCAATAATTAATTTTATTTTTAGGCATTGCAATTTCAATGTGCTTAATTGTGCATAAAACAAGAGCCGACTTTTGAATCTCACTCCAGAACAGTTTCTTGTCCGTGCATAGTTTGAGACTAATAGTGTGTTGTGGGGATTTGTAGTTTAGACGCAGAAAACCTGCCGTTCGATCTAAAACATTGTGCGGTTTTGCGCTGATTTGTTTTTGCATAAACTCGGCAGTTTTCAGATCTTTTAAAAATAGAGATATTTTATTGTTGTTACTAGAGAATAAATGCGCATTGCCGATCTTCGCAAGCACTGTTCGACTTAATTAGCCATTTTACTTTCCACTCCCAAAGACTACCAAAAAAACTCATATCACATCAAAATAACACACAGTAGCTATCATTTAAAAGCCTACTCACTCTGTAGGGCTTCGACGGCAGATTTAAAAGTTACATGTACTTTTATGGTGCGAGATTTACTTCTCAGTGTTCCGTGCTAATGTTGACATATTTTCCTTGCGGGAAGTCCAAGCTTTAATATCTTCCTGTTTGAAATATCCCTAAAAAATTCAAATGCCCAAACTTTCAACATTGTAATGACTGGTGACAAATGATATTAAGAAAATTTCGCGTTTTTGCAATAAAATTCACAGGCCACAACGGAGACAGAAATCTTTAAGCTACTTACCTACACACGGAAATATATTGAAACCAGCAGGCTCCATAGCACACATATCATATCTTAAATAGAAAAACATGCTGGGAAGTAAAATTCCGTCGCTTTCGCGCTATAAGATTACAGACACGAAACTATCTATTAAATCAAATTTGTGGAAATCAAAGTGTGGAAACCACAACTGTGAATTCATTTAATTAACAAGGCAAATCTGCTATCGGTTCTTAAGAAGCCAATCAGAATACGATTGGACAAAGTGATTCAGTGCTATTTGAAAGATAAATGTTCAGAAATGTATAGTGGAAATATAAAGTATCTAAAGGATTAGTTTTGGAAAAGAAAAGAAACCACTTTGCTTAACAAGCCTCTGCAGCCCGTTTCGGTTTTCTAGAAAAGCTTGTGAAATTTTGGTTAAAGTCGAAAAAGAACAGAATTTCTCGTTCTGTTTTATTTTTGCCGATTCGTGCTTCAGGGGTTGTTAGAGGAGAGAGAGTAGAAATTCAACTTACGCAACTGCAAAAATACTGTTTGATAGCGATCAACTTTTGTTACTTTTAAGTTCCTTTTCTTTATCGAAGTTTATTTGTGAATGATAAGTTTACACCTATGTTTCCCGTCTGTATTTGTACTTTCCAAGGCTTTAGACTATTTTTAGAAATGTTCCTGTCTTTGCATTTCCAAAATCTCCACGTTGAATTCTTTTTTATTCTTGCCATTTTAAGGTCAATGTGCAGGCGCCTTACTTGAAAATTAAGAGCGTAGATGAAAATCGGCCCGATTTGAAAAATTGGGCTGTGTTTTAGCTACAAGCACAGTTCCTAATCGTTTTTCGACCAAATCGGCGAAGTTTCTCGATGAAACGGGAAACAATAATTACCCATGATACGTTTCGGGCGCCGTTTTTCGATCCTTTCTCCAAACCGCGGGAAATCGGTGACTTCAACAATCTGTATGTGAAAAATATCTGTTAAACGGACAACTATTGGAAACTGAAGCCCCATGCCATACAGATAAATTCCTGGGAAATATAAATAATATAAAAAATGTTACTGTTTCGACTATCTGTCAATTAGGAATTTATTTATTACGAAAAATTAATAAATAAATTAATTGATCGATCGTTAGATATAAAATTTAGCGGTGAACGAAAATTTCTTAAATTAAAAAGGAAAATAACCGCCGGATTTCATTTTTATGAGGTATCAAAGACAAACAGCACCACTTAGCTTAAGACATCACTAGCGCTTCACTAGCGCTCGTTTTTTTTCTTCTTTAGCTTACTTTTTTTTAACTCGTGCCTTCTTGGTAGCGTTTACTTGTATTTACAAAAAAGCAGGACAGGAAACAACTTTCCGCCCTATTAAGGGAAAACTATGCAGGGTCGCGAACCAGTGCGACAATGATATGCATTATAGGCTTCAAGGGTGACATTGAAGCGATTGGTTTGACAAGCTCTTTATCAGCCTTACACTTATGCATTGTGCATGTAAGTGAGCCATACGAATTAAATAGAACAACATTTTTTTCGATATGAAAACACGATTTGGGAAGACACAAAGAACATACGAAAATCCGGACCAATCTGACAAACAACGCAGTTGATCTCTTATCACATCCCGCCGAAACCAAAGTCCAGTTGCAATGTACGTAAATTGAAAATATCAAAAAATCGAGTTGTCACGTAACTGTCAATGTTATCAGCTGCACAACGATAAGGAAAGTATATCAACTGTATAATTTACACGTAACTCATTTCTGAAAGTAAGCGAAACAACGAACATCTTGTTTGCACGACCGGCCGTGCGAGACATCACGTTTTGTCTCTGGCGGGCCTTCTTAGCCACATTTTTGCGTCGAAACTCTGAATAAAAATTTCGAATCATGTCGGATTTTGTGTTTTCTTGTAAATGTGAGGGAACGGAAAAGATTTGCATCGACCGCAATCCATCGGTTCGTGTCATGTACCACGTGGCCTTAATTACGCATTAACTTGTTAAAAATCAATGGGTGCCGTCGAACAATTTCTAGGAAATTTTCAGTCCAATGCATTCGATGCATAAAAAAATTTGTATCGATTAAGAAAAACAGAAACAAACATAAAATACCTGGTTCATTCCAATTTTGAATTACACTCTGTTATGTGGCGAATTTTTCCAAATCCGCTAAAACATTTTGCAAGTACCACAAAATCATCCCTCACGAATAATCTTCATTGAAAAAGCTCCTGCTTTTAAAATAACTAGCAATGCTTTTCAATAATGTTTCGCAGGAATGCAGTTTTTTATTGATCGGAACCCTTGTCGGAACAAATTTTTGTCATAACAAAATTCTATTTCAAGAGACTCTTCTCCTATTTCTCATGTCGCAGAATCTGTAAAACCCTAAAGAGAAAAAGTCCCAACGCCGCCAGATTGTTGATTTATTGTATGCTTCCGTCTGTTTTGGATACCAGGGTAATTTGTTATTCCGTCATGCGAATGATATCGATATCTCTGGGCGTGTGCTCGGCTCACCAAGCATTTTAGTTATGTTCGTTTTATCTCGAGTTGTAGCTTAAAAGACGCTAAAAATAGCTCGATATTCGACGCACAAGGCCTCCTTGTATGTCTTGCCATATTACAATAGCATTCAAATTTTACAACTGAGATCTTAACGCGAATTCAATTGTTTGGATCGTGAAGAAATGTGTTATTATTCAAAAAAAATTAACGTTCATTGATTTAAACCCGATAGCGTAGTGCAAATTACTGTCCGTCAAATGTTGTGATTGCTGTTATTTCATGAATTGATGTTTCATTTCGTCCGACAGTCACACTCGGGTACGTCATATTTTCGAATCCTTTCTAATAATGCGATTAACGACGCATATCTTGTTTCGACCGAGAGTTTCACGAAAGGAAAAGCAAGAAGAGATTATCCAGCTCTGTTTCCACCAAAACAATTGCCGAAACACTCACACCCAAACATCGCGAAAGTCTCTCAAAAGCAAGATGTGTATTTCATGTCACAGGTGGCTTCAGGTTTTCACGACGTCAAACGCACCCGATAGGGACATAACTTAAATTATACTCCGGGCGATACCAGGAATATTTCCCTCGTAAATTTCGCAGACACTTTCGCGCAAATCACAACTAAACGTTGAGCAAGGAAATGAAGGCTATGTGGTTTGTCTGGTGAATCCGAAGTTATTTTTTCATTTGGCCTAACATATAAATTACAAATGAGTGATGGTTGTTCAGTTACTAACTTCTGCGTGTGGGAGTTCCATCAGTCAGAGCTCGCTAAGGGGCATGCCTACCTCTAAGCATGACCATTCGTTATATTCTTCAGCAATTTCTATATTAACATGAAATTATAACAGTCTACAGTACAAGTCGACAGCTAAAATACCTTGAGCGCGTATTGGAGATGCCTTACAATCCGTACTCAACATTTACTTGTCAGGCATATCCGTGTTTCCACACAGCCAACTTTCTAAAATCCAGTATTTAGGAGATCAAATCTGTCGTTAAACTAATACCTCAATTTCCCGTGTCAAGCAAGTTCACCTAGCAGAGAAGAACGCTTCGATGTCTTCCTTATATTCTGAACTAAAGATGTTGTATGCGTTGCTCTTCTTGAAGTGGGCAAACGACATAAAGACTTTGTCACTTTTGAAGGAAGGCAGATAAAATCAATATAGCACGCAAGAACAGAAACTGAGACTTTCACGAGCAATTAGTTACGATATCTGTCAACCGATAACGAAGAAAATGGACAAACACCATTTTACACAAAACAGAAATAAGATTGTGAAACCATAGCTGACGCAAACACGATTTTCCATCGATTTTATCTACCACAAAAGGGATTTAAATAGCTTTAAAAAATCTTCTGACAGTGATCCGCCATTATTTTTCTTGTTAGTTTGGGTTTTCCTTGAATATGCGAAATGGACGCCTAAATAAATTTATTGTTATTGGATTTTTCAGTTCCGTCTGGCTCAGTTAGAGATAACAAAGCGATCCAGAATGTACCCCGCGTAGAAATCGGTAACAACTGGTTCCTTGAGTTCATGCCCTTTGTTCTTTAAGATTAAGATTTAATAAGCTGCTTTCCTACAGAATAACCCAAGTAAAACTCACTCAGACAAAAAGGAACCAAATACAGTGTAGAGTTTGCCATTAAAACTGTTATTTCGATCTATATGATAATTGGACTTGTCCTTCGCAGTGACAAAAAACTCGGACCGAAATATCGGAAAAGGGGCGTGGGCATATTGAATATCTTATTAGACGTTTCAGTGCGTGATACCGTTGTATATTTCTATACACTTCACTCGGCAAGCTTGTGGAACGAGTAAAAAAAACGATAAAAATTTCAGGTGACATGCCTAACAAAATGACTGAGAAATATTTTTTTATCCACTGATTTGCTTTTCCAAAATCGAGACTTTCAACTCTTGTACTTGATAGGCGATATCAGAACTATTCAGACTTCTGATAACCCGTTAAACCGGTTTCCTACACAGGCTATTTGCATTTATCTGTCGGGTTATGTGGAGTCAGTGGAGGAAAAGTGTTTTAATTTGGGATCGTATAAAGTAACTACAGTATAATGAATATGCCTACACGGAAGTCCTGTTTAGACAAATGTTCAATTTTTCACAACTTTTTTTACGTAACGTTACATACAAAAAATGTTCTAAAGTTGTTATTCTGCAAAACACAAGCATTGAATAGTTTTCAATAACAAACATACAGTCAAAAATATATTTCTTTCTTATTTCAATTAAGCCTTAAAAAAGAGAATGAATGATAATCCAACAATGTTCATTGTTGCGAAATTCAGACAACGACTTGGCAAAAATAGAAGTTCTATTTCGTAAGAACTATACCATCGTCAGTGAGACTAGAATACGCATAGTAGCTCTTAGGTGCGGTGTTAATAACAATGAAGAAACGAAACAAAAAGTAATACTCTTGAGAAAAGGCAAAGTTCTCTGCTGGATTTGAGTCCCTTGTTGAGGGAACATGTCAGGCGTTTGACGCCTCTTTGTGTAGGAAGGATTCCAATTGCTGTCGTAGCGAAAACCATAAAGTAAGCCAAGACTCATTAGCAACGTCAGATAAAGGCGGATGAAGATAATCGAATGAAAGAGGCTTAGATTTAGCCAGTTATCAAAGAGTTTTGCAATTTGGGGGTGTGTATTACTCCTTTCGAGGAAACTCGCTTCAAAGAGCCTGAGCGTGGTAACATACAGTGAAAAGAAAGGGTTGACAGGCAGGGGACAATCTTGATGGAGTTTTAACAAATACTCAGAATTAACTTGGAAGAAATAAATATATGGCAAACAGTTCATAGAATTTCTGTTTTCGCGCTCGAGATTCAAGCTTAACGTGACGACAATTAAAAACCTAGGTTTTGATCCTTTTTGCGGATATTCATTTAATGATCTTCCAAAGTTAGGCTACGCTTAGTCTAGCGTCACTTCCTTAATAAAAACTGAGATTTATCCCAAATCTGATATAACGACCGGGTTTGATACGACTTTTATAGCCCGGTAGATAAGTATATAATGCTTCAGCTACAGATGATCGGGCGTTATTGCGGTTAGTGGAAAACAACTCGAAGCACAAAATGAAACGGTATTGCAAGTTATAGAGACGAAAACTGAGTTGCCAAACAATTGTTTATGGCGAGAATATCGAAGACAACACTATTTCTGTACTCTGGCTGTTTCGCAATGCGGCGAGAAGACATTGCACAAGGATCGCAAAGTGTTGAAGGAAATGTTTGTAGTCTTTGATGATGCGATTTTAAGACATACTTCACTTAGCAAACAATGTATACAATTCATTTGGTAACGTCGCGTAAAATTCATCAGATGCATTTTTCGTTTGCTTCTTTCACTGCTGTTTTAAAAGACGGCAATTGCGACGCAGTCATAAGCAATGAAGGAAAAATGATCTACATTGAGAATACCTACATGACACAAGAAGGTCCCTCCATCACGAACATGAAATCACGAAACAGTGAATAACAGCGACATACAGTTTAGCGAAACCACTCCCCTTCAACGGTCCCTGAGCGACACATGTGGTACGGTAGAACGTCTGGTCTTGTCATGCAAATATACGATTCCACCATTGGATATAAACTTGTCATGTGTGCAGAACAAAGGAAAGAAGTAGCTTATCTTCAAGCAAAGATTATTAAAGAGGCTTGTTTAACGGAACATTTGGTGAACAGCTTAAAAGTGGGTTGAACCAGACGTGAAATTAAGAATTTTAACGACATAGATAACTATGGTCAGATAGGCTTGCACATACTGTTCAGGCATCTTGTCATTTCTAAACCGTTGGAGTTCAGAACACAGACCAGAGAGGCACTGATGCTGTTTTGGAACGTTGAAACGACGTGCAGGTTAGTATGGAATGCAAAATACACAGCGAGTTTCGAGCGAACAACAACAGAACATATCTTACCATGACTTATTGGCAATTATCACCTTGGAGGTTAATAAATGCTGGGCAATATTTTCGTGGCGGGGTCACTGGAGAGATTATTGTTTTGCCTCCTCTCTGTAATGATAACTAGGTCATTACTGAATTGATTTCAATCATGGGTCAAATTAATAAACTAGAATGCATTTTCTCTCTTAATAAAAACCTTATTCTGCAATCTTTCTCCAGACGAGTCAAAATATTCATTAGACCAGTGAAATAAGGGATTAAGATAATTCAACAGACTATTTCAAGAACTCTGACCAAACTTATTTTTAGCCATATGGTTAAAACATCAAAATTAGATTATAATAAGGTACTATGGACTTGTTCCCATTGTTTGTTCACTGTCGATCGCTCGATCGCTGTTGTCATAACTACTGAGTTGGCCTATTTTTAGTATAACTTATCTTTGTTTACCAAACGAGTGAACTTTTCAAATCCTTTACATTCAGTCTCTGTTAGAGATAAAGTTCGATCTTTTATTTTTTAGTTAAAATCTCTCGATCGGAAAAATGTTTGCGGACCTGTATTCCAACTGCAATTGATCGAGTTTGATCCCGTCAGATGAAATGAAATCCCCACATTCACTGGACATAGTTGAAGCTCTATTCTGCAGCTTTTATATATGCAATACAATATACTGGGCTTCAAAGTGGAAACCACCTTGTACAGCATAATAAACAGTTCAATAGCTTTCATGTGAATCGGTATAGTAAAACTTGATTTTTCTTTCCCTGCTTCAGATAAGTTATTTATTTCACCGAGACCCTAAACTTGGTGATCAAAATACATATTCTTATGAACTACACAGAAAACTGGCCAATTTTGTGTAGGGCCGGTCAGGAGAAAACTGATGTTTTACAACCCGTAGGGATAGATAAATCTAAAAAAACACACCTTTCACGATAACTAGTTCGCGAATTGAACTCGAGATGTGTACACTTTGCGTTTGGAAAGGTCTGTCATCTGTTCATAAAGCGTGACCATTTTCTTTTTTTAAGGTAGCCACGTCATGGGAATTGAAATTCATGAATAATAACCCAATTGAAACTCCGCCACGCAGTTAGCTGGTGTAAATAAGATCGAAACTGTATGCATGCCCCAGGCTAACTATTTATCATGCGCTTTTTTTACATTACCTTGGCAACCAAGACTTCTGTTCCAATTTTGATAGTTTTTCTTGACTTGACTACAAACACGTACGTAACACTGAAATTCCTTGGTAACACAATGAAAACTTCGTGGTGCTGTGAAACTCCTAGAAACGTGATGTCGGGTGTAATCTACGAAAGCATATGACAACAGTTTTGTAACCCCAGATTAGAACGCGCAATTCAAGGTTATCTAAACATGAATTCCTAAAATACTCAGTTTGTGCAATTATCTCTTCGATCAAAGCTGCCAAACTGAACTCGTAATGATATGCAAACATTGCCTTGCTTCATAAAACTCCTTAATCAACTTTTATTACTTCATAGTAGCCCGAGGATCGTAAAAACGCGTAGTAAATCTCGAAACGTTTCGCGCAGATGACATAATCATTTCGAACTTTCGGAACGTAGTTACTGTACAATGTTATTGGATATCCGCTGAACAGCCAAATCATAACATCAAAACGCTCTTATAAAGTTACTGGCGTAGCCTACGGATATATTTTTTACAATGTACACTGATAAAATCGCATCTGGGTTAGTTTACTAAAATATCTCTTTGCGCAATCGAGAGATTACACAGACAGTGTTCATCTCTTACAGAACCCAGCTGCATTCTAACACAGGCTAGTCGTGGTTTTCGATTTTTTGGTCGCGTGAGGTTGCACGCAGCCTGTGTTAAGATGACAGAAATTTAAATCATTAATGAATAGATGATGAGCAGCTAATCGGATCTAATACTAATTTAATAAGTTGCTGTAAGTTACTCTCGACAGTGGCTACATAGTGTGATTGTTTAAAAGTGCGATATCCAAAAATAACCTGCGGGTTTGAAGTTTCAGTCCAACAGCTCGAATTGCAGCCGAAAGCGACACTTTTTAACATAAATATTGATTAGATAAACAAAACTCTTAGAAGCGATAGCTTCTGTGCTTGATTTGGTAACCGCAAGAAACTAACAATCAGATCTTCGTACCATTAGGCCATGGGTGAAAGTTCGAGAAAAGCCCGCGAGACGAGAAACACACATGTGAATTTTGATATGTACCTCATGGACATGTTTTTTTTTTCTGTTCGATCTCCGAACACAAAACGTCAACGTAATTTCTTAAATGACTTCTTTCGTCCGCCCCTCTATTTAACACATGTAAATTAATTTCTGAGTGGTTTTGCCCATAGAATATCTTTAAACGCACCAACTGAATTCCGTTGAGCTATTTTAAGCGCCACTTTCGGGAACTTCTAGAACATGTATCTACATGTCGAACGACCTCAAGGGTCTTGATTTCAGAAATGGTTGTTCTTGTGTTACCAAAAATATCTGCAGCACGTGAGCTGCTCCGGCCCTTGTACAATGCCTTCAGTTAATTGACACGAACGAGCAAACAAACCCTTTGCGTAAAGTTTTTTCTCTTGTGACAGGCTGGTGACCCTACGATACCCTTCAATGAATGCACTTGATGTTCAAAGAGTGTTTGGCTCGTTGTCAAATCGCCTTAGCTCGTTCTAAAGACATTTTCGTTTAGATAGCAACTTAGACTCGGTCTTAAATTCTATTTACATTGTCTTGTGATCCGTCAACAAGTGTAGTATATTTTGTTTTAGGCGACAATAAGCTGTGTGTTAATGCTACTGTCTGACCGTTCATATGTTTGTTGTCTAACCAAGGTTTTATCCACTCTGGTCTTTTAGAATCGCTAACTAACTATATGAAAAATTATGTCAGTCTCTGTCTGGTCGCTCGTTTGTCAGACTTTAAGTAAGAAACGTTTGAGATATTTCAGCCGTCGTTTGCATCAAGTAAATCATATGACGACTAAAGTATGTACTTTCGTGTTCAAGCATTATTTAAATCAGAAAGAAAACCGGTTCGCGATTACAATCTATATGCTATGTAAACTTAGTTTCTATTCTCCAGATTTTCCAATTCCTTTCTTTTTTCAATTGTCAGATGTTTGACACTACAAGAGGCCTCCAAAGCCTCGATGAAAACTTAAGTTAGAGGTTTAAATCGTTTATTCTTAGGAACTGAGGGTAAGATGCGATCTCGTTCCTTTGCAAATTCTGACAGGCTTCGTTACGTGCGCACCTTAAGCTCGGCGAAAATATACAATATGCTCACATGCGATATGTTAGTGCGGTGAAACATACCTCTCTCGAAGTCAACAGCTCCTTTTAGCCCGGTACCTTATGTAAATCTCGTTTCTGCAAGAACCCGGCCCTGACCTAATTCACCCAAGCAGCTGGGAAACGGTAAGGCGAAGTTAAACGGTGAATATCATACCAATTGCATTCCTGTCGTTAAACGCGGAACAGGAAAACGAAACATTTTACACCCTTCTGACAACGCTGATCGGTTTGTTGTTCTAGCCTTCTTGAATAATCTCATTAAAGTGCGGAGGGAATCATGCGTAATGTTGCAAGTCCGCGCCCCCAGGCGTCAAGGTCAGATTGCAAATTGCGCGCGCGCTAGATCATAAAACATTCACTGATGCACTGAGGCACGATTACATTGGATCTGTTACAACTATTAATCACCACAAGTTGATTCAGGCAGCTTTCCAGCTTTCCTGAAGCTGATTGCAAGTTAATTTTCCATAAATCGCATAGTAAATACGTTTTAATTATTGATTGCTTAAACAAATGCTGTAAATACCATCTTGGCACTTGTTTAGCAAAGCCAATGACGAAGTTCATCTGTTTCGGTGATTTACTCGAAACTATGTAAAACCTGACCCCAATCCTAGCGGATACGATAAGGAAAAGGCAAGCCCTGTATTCCATTCATGCTAAAAAGTAAGTACTACATATCGATGCAATAACTGTGACACGGATCACACATTTGCTGATTCATGCAAGACTCGCGCCGCTCGATCGAAAACATTTTCCTTGATGCGGCTAACAAAGTGATTTCTCTAATTGGTTGCTATAAAGTTCTTGGGATGCCAATACGTTGGGAGAATTGGTTCACATATCACCGTGATATCTCTTAGCTCATGTAACAACGTATTATATTCTCATCACATACCAGTACTTGACATGGCTATAGTGAATTGAACAGGTGAATATGAATTTCTCATTTATCTTGAATATTTTAGCCCGATCGGTGGAAATCAGGACAAAAAGCGCCCAGATTTGGACTTGAATTAGTGCCACGTAACTTTTAAACCCAGTTTACGTTTTGTGATACCCGCTAGCTGTAGACGACAAATAAATGACAAATAGTTTAAATTCTTTGGTTGTTCAAAGACGTTACGGTCTCCGTTGGAAAAACGAAATTCGTCTGGAAAAAATGGGTTTTCGAGTTGAGAATATTTACAACCGCAATGAAAAAAAATTAAGTTTCACTACCCAACGCTGGAAAATTTCTTTGCTACAACTGGAATGTTTTTTTCTGATTGCCTAGTGAATCAAACAAAGGAAAGCCGCGTGATTTACGAACAAAAAGATCAGAATTTTTTAAATTTAAATAGTTTTGGAAGCTGCGTAGCCTTGTGTTAGATGTGATGGTAACATGGTGTTCATATACAAAAGAAGGATTATAAAAGAATGGGATATATTCTCTAGACACATGTTTCTCTCAATATGGTGCTGGGAATTTTCAGTGTTCGAACTAATTTTCTGGTTGCATAGTGAGCGACTACAAAGAAACGAGCTATCAATGGATCTTGAAAGACGCAAAGATGGTAAGAGATAAGATAAATGCATTTCTAAATCGGTTGTTTTCTGAGGCGCTTTGTAGTTTTGTTCGAAGTTTTTTTAAAGGCTACATGTTGATAGAGCCTGGAAGTTCCTCTTGTTGTATAACAAATCCAAGGAGGGAAGATTTAATAAAAGAAAAAAAAAGATTTATTTTCTCTAATAGCATAACATAAGTCTTAATTCTCCACACGGTGCTGCGAAGAAATTCAGTGTTCTTAATAGTATGCTAATTGCATGGCGATAAAACACAAAGGACAATTTATAAATGGATCATGAAACCGATATAAATAGGTTCAAAAACATAATTTTCTTTCAATATGGCGCTGTGCTTTTTTTAACAAATAATGTGTTGTTTACTTGGCAATGGAACATAAAAGGGCAATTAAGAAGCCTGTGGATCATGGAATACAGAAATATCTCTCGATGCACAGTTTTAAAAATAATGGCCTGTTTGCTTGGTCATCGGGCACAAAGAAACAATTAAGATGCGAGAGATCTAAAAAGTTTGGGGTCATGCTTTTTTTTTCAGGTTAATGCGTTAATGTTGAAAAGAACAAGGGGCGTCGGAAGCATGGTGGCCGAACACAAATGAAGACTTATTTAAACTAAATTTCAATTTAAATGTAAAACGGCTTTGAACCTAGTTAAACGGTGGTAAACCGGCAGAGAACACAACGAAAAACTTATCTTCATTAAACATTTTCTCAGAATTTTCGAGGCAAGTTTCGAGTCATAACTACAAGGTCTTGTCATTAAGAGTCATAGAGCCGATATATAAATAAGATAATTTGAAATAGCAAGGTTAATAAAACTACGGAAATTAAATAGGCAGATTTAATGACCGATGTTGTCCTTTTCTATCTCCAATATTTTCAGTTGTCATTTTAGCCTTGAATTTCACATTGTTTAATTTATTTATGCTTCGATTGAATCCCAGTACGTGCATTTCCGTTCTATACAGACTCCCAGAATAGTTTTCATTAATTAATCTTTTTCCGTGCGTTGTTTGACTCTCTACATTTCAATGTTTAACAATATGATATATATAGTTTAAAGACCTCTAATGCGGTGTGAAAAATAGTGCTGGTTGCAAGACGAATAAACACAAATAAGAAACGAAACTTTAATCAATGCACAGACATAGGTAAAGGTAAAAAAAGGTTATAATTAAGTCTGCACAAGAGCCGCCAAGTACCCATAACGCCGGAGCTTATCCCGGTGTCTGTAGCGATGAAGCGACTAGGAGTATTTCTACTCAGGGCTAGAGGCAGTGGAGAGAGGCGCTGTGAGAGTTAATGGTCTTGCCCAAGAACACATGACAATGTTCCAGGCCAGGGCTCGATCCGAAGTCGAGCGCACTAACCATGAGGCCACCGCGCCCCCACAGTCTACAGACACAACATCGGTATATATCAGAAGAACTATATCTGACGAATAGCAGGCGATAACAAGCCATGGCTGGACTGTTGGATTCTTTGTTTGCGTTTATACGAATTATCATTTCAGTTGATGACGTACCTCCACAGAGATCTGATTGGCCATGGTTGCTATTCTTCTGGGCCAATCACGTTGAGGTGGAAATAGACAAATGTCTATAAAATGTGGGCTAATAAAAAGCCCGGCAAATTCATCCATTAAAGCTAAGATTGCATTCTAATCTGTATAAGAAAATTCGCCTACACAAGATACTTGCTGTTGGTTACTAGGAGTTGTAAAGAAATAAGTAGGTCCGCAATGCATACATGTAATGGCACGCTGTTACTGAAACTTGTCTCACAAATACAGTTTCTTTTGGAAGCTGCCTGCTATCTATGCAGATTATATGCAGCACTCAAAAGTTGTGTAAAAAAAAAACAGGAAAAACAAAAAGGGCACTTCCGCTAGGTTTTTATTATGCCCCGAAAAGACTACTTTAGGTAATGAATATGACTGCCATTAAATTCCAGATTAGAGCCGAGATCAGCCATAACAGCTGACAGCAGACTAGTCGATGATAAATCATTGACAAAAGAAACGAAACAAAACTGTCTGTTGGCCTTGTTTCAAATTTCACTGTTTTTACAAACGGGGTCCGATTGCCAACTGTACTCGGTTAGAGAGAAATTGTTCGCAGCAGAGGAAAACACTGTAGTTTAGTATAGTGTAATAACTAGCATACATAATCAAGTCATGAAAAAAAGGGTTTATCTTAGTAAAAAGATCTAGAGCTATTGCCTAAGCTATCAAGAAAAATAATTGAAAAGAAAAAAACTCACTCTGTTTGAAAATAAGGTGATATCTTTTCCCCCAAACTGCAACTTCTCCTCTGTAACCTCTGAGCGTTTAAACTCTCTATGTCCTCTGAGTTTCACATTTGTACTACAAGACTTATGTACAGTCACTTGGGCGGTCACAGTCAAGAGGCAAGTCACGTCTCTTCATATTATCTTAAGTTAAGCAAATTTTAATTGATTGTTAATGTGATTTCACATGTCCATCAAAAGAATCTTGGGGTGATTACCTTTTAGTAAAAACAACGAAAATATTGTCGTTTGTCAGTTTAAATATGACATTTATAAACTTCCATACCGCAAAACAAGAATGTTTGAAAATATTTGAATGTCTAAGAAGTGACGCGAATCAGTAAATATCTTGTTTAATTTGTGCGATCTATTCAGTCGATCATTTCACGGTGCGGCTATCACTGCAGTTACATTTCCCTTGCGCTAAACTGAAAGATTTTATTTCCTTCGAGACATAATATTTCCAGTTTTAACATTTAGAGATAAGTTGAGGACACATGTGTTTTGAATTAGACTCTATTACTAATACATTTTTAAAAAGGAAGGACTTAACGTGGACTAAAAGCGAGTGACATTATTAGAATTTTCCTTAAAGTTCAAGATCCCACACAGTAGACAGTTTGGCTACCGGAATTAAAGACTCGTTTAATCTACATGACTAAAAACCATCTGGTGTAGGTAGCCTTTCATCTCGCGCCGATAAAAGACCGATTTTTACAGTGACACATCTAACATGCTTTTAAACTGACTAAAATTTGAAGTTCTATTTAACAGAATGTGGAGCAATTCCAAAAACGTCGCCGTGTGGTATTCAAAAATTTGTTTTTAGATGAATTTTTCTTTCTACACCAGTGGGTTCATTCTCTTTGATCTGTGCCTCCTTGCAATAGCTCATGTCTCATAACACGTGTTTATTTCTCAGAAATGGAACTCGAATACATTATAGTTATGTTTATATCAGTTCTCTTTCGCTTCATTAGTTTTCAATTTATTTAGAACAGTCATTCATCAACTGCGATCTTTCCGCATCGATACCAAATGCATGTGAAGTCGTGCATTTCCTCACGTACACGTTCGAATGTCATTTCAACATACTCTGAAATGTTCGCTTTTTTGCGATTTTTAAATAGCCAAAACGTGAAGTCGCCAAAAAGAAAGTGCACTTTTCACTAACAGAATTGTTAAACAAATTCGTCAAAGTCGCGAAGATTAAGGGCCCCTAAGTATCTTTCTGCTGCAATCGAGAAATTAAGTCGGTCGCAAAAACTTCCGGTTAATGAAAACCAACGTAAAGTAAATGCTTTGCTGGTTCCTAAGTCAGCGATCAGGCTGTGAAAGAAGTGAACTCTTGATGTTGTGTCTGTTGTTTACTTTAATTACGAGGATTAAGCAGCTTAATGGTTGTGTTTTTCAATTAAGTTAAACAACCGCAATTTACAATCCCTTCACTTTAATTTAAACGATCCATTGTATTTGACCCATGGGGGAGGGGGGGGGGGGGCTTGTTTTCACTCGTGTTTGGGTCTAGGGGAACGGGCAACGTTTTGAAACCTTAACCTTGAACATCCTTAATGTCAGAACGCTGCTAAGGATGTACAGAGAAATGGGTGGAATTAAAGGATAGTAACAGCTATAAAACTATTTTCTTGTCCTAAATATTATCCGATTATGTTGATTAACAAGCCGCTAACAATCAGCGAACGTCTCTGATCTAGCACTGCTAAAGATTGTACAAACCAAAGTTGTGCAACCATATACCTTGTTTCGGGCAGGTTCACATTATGCTTAGAACACTATAAATCCCCTCTAGTGCCGGGCACGGCCCCTTAATCAGGGAGCATTCGACCCCCCGGGCGTATTTGACCCACGCCATTTTAGCTCGACGCATCAACTCGCACCTTGTATGAAGCCGAAAAATTTGAATTATTTCAATTCTTGTGATGGTTCTTTGTGCGGAATCGTGCAAAAACTCCAGCGGAAAAGATTTAAACTTTTATGAAACCGCTTTTAAAATCGTCGGCATCGCAACGACAAATAAAAATAGTCAGCGTGTTTAAAATATTTTAGACACTTAACAAAAGTAATCTTGCTTAAAATCATCCTGAAAAAAGTTGGCTGCTTGTAATCCTGTTTAATTGCCCCCCAACAAACATTGGCAAAAAGAATGAAATCGAGAACACTGAGATAAAAATATTTTAGTAGCTAATTTACAAACATGAAGACATGGAGGATATTAAACTGCCGTTTGAATATATGAATTTTATTTTAGCCAGAGCGATAAAATAATATATTTTTACGAATGAGTGCAATGAATATTTTGCAATATTTTTTCTTACAATATTTATATTTCGACATAAGACACGAATTATAAGAGACAGTGTCCCAGATGGCTGATTATCAAGAGCTTCAGTTCTCTAGTAATTTCCGTATTTTATCGCCAAATGACTGGAAGTGGGATTAATCTACAGAGCAAAACGATATTCAGTATTTTGGGGAAGAAACTGATAGGTCAAACTGATTCCCAAGGCCACTCCCTTATATGGGCTTTAAAGATTTTTATGTGCAGCCCTAAGGGGCATGCTTTTTTAGCCAGTTTGGTCATAAATAGGGTATGGTTTTTGCCCTCTAGTCTTGAATCGGGTACGTTTTTTTATAAGAAGCTTCTTTTTCATAATTACTTACAACACCATCAACCAAAGCCCTTCACAATGCCGTTACCATTGGTCCGAAATAGGGAACCGATTATGCGGCAGCTACGAAACAAGGTATTGATTTAAGAGGATACTACAAAGATGAAAGTGGATCACAGTTCATCAAGTTTTTATTTTGTGAAAGGATGATGCATAAATCGGGATATGACCTTCGTTGATTCCCAAAGGAATAAAAAATACAGCAATAGAATCCCGGATGTACTTTCGAGTAAAGGCTTCAAGCGGTTTATGTTTCATGAAAAGCACTTGTTTACTTAAGAAATGAAGGTTATTTTCGTGTAACTTTTTGCAGGGGTATCGGATTATAAGTTTCCATAGGAGAAGATGTAAATTATATTTTAGTAATCCTGTTCAATATTCAAGTAGTTTAGCAGCCGGCATGAGTAGATTTCGAACTAAAGAAAAAAATACGAAGGTTCTTTCAATTGGCTGTTTCGGAAAATAATTCTTAGAAAACCACTGGTATAGTTAGAAGCAAAAGTCCCAAGTTTGAGATCATATATCGGAGAATACCTCATGTAAAGATCATAGCCGTCTGCAATTATAACGAGGTTAAAAAAATATTTTCATCATTCCTAGTTAGAAATTCCTCATGACATTGTTATGAATAGAATCATGTTTGAAAGGTGCTGAACTTTGACATAAAATGGTGGAGAATATATTTTACATCTTCTGTATCTTTTCTCATGCAACATATTGTAGAACCAACATTCACAGAGCATATATTATTTCATATGATCTTGTGTGTTCTCATTGATACCCGTACAGCATAGCGAAACTAAAAAAACAAATCACAAAAAACTGAACAGACGAACTGAGTAATCATCTAGTCTCGAATGTCTGCGTGCAGGAAAAATTAACTGACGTAAAACATTACAAAAGCAAATCTCTCACCTGTTTATTACAGTTATTAAGTGAACTGCGCGGATGATATCCTCTCTGTAGGTTGTTTTTATAACCCTGAAATATCCAGAAATAAAAATGAATTATTGTAGCTTAAAACAGAAGAACAGTTTCCCCGTCTCGACTTGTCCTGAATTTCATTTAAAAATAGACCATTGTTCGCCGACCTTTGTCCTAATGAACCTGGATATTGTTCGAAAATCATGCTACCTGCGTGTGTGGGGGAAATATGCGATTTATTTCCCATATACGGCTCTCGATGTCTAACTTCATTGCCTCTGGTCAGGCTGTTAAGCACGGCTATACCTCTAATAACACTTCCCTAAAAACCCAGACGTTTTAAGAAAGCATCTCGAAAGCTGTCACGTTTTTCACTTTCTTTCAGATACCCAGTCGCTTCACTGAAGTCGGTCCCGGTTCGTATCCAATACGTCTGAGACAAAAACAGACGTCTGAACAAATACGAAAAGTATATTTTGATATTGATCTACAGGAAGAACACCATTACAATACGTTGTCAAGTCATATTTTCCGATCATAAAGGCGTGGAATATTTTCTACATTCTTTTATATGAAGCCTTGCAATACGACTCAAAAGATATTGATTCCAGACTACCAATATCATTTTTCTGGAACATTAACCCTTCAAGCGATGAATTTAACAAAACAAGGTGCGATTAATGAGATGCTACATGTGAATGTCTTTCCATAATATTTATTTAAAAAGGTGCATGAAGTGACCACATGAGTTTCCTTTTTCTGTTTGCCCCATGCATATCCATCTTGTTTGTCGACCAACTGGTGTAAAGAAACAACCGAATTGAAAAATAAAAACACTATATTCAGATGAAATACAATATTGTTAGCTTATTGCATGATTCATTCATCCTAGAGATGAGTAAGTAACATATGATGTCCTAAGATGAAAGAAATTAAAATGCAAAATCTTCAAATTAATCTAAATATTAAGAACAGCGGACATTATTTATTCAGCAGAGCAAAGTCTTGGAGTGGGTTTCAATTCATGCATAATTTATGTTGTTACAGTTCTATTCTATTTTATCGTACGTTTGGTTGTTTATTCTCGTTTTCAAAGCTACAGCTTTTAATAACGCTGTGGGAAAGTCTCAAACAGAAACAGCAGAAATTAAAAAACGCAGTAATTACAAAACTCTGAATTTGACACGGTGACGGAAACAAACAAACTTATTAAATTTTGATTAAACGACGGAAAATGAGAATATCTGCCTGCAATAGTTTGCAAAACTAATTTTTCATGAGCCAATCATTCAAGAACTAGAGATTGACGAAGGTAGTGTGTACATATGTATTTAAGAAATTAATTAAACAGTTGCTTACCTGCAATGCTTTGCAAAAAATTTCAATCGAAATACACAAACTTTACATGCGCAGAATAACCAAAATTTCACAGGTTATTCCTGTGTCCTGAATACCCCATCGAGAACAAGGTCGCGAATATTTCCAGCTGTAATAAACTTAACTTTTGTTTCTTTTCTCACACTTTTTTGCTGATTTTTATCGTTTTGTTTTGTTTTTGTTTTTTTGACAACAAGCACTGTCGCAATTACCCAATGTGTTATTGCAAGTAGAAATAGCAGGAATTTAAAAAAGAATAGTGGAATTCTCAATTTTCACTCCGATATATACATCAAGATCTTTTTCTTGAAATTTCGAATATTTTCCTTATATTTATAACATTTGCTTAATTGCAAACTCTACATTGCATCCGCTGTTTCTCAGATATTATTTCATTGAATTATATACATGATTTGTCAAATAAATATGATATGCGAAAGGAATTACGAAAACTGCAAATTTATTTAGAATCGAACGATTGAGAAATAGAAAAAAAATAAAACTGTGTATGTTTTGAAAACTTGGTAATCACGGGTGAAAACTCTACGAGACCATAATTTAAAAAAAAATGCTGCTGATTACAAAAGCATCTTGCAGCTATGTGCAAAAACATTTACCTCAAATATAAAATTTTAATCCCTAAAAAACAACACAAAATACATCTATTATTTAGAACCTCGTGGAAGAAATTTGTAAGGTTGCAAACATATTCTGCCGTCAGTTTGACTTAATTTTGGTGACCAAAATGCATATTGCTCCCAAAGAAAAGTAAGTTAGGAATAAAAAAAAAAACAGGAATGAAATTGAAATATGCAAGTTTAAATACTGAAAATATACTCGGTGAACATTCGGAGAAGATCTTCTAATATCTACCTTAAACTTAAGACAATAAATTGAGTTTTTTAAGCTTGCTGACAAAAAAAAATATCAGTAAAACTTTACCTGTAATCTGTCGATGCAGTGTGGTTATTTCCAAATGAAATGAATGCTGTAAGGAATAAACATGAAACCGATTGAACTGTCAGCTGGACAGGAGGCGAAATGATTATCAATTTCCGACATACGGAATTGAAGTTTATTTGATTATGCACTATTGATTCAGTGCCGAAAACAACAGGGTAAAACAACATTATATTATTTATGTACTTAGAAGCTGCTGGGCTCTAGTATATGAAGCAATATTAAACAAACATAACATAGTTAAGACCCCAGCTAGCATGGTGCAGACCAAAGCGAAGAGGAATTGGATTCGCCGGACCATTGAGCATAAATTAAAAGTGATTTAAATTGCAGTTTAGGCGCGCGAAGTACACGCGAGAACAACAAACCAAACCACGTGAGGGAGTGAACACCACAAGCAGAGCAAATTCTAATTTCTCTCCAGGGGAGAAGAAGGGGATAGCTGGGATGAAGTGGTTTTACTTTGAATCCAGAACCCAAGGCTTTTCTCTTCGTAGTCTGGACAAAAGTGTCGATTTTCGTTTCTGTCTTCTTAAAATTTTTCTCCGAGGCGATGCAGTGTAGATACCTGGAGCCTAAAACCTATTCAAGACTAGAGAACTTGCTGTCAAACCGGTTGGCTAACAGTCTTTGCCTTCGTTTCAAAACATGATTACATGCAATGCAAATTTACAGGCTTCTCTCCTATTGGTTGCTACGATGTTCAAAGAACAGAACACAAGACGAAGCATTTTTTGTCGCAGTCGAGGGAAAAAACGTAGAATTACAGTTAATGTAGAATGGACAATTTCACCAGTCTTGCTTTCACGGGATACAAAATGCATCTTCATATACTCGCCACGTCATACTTTTATTTTGTGACAGTATATCTATCAAAGCCCGTCCTCGCTTATTTTCGGTTTATTATGACTTGTTTGTTGTTTTCTACCCTTGACAACGGGCAGACATAATTGTTTTCAGGCTTTCATAAAATTAAAATTTGGAGCATTTTTGGTGGAAATGGTTTTAAAATTTCCCACCAAACATGTGAAGTTTTCATTTTTGCTGCTGCTTAAAAGAAAGAGCATTCCATTTTTAATATTCTCTGCTTTCTGTGACATGTACAGAGTAAAACGGACAAAATGCTTTTTCGTCAATAATTTATGGAAGTGTCATTTTTCACGAAATTAAAATTATATAAAAATGCGCATAACTAACAGAGCTTAAATTGAAAACAGTTTGTTCGAATGACGCTATATAATGTAATTAGACTAAAATCATGAGACATTTAAGAGCAAAATACATTTTTATCGGCTAATATCACCGCTGCCGAATGTCTTTGAACTCGTAAACTCTGTAGGGTGTGGTTTATTTTATTGCCAAAAAAAGATTCGGTTTTATTTTTTATAATTTACAATTTATATGCGTGCAATGTTTTGACTTTTTCTATTAAATGTTCTTAATATTTCTGGTTTGACCTTCCTTAATATAAGTTGTACAAACTTGGTTATAAAGTTATTAGTTTTGTAAAAGGACAATGTATAATTGATGCGATAGGTATTAAACAGAAAGTCTCGCTTGCGACATACAACCTAAACGTTGCCAGCATAAATTTTTAACAACATGAATATTTATTATCGATTTCATAGCCAAACAATATTTTTGAGACGTTCATTTGGACTCTATTTTAAAAAAATAAAAAGCGACGTTTTCTCTCGGGAATAGAAATAACTTACAATGTTGTCGCAGATAAAACAATAACGAGATTGTCTGGATTCTGTTGTAGATTTGTCCATTCCACTGAATGACGGTGGTAAAATTAACTTATCTAAGCGCACCCCATTATAGTAAAGTGAAACAGTCAGATAGGACATCATTGACTATTTTCGCTGTAGTGGAAGTGTTAGCTTTGGAAGATCAATGGCGTTTTAATAACCTATCAACGGACAAGAGATCGTTGACACTGCATAGACCAACTTATTGGCAGGAACAAACACGGGTAAATTGTTAGAATACATTTTTTATACGACCGTTTCAGTGAAGAAAAGTCCCCTAGAGACCAAAAGAATCAAACCAGAGAAGTCTTCTTGAAATATGTGGCACATCCAACGAGAATGCTCCGACAAGGGCACATATCGTTAATTTAGCCGGAATTGTTTGTTGACATTTATACACACCACTTCTACAAACCACAATTTAAACCTGAAAAATGTGGTTATAACAAAAAACCGGTACATGGATTTTTTTGGAAAGCTACGAATGGTGTTTAGCGGGAACGAAACTGGGCGTAAACACTGGTAGACACTTACCGACTGAACACTGAAAGAAGACCTTTCTCTCGCCGCGTCTCAGACTTAACTAACATCATGGAAATTTATTCAATACTTATATTATCATGAAATCAGCTGCTGGCAGATAGGCTATTATAATTTTAATTTTTTTCAGACAATCTTAGCGTCCTCTGGCTAAAAAGCGTGTTTATCATTTCGAAACAAAGCATAAAATTCTTCTAGGTTTTAAATTCCTAAAGTGTCAAAAGCGTTTTAAACTATCTATTTGCGCTAGAAATAAAACTTAATTCGCATTTAAATAATACAAAGAAAAGTGACCTCTGGTAGATTGATTTTTGCCAATTTGGATTAAAAAAATTCAGCTTAACCCACTATAATCGTCCGAAGCATATAAGTATTAAATTGGTGCGTTTGGGGCATTAGAACTTCGAATATTTACCAAATACTCTCAAATTCCTGACTGCCCTCGGCTATGTAACTTCGAGTAGACGTTTTTAAAAGCAATATAGAGTTATTTATATCCATTCTTTGGCATTTTAACATAAAAAATTCATTTCTCCACTCGATGCTTTGTCTTTCGCAGTAGGTAAACAGCTACAGCTCACACTTTGAATACTCATATATCACCTGGCAAGCTCGCTAGCTCGCTAAGACTGAACAATTATATTTTTGAAACGGAGAGGAAGGTCTGAGCAATTTTTCCAAGGAATATTTTTTTCCAACCTGAGGTTGCACATTTTTGGGACTGTGTCCATATATTTTCCGTTTTTGTGGCTCAATTTGCACGAATTTTCACCCTGTTTAGTCCCCCACCTGAAGAACTTGATGTTCTATTGATCGTAAGCTTTTAAATGTAGTTCATGGTATTCACAACACAAAAATTATAAAAAAAACATATTTTCATGGAAAATACAAATATTCTCCCTCAGTGGTAGCCTACAAACGGTTAACAAGAGAGAAAAGCAACGGCAGAAGTTTAATCTTTTTTTCGCCCGCAGTTTGCCGTAAATTAAAAAAGTTATTCTCAACTTCCTAAAGACTCCTATTCGTGCTCTCGCTCAAAGCCCACACGCGTTGTAACATAACGCTTCATCACGCGAATTAGGCGCACGCTGTAACAATTCGCGCGCGAGATTGGTACCAAGGCAAGCTGCAAAATGCGATGTTTACAGATACGTAACAAAAATTGAGATACTAGCCTGGACGAGTAGTAGTAATAGAAACTTTATTTATGTGTCAGAGCCACATAGCTACCAAAGAGGATTAAAACGTAGCGGTTTTGAGATTTTACTTTGAAAAGAGAAGCGAAACAGATCGTAGTGTTTGTGTATGACGAAAAGCCGTAGCAGAACAAAGAGAGCTGGTATTTATGCTACGCAACTTTACGCAACCTTGACGACAGACTCGGCGATAGTGGACTCACGTTGAAATGGTCAGGCGCAATTTTGTGCAAGTAAAAGAAGAGTTTAAATACACAACAAGCCTTTTTTTTTCTCAGCAGAAAAACGCAGGCAAATTCCTCGACAAATATATAGCCTGCAGAAAATGTAAGTATTTTCAGCAGAACGCGAAGCGCTACAATTGAGCGGGGAATTCAAGCCAGTCGTGTATCGTGGTTTTCTCCGCAAACCGCCTTTGTTTACCCTATCCAGAAACTGCTCTTGGCTGGTTTTGTAATGTGTTAATTATGTATCGGTTATATGCTACTGCAAGAGTTTATAACATTATGCAGGTTGGAGAACGTTTCGCTCCCCTCTGCTGTTCTTTTCGTGAGTTCTATTCGGTTCTGACCGTCCCGCGAAACTTTACTCGCTCTAAATTCTTAGGAATTGGATCCCTTCTATATTAACGTTTTGAAAATATCTGATGTATGGCGCTAGCTTGTTCTTTATCAAATTAAACAAACTGTGTCCTGTTTACAATTTAAGGAGAATCGATTAGTTTCAAGCATGTGATAGTTTGCTCTAGCGACAAGTTTATTTTTCGCTTTTTCGTGGAAACGAAAAAAAATACTTTGAGAGCGGGAAGAACTGAACTAAACAATACTCTTTGTGATATCCGATGTTCAAAGCGGTGTAGATGAAAACTTATCGTAAACAACCGACCGCCACGACAAAAACAATCAACAAACTGAATTGTTCTTTGCACAAACCGATTCGAAACAATAGTCGGGCTTTTAAAAAGTTGTCTTTGCATAATGTTTTTCAGCGCGGCGGGCTTTCAAATACAAACAAATAAGCGCGGTAAATTCAAAACGACCCGGTAAAAACAACGGGCCAGTCTGAGTGGAAATCATTTTCCATCATTGCGTCCAACAACACACATCGAACGAGCGCTAAGACGTAAACGAAATGGAACACTGTTATCTTTGGAAGAAAGGAAGTTACATGGGCTGTGAAGAAACATCATCACTGATTGTGAAAACGCCAGAGCACGAGACGAAGAAAATCTGCAGCCAGCCTTCCCCCGATTCAAGCAATTCTACACCAAAACCTGTTGTTGAACAAAGCTCTTCACATGGAATGTATCATGGCGATGTCAAAGGTATGCTTATTTTGTTGTACTTCTCGTTGTCAACCAACTAGCCACGACTGTAGAGATTTCAACGCAACTAGCAATGTTTTGATAAAATGAGAGAGGCAGGTTTCGTAAACTCGTTCTTAAAGGGACACGGTCACCATTTTTAGCATGATTTTGCAACGGTCTCGAAAACATTTATCGATTATTGGAAGCTGAACAATAATGGTTTTATTTCGTCGAGCAGTACTCGACAAATGATTAAAATCCATTAGGAAGTGAGGATGGCTAACGATGGCGAAGATGAAAACGGATTGCGATATGGATTTTTGAAAAAGCGGCAGGATTTCAGTTTTTCAAAGGTTCTAGTTCGGCCCGAAAATCGGTGAAATTTTGCACAAATGTCGCTGCAGTGTGGACTTTCTTCAAGAACTTGCTTTTAATCATTTAGTTAGAGCCAATCAAGTTTAGTCTTAATCCATAAAATTTAGGGACCATTTCGTGAATTTATAACAGTCTTAAGCAAATATATCGTGACAGTGTCCTTACTGAAACAGTTTCTTGAAGGAAAGTAAACCTGACTTCAACCAAGATTATATCTTGATAACTTCTTACTTCAACTAAATACAGAGATCATAATAAGAATGAGAAATGGATCAACGGCTCAACGTCATTACGGAGAAATTTCAATTGAACAGTTGCGCCGTAACTGATATAATGACATTACAAATTCGTCGAAAATGTTAAATTCATGTTAAAGTTATCGTTTCCAAAGCAGTGATAATTGTAAAACTACTTGTAGTTGAAAGGATAATTGCTCTTCATTTTGATTGAGACACACGTAAGATTAGAAAAACGTACAGAACAGTCACGGCGACTTTCATTTCACTACGGGCTTCTTCTTTATAAAATAGATTGTCGCTCAATTATTGTAAAGCCGTTGTTGTTTTTGTTGCTGTTGTTGTTGTTTCCAGTGGATAGTTGTTTTTTTGGTAATTTTCGCGTTCATTTGTCAGTTTGTTTTAACTTTATTAATCTGCGGTTGACTCTTGTGTAAAAGAAACTGCAAGCTTATCATGTTTGTAAATTCACTTCGGAGTTTAAAACTGCTCGTTCTTTCCTAGATTTTGAATAAATTACGGTTTTCCTGACAAACATATGAAAGTGATGAAAAGAAAAATCAATAGAGGTTGTCACGGTGATATTTGGCAAATATGGAAAGTGTGAGGTTAACAAGCTGCATATCGCACGAGATATTTCGTTTGCAAGGCTGAGGGGGAAAGTTACAAAGAGCCTTCCTTGACTCGATTATTTGGAGCATGTTACGTCTGTAAGGTTTTCTTGCAATCTTGGTATAACAAGTTAATGTTATATTACCTTTCCAGTTGTGATACTTCTCAGTCTAGCAGTTACATTTTTAACTTCAAAAGATAAACAGTTGTGCCATGAGAACATTCACTGTTTCAAAATGGCAACTATCAAAATTTGATTGTGCAGTCTCGGGTCGAATTACAAACTGCAGCAAATTTAGAAGTTTGACTAGACACTGCAACAGTGTTTGGCAAGTGTCATCTGATTGTACAGATAAAAGAAACATTTGTTTCTAAATATAACAAAAATTTAGTCCTTATGAAAAAGCTGCTTTGGGTGAACACGCGTGACATTCTCGCAAGCAGCTTACAGCCTTGCGTTAAAGTTTTAGACTGAACTTTTTTATTGTTTTCATTATCTTGATGCAGCTGGCCAAGGTCCCTCTCAGTCACGATCCAGCAAGAGCCGTTCGTCATTCTCGGTGGAGCAGGTTTTACAATTGGAGCGAGTATTTGAACGACAAAAATATCTCGGCTCTAGAGACAGACAGAGACTAGCAGATGAGCTGCACATGACAGAGACACAGGTGAGACAAACTTCCAGTTCATGCCCATTTCTCATTAGCTTAAGGCGGGGGTCCACCTGAAAGCCGTATTTTGGCTTGGTATTATGTTCTTAATGCAAATATCTCGTTTACGTTTCAAGCAATCAAGAATCTGTTCACTCATTACAGACATCTATGTTTTGCGCCGTTTTGTAAATTTTTTGGTGATTTTTAGGTTTATTTGGAGACAGATAGTTTTTCTCAAAGGATTAGTAAAATTTATGGAAATAGGAAATTTTGAAGATTTGGTGTTGTTTTAAAATTAGAGTTTGAAGTTAAAAATTGATAGATACACACCAAACAGTTGCCTAACAACCCGAGTGCCATTGTGGGGTCGGGAAACTGTCTGGTGGTGTTCCATAACCTTTTCTCCCCCTTTCAATCTCTCTTTAAACTTCCTCAAATTTCACTTTAATTCAGGTAAACCCCCACCTTAAGGAGGCGGCAGTTAATTCTTCTCTCGCTAAAAAGACGAAATGAAAAATCAATCTAAAACCTATATGGATCATTCTACACCAGATTAGTGTAATTTTTCTTGCTGAGCCGAGGAGGGGTTGATTAAATTCTAGAGGCCTTATTGCCGCTTTTCATGTGACTACAAACCAGCCATTAGGGGTTTTCGATGATACGGGATGTTTAGGTTAAAAATAACGGGATACAGATATTTGGAGGGGAAAGTCATGGGATATTTAGATCAGATAAAACGGGATATGGAGTAAGGAAATCGTTAATTTTGCAATTGGCATTAACGGAATGTGGGATATTTAGTTAGAGGCTTCAAATTTGGCAAGTTTCTACGAAGCTAAAACCATTAACATTTTACATTCTGATTTCCCACCACACAGGTGAAGACTTGGTTCCAAAACAGACGAATGAAACAAAAGAGGAAACGATCAGAGGACACTGAACGGCGAGCAAAACTCTCCTTTCTTAACAGCCTCGCGTACACTATGAACCACGGTTACCATGGCCACCAACCCGACTACCGCCCGCCAACTTACCCTGACACACCTCTTGTCCTGAGATCTGAACTTCCGTCAAAGTACGCATGCCCACCAGCCTCGCCTTGGAGTAATCTGCCCTTTTATCCGCCGCCACCGCCATATTGGGGAAGGTACCCGGGACCATATTGAACACTACCAGGGGCCCCCAGTCACCTTGGTTCCTTGTTTCGCATCAAGAAAGTCGTATGTAAACCGCGATATTTTATCGCTCAGGCCATGGTGTACTTTGAATCGGTCGCTAACGAATTTAATGTTATTTTTCATACCATTCGTAAATAACAGTGCGTTTGCATTGTTTTTGTCTAGCTCGAACATTTAACAGAACATTTGTGTAATTACGTTTTTGAAAATTAAGAGCAACAATTTGGCTCAGATGACACTACCAGCCGGTGTCAGCAACTGCTTTAGGTGCAGGCGGTTGTTTTTTCTTTAAGGAGGCTAGGTTACGTTTTTAGGCGATTCCAACAAGGAAAATAGTTTCAAAGCATCTCTTTCGCTCGAAGAGGAAGAAGAGCATAAATGAAGCATTACAAAACAGGGCACGGGTTGTCCGCATTTTTGCAAAACATTGAAAGGGTCTTCCGTCTGTTTAGGTCATTTTGTATGAACATATTAACATTTCACCGATATGAAAATTTTTGCTGCTTGTAAAAGTAGTTTAACTACTTGATAAGAATCGTTACAAAAAACTTTTAGCCTTTTCTGAACTTGCTGTAGAAAGCTGTAATGACATGTAATTAGCGTTGTGTATTTTGTGCTGTTAATAAATGCACTTTCAGCTG